>CM067476.1:25025195-25035888 GCA_034552555.1 Semaprochilodus insignis | reverse complement strand
GGGGGGGGGGGGGGGGGGGGGGGGTGCTCAACATACATGCTTAGCGGATTTGAGGCAGTTAAACATAATCTTCGGGAAGAGGCGAATATCAGGTAGGCGCTATGATATGCAGTTGACTTGGCTAATCCATAAATGCAACAGCAGCAATATCCTGGTTAAAATGCATCCGACTGAGGGACTTTCAATCTATTTTCTCTGCACTTCAAAGAGCGCATCAAATTCTCACCTTATTTTCGAGCAACTTCTTTCGAAAGCTATACGTATGTGATTTACTAAAAAGTGGCAAGTGAAAAAACTTTTTACCTTTAATTACTATTGACATAGCTTCTACTGTTGTTTTCTGGCCTTAAACTAGTAGGATCTTTATCTGTGATTAACCCACTGTATAATTTCCTTAGCTCATTGAGTTGCTTTCTTTTCCCTTACAGAGCTTTCACAATGAACCATCACTTATCATAGCCATTAGAGCAAAAGAGGAAATTACCATGGGCTCTCAGCATGTCTAATAAAAAAAAAGTAGCAGCGTAAATGCATGACCTTAGAAACAGTAGACTGTGTTTTTATACCACTGTCAAAAAAAGCACAAAATCGGCCTGTGCGCCTTAAAAGCGATGCATCGTCAGTAAAGGAACATCGATTATTCACAGAAAAATGTATTCACACACAAACCCGCGCCTTATCACAAGCCATCTTAAATGCCCCCTGAATTGTACGGGTTGAGAGTTATTTTGAAAAGCTCAAGAGTGGCTCGTCATAGCTCCGGGGACATGCCGCTCCAACCAAATTAGGCAAATCAGAGCAAGGTTAATCTACGATTCCACATTGCTCTGTGTTAAGTGCAGTCACAGTAAGCAATTTCCCACATTGTGTGGAGAGCACACAGTACATTTCCTTGAGGTCTGCCTGCTGCTGATAGGATGAGTGCTGGTAGAGAATACATTATGGAGCGAGGCAATGGCTCTCTATGCATTTCTACAGTTAACCCCTGAGAGAATACAGCAGCAGTCTAAATGTTGTATGAGTGGCTTCCCCCAGGCATTCATTGAGCTGTCAGCCATGAATCATCCCCCACCCTCCCCACATCCCACACACACGCCTACACACACGCCACTTCTCTTTCTCTTACTACTGTACCTCCCCTTAACCCTGGTAGCGTTCACTTTGCCCCTGGTAGCTAAAAAACAATTGCCAGAACCTCTGTCTTTGCGCCTTTTAGGAAACGACGTCTTCAGAGAAGCGTTTGCCGCGTTGAGATAGGATAGCAAGGTGCCATTGTTCAAGGCACAATACCGCCGAGCGAAGACAATTTAGTGCAGTTGAAGCCCGAACAAAGCATCCACACAGGACAAGTAAACGCTCCAGCACACCTCTATCATTTGAAAAAAATCAAATTTCCAGTTTTTTTTAGTCAGCTATTTTCAAAGGTCACAGTCATGCATATACCAAGGCCTCAACTCGCTATAGAAAGAGCTTATGAAAGCATGTTCAGGATCAGTAATGCTCGGACAGGCCGTACACACGAAAGCTGCCTTTGACCCCACACCGTGCCCATTACAGAAACACCCCCTGGTCATCACGAGCAGTTGGGAAAGTGTGTTTGAATAAAAATGATGAATGCTTCCCATTTTAAAAGTACTTTGCCTTGCAGTCTGGTTGATTGCAGCAAAGAGGTCTGCCCAGTTCGACGTGATCGTTTTTGGCTGTCATGATGATGGAGGAAACAGATGCCAATCTTTAAGGGTAATTTTCTCTGGCCAGGTATTGATAAAATGGCCACATCTTGTGCATTCTCAAACATAAGAACTGGGATAGCCAAGCATAAATTGCTTTTTTGTACACTCGTGATTCAGGGTGCAGGGTGCAGGTTAAAAAAACCTTTTACTTCTATGTAATTACTGTATGGGTTTAGAATAATGAAACTCCTTTTCCTCTGTTTCACCACTCCGAAAGAGAGCAAAGGCAGAAGAGCGGACAAGTCCCTAAACTGCAAGCAACAAGTCTCGACGCAACACGTCCAGAGTCATTTACCAAGTCATTTTTAAGTCAGTACAAGCAAGTATCCTGTCAAGTCACAACACAAAGTTCAATACAGGCAAGTAAGAAGTAGATTCCAAAGGCAATGCGGGCAAGCCCTAATTCAAGACCAAAGCTGGTACAGGCATGTGTCAGTTAAAGTCTCAATTCAGTAAAGGCAAGTCTCAAGTAAAGTACTGAGTTGATATGGGCAGGTCTTAAGTCATTTTCAAGGCAATATAGTCAATCCTAATGCAAGTCCTAAATCAGTACATCCAAGTCTCAAGTAAAGTCAATAAAGACAAGTGTCAAGTAAAATACTGAGTTGATACAAGCAAGTCTTAAATCATTCCCAAAGCAGTTTGGGTAATCCTGATTGTCGTAAGTACAATGAGCAAAACTCAAGTACTCAGAGTCATTATAGACAACTTTCAAGTAAAGTTTGGAGGCGATACAGGCACATCTTAAGTAATTCCCAAAGCAATACGAGCAATCCTGACTCAAATCCAAAGCTGCTACATACAAGTTGTAAGTAAAGTCCTGAGTCAATAAAGTCTAAAGTCATTTTCAAGTCAACACAAGCAATTACCGAGTCAAGACCTAAGTCAGTACTGGCAACCTTCAAGTTTAGTCCCAGGTTAGCAGAGGCAAGTTCAGATTTAAGTCCTAAGTTAGAGCAGGCAAGTCGAGTCCCTAGTTCTTCATAAATCAGTATGCATTTTTCAGCAAATTTAAAGGCATTTAAATACAAACCTCGAAAATATTAATATACCTGCAACATAGCCTATTTAGCGTGTTTGTAACGTCTACACCTCACAATAACTTGTCCAAACTTGGTCCTAAAGCAACACTGCCCCGCACAATTTAGTGTATTCCCTGCTACCAACACACCTAATCCAACTAATGAGCTCATTAACAAACCCTTACTGAGTGGATGTGTTAAAGTGGGGAAAGCTCTAAAACGTACAGGGCAGTGTGCCTTTAGGACTCAAGTTGGTAGATGCTATGTTAATCGATCGACTGTTTTTTCAACTGATCTAAACAATTATGGTTCTGTTTAAGTGAAAAACTAGTTTAAGTAATGGCTCAAGACAGCTAAACTTAAAAACATGTACTACAAAACATAACTAGATTATTTAACTAGATGTTAAATATATTCCTCAGTTGAAGCTGTTCCTGAATGCTAGCTCTGAATTAATTACAACCATCTCTTTATATTCCTTTTTTGGCCATTTTATTTTTTATTTCTCTTGATGTTAATACACACTGAATCAATTTTCTCCTTCCCAATATTGTCAGATTTATATTCTGACTGGGCATGTCATAAGTGCCTGGGCGACGTATGACACATTACTGTTTAAAGGTTTCTGCATTAAACTTTATTAGGTTTATGACTGGCATGAACAACTGGCATATTTGTGAATTTATGATTGTATATTCTGTAGATTGTAACTAATATTTTACTGCACTACTATTTAATATACTTTAAAACAGATTTAATATTGTCCCATGCACTTTTTTCATTCTCCCTAGGATGGCTATACAGCACTGGCCTTACCATTTCATCACTGTTCCTTCAGTACATCGTGCTTAATATCGGAGTTAACTTTCTGAACGTGTTGAAAAGCACACATTGCTTAGTAATCTGCACAGCCCTTTTATTTTGAATGCCACGTCCTATATCCATTCTACCAGATTATTTGTCTTCATAATGATCTATAGCAGCATGAGTGCTTGCTAAACGTCCACAAACCTTCCACACACAGAACTCCTTCCCTCATGAAACATGAATGTGGTCTTAAATGATCTTGAAGTTCTAGTCACCTAATAATAGAAAACAGGCTAAAGGCTAAACAATAGCAGAATAACCGTATAGTAGCCTAAACACCTAATTAACACATGCCCAAATCACGACACTACCCTCACCATGTTTCACAGCACTATACCCTGGACTATCGCAAGGTTTTTACCTTCTCCACACTTTCACTGTGCTATCACTTCACGAAAGATGTGTCCGCCACATCTATTCATGACACTGGTCCAGAATTTATGGCTAATTCTACATTTTATAACATATAATTTCAGCAGTTTTTCTGCTGAAAAGAGATTTTCATGCACCACTGAAATCTTAATAACAGTCCTGTGAAAATCCTGCACAGTAGGCAGAGATACCCTCACCCCTGTATTGTGGAGGTGGCTGATGATTTTAGTAACAGCTGCTTTTGAGTTTTTCTTCACAGCATTAATAATTCTTTTCTTATAAACTGCAGTTGCTTTCCTCTGAGGCTGCTGATTGGGAAATGGTTTCTGTCTTTTCAAGACATTACAAATGATTGTTTTTGCCATGCCTTGTCAATACACTACAGTTCTGAGGCTTCTATGGAACCAAACCGCTGTTTTTTACTTGGCATAGGCCAACTAACTTCAAAGGCAGGAAACAAAGGGAATTTTAAAATTCAACTATATTCATTTACCGTGCTGTTATATGTGAATGAAATGAAATCCATTATTGACGAGTCCTCATGCCTACTGAAAGCAGAAGTACCACAGAAATTATTTAATACGGCATAAATTTGAAAAAAAAAAAAAAAAGGAATATTACAAAAGGTGAAACCAAAGGTTTGATACTTTTGTTTCATCGACATCTGTTTTATCTCAAACACAAGCTGTTTGAATGTTCAGATTTTACAATGGATACACTGTATATGCAGGCTTTAAAGATGGATGGCCATATTTACTAAGCTTTTCTGTGCCAGATTGGTGCAAAGGTCACATGCTGTCTATGTGTTTTGCATAAAACTGCAATATATGCAGCATGTACGCTAACCATTGAATGCACGCTGGATCACATATTCTGTTTAGTTTATTAAAGTTTGGGCAACTAAGAGCAACACAATTTGCATGGAGGTTACTCTTAAAAACAGGCATACATTAGCATTAATGTCTCAAAAGTGTGTTACTGAGAGACAAATATTAACAACAGCAGCAGTCACTGCACAGAATAGTACTATTTCATGGTAATAAATACACACAGAAGAAGAAGAAAACACGCGTTAATGCTGCAATTTGTGCTCATAATCCATATTACTGTATACCAATATTTGTTTGTTATTATTCTTAATGACATATGAATGTCTATGTGACAAAACCCTTTTTGAACACCGCTATCTATTCATCAAATCACTCACTCATAGATGTTTGATGGCTCCACCATTTCACAGAGCTTTTTCAAGCCCACACCTGAAAAGCGTAGTACAGTAAGTAGGCGGTCCTGTGTGCAGTTGCATGATTAGCATGCAGCCTGTTCATATATGTTCATGTGGCTTACAGAGTATTTTATATTCAAACACATGATTCAGATTACAGTAAAAACGGCATAGCTTTCTAAGAATCAATACTGTTCTTAGCGTGTGCATGTGAATAAAAGTGAACTGTACAGATAAAACTGCTTTTTTGTCACAAAATATTTTGTGCATTTAAACGTCCATCTAAAGTGCACCTATAAAGATCAATAGTTCAAAACAATAAAAACAAGTCCTTTCTGAATCCACATGCTTGAGGCTTGAAGCGTTCTAGCTTACCTCAATGACAGTATCAAGTTTACATTTTTGGTAATGTTACTAATGTAAGTATTCTTCTCTGAGACCTCATATTCTCCCTCTGACCATATTCTCCCAAAAGTTGAAAGTAAATGTATTCTCCAAAGAACTCTTAGTAAATACTGCTCTTATGAGTCACTGAAGCTTTTAGAACTGGAAGAGGAATTTGATAGCAGAAATGCACTAGAGAAGGAATATGACAGCCCTGAGATAAGTGAAGCTGTCTCTACTTATTAGATAAGTGCAACATGCATCTTCATAAACTAGAGGAGCGCTCAAAATTGCTGCTCTGCCAGACAAGCCACTGAATTTCCACACCGGGTCCGGTAATGTGCATCTTCTTATGAAAGGATGAATGAGACAGAAACGGCAAAATGAGCTTAATGTGCATTCTCACTAGATGTTTCTTTTTCCCTTTTTGTTGCAGCACCGTGATGCATATAAAATATCACAGTCTCAAATGAATGACAACGGGACATTGAGGCACAGAGCAGTCCGAAAAACTGCCAACCTCACTGCACTGGTGTTATATTTCACAGCATCACAAACAACTTTAATAATAACACCACAAGACAAGGAGACGTTCTAGGATTTAGGTATGCATATCATCACTGTCCAAAGAAAAACAAGTACCTGCAAAATGGAAACTTTACAGGAGAGGGCAAAAACCTCATTTGATTTTAATGTAAGTCGATGGAACCAGACTTTTTCCCAAGCTTTTTTTCCAGCTGCTCAAACTTGTGTGAAACTTTAATGCCACATTTTTATTCCGAAGGATTAGACCTGTTTCCAGAGACTGTTGAGAGTTATCCTACCACAGTAACAGCCCTTCAGTGAAGGTAACAACTCATTTACTGCCATAAAAAAGTTTGTTCATTTGACACAATCAACTGCAAGACACTAGTAACTGAATAACTGAATAACTGAACCTTCAAACATGTTGAGTAATTTGACAATTACACTCATCATCAGAAAAATAGTTGCACCCAGAAGGAATCAACCCACAGGAATGAAACTTGGTGGGCGGGTTTGACATTGTGAGTAAAGATTCAAGTTCCACGCTAGGCTAGGCATGTGACGCGACAAGTAAGGACGAGCCTTATTGCTGTACCTGACTGACCCAACAGCCACGACTGCAGACATTCAGCGAGCAGTGATGCCCTCCACCGCTACCACAAAATCTGCAGGAACTGTGGGAGAATATTTAAGTGTTCAAATCACGCATAAAAAATAAAAATCAACAAAAATGGAGATACATGTTTTTCTTTGGACAGCGATGCGAGGACAACCTTCTATGTGGCATATGCTGGAATCTATTAAGCAAAAAATAAAATTACACACAATATATTTAGAGTTTTACTGATATCATAAACGGAGTATCAGTATGATATGGTCGACAGAGATGCTGTTCACGCTTGGCACTCTGTGTGGATTGACTAGCAGCAGTAAAAATGCAGTAGTACTAGTAGGATAGTGGGAAGGGAGCAGTAGTGGGTGATATATCAGTTCGAATTCTTCCTAAGGTATTTGTTTCACCGGTGCGCCTAATAAGCCAGACTTACAAACCGTGCAGCAAAACACACTGTGGTAGCCCTCTCCCTCTGAGCAGTCAGTTACAGTCTGAGTTAATGTCCATCCAGGTTGTTATTGAGGGAGCAAACGTTGCGGAGAGACATATGGAAGGAACTGCCAGCCTGTTGAGGTAATGATAGCCTTTAGCCTTGGTTTAGCCTTTAGCGTAGCAACCACTCATGAAGCAAGTGTGTCCTCTAGCCCTGCCTGCGGTCAGTTGCGTCAGACGGCAGAGTGGTCGCGGGCCTGGTGCTTACCTCAGTCTGCTGAAAATAGCCGGTATTGACAGCATAAATGACTGCAATATTACTGAACACCAGCAGTCTGATGCTCATAGACGTACGCATCAGCGTACACGATGCATATGTAAGGCAACTGATTTGAGAAATTGGGATGTGGAACTATATGTAGCACTGTTTTGAGTCAGAGAAGCAGCTGTGAGCTTATACATTCTGCACAACAGTCAGAGCGATCAATAGTTAATGACTGATCGCTGACGAATGACTGTCAGTTAAAATCTTAAGAATTTGCCAAAATTTGCGTCCCCCGCTGGCAGCGGCCATATTATTAGCCAATAAATTAGACAACTGAATTTTTCCTGACAGTCTGGGGCTGGAATTAAAATGCTCTTCCACTGCATGGTACTGGCTCAACTCAACTTTACTCCCTTGTTGTGGTTTTCTAGTATTATCTCCGTTAAGGTTCCAGATGCTTTAAGCTGATACCAGAAGGTGACGTAAAAATTCTGGAAACTACCGAGTGGTCAGAGAGAAGCCTCACCATCACATATGCTAGCTACCAGAGTAGTGTAGCCTCTTCAGTCACCTACGAGCAACCAGAGCTCTAGTATTTCCTAAACTCTCCTGTTTTTTTTTTTCCAGCAGTCTTTTGTCTTGCTGCCATCAGCTACTTCAGAACAACATTCTTCTCCGTCATATTATGGCAGGTCAATGCGGTGTCACTATGATGACCAGCTCCACTGAGGCGATACTATATCTGCAGTGGGACATGCAATACCTGGTACCAAGTCGAACCATGTGGTGGAAAAGCACCTTTACAGGTGATAAGGATGAGCATCTAAAAGAAGGATATAATGCACCACACAGGAGGAAATACACTGCAATATCAATACAAACAATACAATATCAATATCAATATCAATACAATATAATATCCATTCCTGTTACAAAGTAAATTTGTTAGAGGATTGGAAGATATTATGTTTCCCCCTCTCTGATTTCTGATCCAGGATTTTCTGTTGATATTTGCATGATACCAATTTCCTTCGATACAGACATGCCTAATATCTCTAATGAGTGGTTACTGGTATCTGTACATCCCCATACGATCTTACTTTCGGGAAATGGCTGGCTCAGAGTGTTCTGTAGCTGTAAAAAATATTGACAATACAATATAGAAAGAAATGAGCTTACCTGATGGGGAAATGTGTCTCCAGGTGATTTTAGGTTCTGGTTTGCCAGTGGCTTCACAGAAGAGTGAAATATCCCCGCCTTCATTTACCGTGACGTCCGACGAAATGTCATATATTTTGGGAGGAACTAAATAAAAAAAGAACACAAGAAAACAATCCATTAAATAAAAATCTGTTGCTTCTCAGCAAACTATTTACATGCACTTAGACAACGGATTACCAATTCTTAACGTTCATTAATTTGCATTAGTCTGATATTGTCGTGCCGGATTGAAAGCAGATCCTCCAGTTATCAGCTCAGAAGTGCGTGATCCATGTGGGTGTGAACGCACAAACTGCAAAACTACAAAAACTGCCTTAATGCTGCATCTTGTTTCACCGCACCACCACCCTCCAGCTTTGCTTCTTCAGAAGTCTACGACGTCAAAGAAAACTCATCCCCTGATCTTGCGCTCCAACATAAAGCAGGCTGTAAACTGTCATAAGAAAGCAAAATCAACAAATCCCTTTGCGCCTTCTGGAGATGCAGTTCTAAACCCACACCATTTGCTCAGTGTGGTCTGAATTGCATCCAACTTCGCGAGGGCAGTCTTCCCTCCTTGTCTCATCCCTATCCAGTTTTCTAAACAGCACAAATGTGCTGGGTGAAGTGCAGAGGGCGTTTTTTCAAGAGATTCCTTTCTTTCTTTCTTTCTTTCTTTCTTTGTTCCTTGCTTTTTGTTGGGCAAAGACTTGAGATGTAATTATCTTTTGTTTCTGCAGGAAATTCCAATTAATAGTTTTCATGACTTGTGCAGACAGATTTCTCACTGTGTGTGAGCATAATCAGCAGCACAGCATGTTGTATTGTGAATATCATACATCATTATTTTTTTTTAAAAGAACTAAACATAATAGGCTTGGCAAAGCAGAACAATGGAGCTAGTAAAAAAGGCAAAAATCTACTCACTAAAAAGCAATGTCAAACTTTAATGTCACATTTTTATTCCTTAAGATTAGACCTGTTTCCAGAGACTGCTGAGAGTTATCCTACCACAGTAACGGCCCTCCAGTGATGGTAAAAACTCATTTACTGCCATAAAAAAGTTTGTTTATCGAATTATTTAACGCAATCTACTGCAAGACACTAGTATTCCCACTTGGGAATATAACTGAACCTTCAAATATGTTATGTGACATTGTACAGTAATTCACAAGAAGCATCACGTTTTCTTTGAGTAATTTTGACATGGTCCATAAC
This sequence comes from Semaprochilodus insignis, assembly GCA_034552555.1. NCBI lineage: Eukaryota > Metazoa > Chordata > Actinopteri > Characiformes > Prochilodontidae > Semaprochilodus > Semaprochilodus insignis. Next base: position 25,026,032 of record CM067476.1, on the reverse strand, counting down.
GCAGAAGCAAAAAATGCAAGGGTGTGTAAGTGGATGCTTAATCTTTGTCAAATAAACAGTAAAGCAAAATAAATTTGACTGTTCTCTCCAGTCTACCCAAACCCAGTGTAATTACACTCATCATCAAAAACACAGCTGCACAAATAGTTACACCCAGAAGGAATCAACCAACAGGAATTAAACTTGGTGGGGAGGTTTGACATTGTGAGACACGCGAATGATTCAAGTTTCACACTCGAATGTGATGTGAGTAAGGACGGGCCTTACTGTTGTACCTGACTGACCCAACAGCCACGATTGCAGACATTCAGTGAGCAGTGACGCCCTCCATGAGTCATCCTGTTAGTGCCAGCACCATTGGCAGACGGCGGCACGACGCAGGGCTAAATTCACGAAGACCATTACGACAACTGCCCTTAACACTCCATCAACGTTGCCAAAGACTGTAATGGTGTTGTGCCAGACTATCATGGATTGACTCAAAATGGCAGCGGGTCATCTTCAGTGACGTGTCCTGCTGTTGTCTTGGTGGAGACGACCAACGAATTCATGTGTGGAGGCACCGTGGTGAGCGCTAAGATGAATGGTTTGTTTGCATGCGTCACACGTGCACGCATTCCCAATAGCATTGCTATCGGACACTTCCTTCTGGGTGCAACTATTCTTTTTGATAGGGACCGTACTTACTAGGGCTGTACCCGACTCAGAATTTTGTCAGTCGAATGGGATTCGCCCGTCCTGGCCGACGATTCGACTATTCGTTCATGTTTTTTCTTCATATACATTATCTAGTAATCAGTAAATCAATTTGCATACGTTTCAGATCTGATGTCCTCA
>CM067476.1:24975044-25015286 GCA_034552555.1 Semaprochilodus insignis | reverse complement strand
TATATATATATATATATATATATATATATATATACACATACACACAGGGGTTGGACAATGAAACTGAAACGCCTGTCATTTTAGTGTGGGAGGTTTCATGACTAAATTGGACCAGCCTGGTGGCCAATCTTCATTAATTGCACATTGCACCAGTAAGAGCAGAGTGTGAAGGTTCAATTAGCAGGTAAGAGCACAGTTTTGCTCAAAATAAGAAGAAGAATGAAGAATGGCTTAAAATCCCTCTGACCACTGTGCAGGACTTGTATATGTCATTCCCAAGACGAACTGACGCTGTATTGGCCGCAAAAGGAGGCCCTACACCATACTAATAAATGATTGTGGTCTAAAACCAGGTGCTTCAGTTTCATTGTCCAACCCCTGTATATATACACATAGTTTGGTCCAGCGGCTTACAGTAGTTTGATATGCAGTCTTATTGCTTACACTGTTGATATATATTTACAGCTTGCTGCGAATATGCTGAGTAAGAGCTGGAGTTTTGGAGTTATAGCAAAATAGAGAACAGGGCATGCTGGCATGTTGTGACAGGCTCTGCTACGGGAAATGAGGAAAAGCGGCCCATGCATTAAATTTTCAGGGGGTCCAAAATTTCTACCCGTGCCTCTGATAATACCGATACGCATTTTAAATCATCAGCCAGACCTAATTCTATTTAGATTAAACAGGATTTGTTATCACTGTAGCGTACGTGTAAGTAACTTATCACCTGAGCCCCAACCACCATCCTTGCGGAAAAGAAAAGCATCTAAGACACTTTATCTTCAAAACTCATCTCCAGAAAAGGACACCCACACAGAAACTCTGACCTTTTGTGTCACTTACTTTAATTAGCCAGACCTGATAGTGGTTATTCCTGAAGCAGCTCCTTTTAATGAGGGGAGAAAAAGCACAGCTCACAAACAGATGCATACATACAGCTCCTCATTATGATAATGCCTTAGCACAGGGAGGATCACAAGCTTGCCCAAGTTATGGTCGTATATTCAGACTTACCAGGATTTGCAGGGTCAGGTACACACACCACACTATAAATTTTCCTGGGAACAAAAGAATTAACTACTTAGCTTATGTCTCGTTTACATGTGAAGTAAAAACAAATGGACAATTCATTAAGCCATTACTTTGGCTTTTGCTTCTTATTAGGGGTTGTTTGAGAATATGTTCACTAGATCAACATATGGCCGCAAGTCAAACTGCTCAAGCAGAGGTCTGATCTATGGGTCGTACCAATATCCTCATAGGAAAGTCGGTTCAGGTACGGCCATCTCTGCAATCCAGCCGGCCAGTTATTTCCAGCCATACAAGACCAGGCTCCTATCTGTATGTATATTGAGAAAGCAATATACTCGCACTCAAGGCCAAATTACTGTTTTAAAAACATATTTAGAATCTCTGATAAAAACCTTGTAAATAGTTTCTAGTTTTTGTCTCAGTGACGCAAAAAAATGTTTTTTTTTTTTCGGGTTTGTTCTAGTTATCTCCACAACAACTGGGGCTTTCCCTGCCTGAAGCATAACCAGCAAGCTGAAAGAGTGGGACTTTCTCCATAAACAGATGCTATGCTGAGCATTTCTTATTCATGTCTCAACCAGTGACTGGTCTCCTCCTTTGTAACTACTGTGATCATGCTGAATCTGAGCCCAAAAGGAATTGGGGGATGTGTAACCAGGTATATGAGCTGTCGTTGCAGGACGACTGCCCTATCCCGACTGAAGTTTTGGCATCATAATAGTACACTTAATTTAAAAGTTCAACTTCTCAGAAATACCAGCAAAGTTTTTGAACTTTTAAATCCAATATTGCACAAAAATGAGACAGTTTGGAAGTCTGCATTTTCATTCAAATTACCACAAATCACACTAACAAGGCTGCTTGGTGCCCGTTATGATTGAGTTAACAATTAATCAACTAACGCTATCGACTGAAAAACACTCTGACTGTCTACCACACTGACAGAGAGAGAGAGAAAGTGTGAGTCACAACCTTGTTCAGTCCATGGTTACTGTCCTACACTGTCACTGAACTATTCATTCAGCGACTCCTACCGCCTCCCTAAAGTCACTGTCACAAGTGCCAGTAAATCTGTACTCTGCTGACATCGGTATGTTCACCAGTGTTCGAGACATAATTGTAACAAAACTGTCCATGCTCATTTTGGACTACCTCCCGCTCACTGGTTCGTACTGTGCATCGTGGTGTCAACCTGTGTAGTTCACCCTGTCCTATATTCTCACTATGTTTATTCTCTCTCTAATAAATCACTTTATATGTATATACTGCAGGAATATATAATGACCATCCTGCTGGTATACTCTAACTAACCAAAACATAGCAGTTAACTATAAAGCCACCCCACCCAGCTTTAACTACATGTAAACCTCACCCTACCTGGCACGGACGGGGTTGGGGGAGCAGTAGCCGTAATTTTCAATAACAGTACCAAAATTCTGCCATATACCAGTTACATCTTTCAAACATATTCCTCCTGAACTCCCCTGCTCCATAACTGCTTTGTATCTCTCTATCAGCCACCAATAAGTAACCTATCTTTTGTTTTTGAATTATCTCCCTACACTTGCTAGCTTAACTTGCCCACACTTACTGCTGGCGGTCGTAATATTACGTTAATGTTTTAGACAAAAGACTTTACAAAACTACTTGCTAGTTTCCACTCAATATGTAGCCTTTTCCCACCTACAACAAAGCAAGTACTCTTGATCTAGTTTGTTCCTCTTCACTATCTGTACTGACTCACTTCCTTCCATAAGCTTCAATCTGTTGAGGCTTTGTACCTTTACAAAATAGAAGTTTATTCTAGGGTGATATTAGTATACTTCTTTGAAACTAAAAATAAATGAGTGTATGGTCTGTTTAGATTTGATATACTGCCCAGAGATATACTAAAATACCTACATATACTTGGCTTATACTGCCTAGTTTGTTGTGTTTTGTTTTGAATGGAATTTTTGAGTTGTTATATTTTGGAATTCAATACAACATTTGTTTGAAATGTTTTATTTCTAAAGATAACAAATACACTATATTGCCAAAAGTATTCACTCGCCCATCCAAATCATTAAATTCATAAAAAACCAAGCACGTAGGTATGCAGACTGCTTCTACAATGAGTCGCTCTCAGGAGCTCAGGTAATTCCGGTATGGTACTGTAATAGGATTCCACCTGTGCAACAAGTGCAGCCGTGAAATTTCCTCGCTACTAAATATTACACAGTCAGTGGGATTATAACAAAGTGGAAGTAATGGAGAACGACAGCCACATAAAATGACAGAGCGGGGTCAGTAGTTGCTGATGTGCATAGTGCGCAGAGGTCGCCAACTTTCTGCAGAGTTAATCGGTACAGAACTCCAAACTGAACTCCTGTGGTCTTCAGATTAGCTCAAGAACAGTGCGTAGAGAGTTTCATGGAATGGGTTTCCATGGCTGAGCAGATGCATCGAAGCCTTACATCATCAAGCGCAATGCAAAGCAGAAAGCAGTGGTGTAAAGCACATCACCACTGAACTCTAGAGCAGTGGAGACATGTTCTCTGGAGTGACCAATCACGCTTCTCCGTCTGGCAATCTGACGGACGAGTCTGGGTTTGGCGGTTGCTAGAAGAACGGTACTTGTCTGACTGCATTGTGCCCAGTGTAAAGTTTGGTGGAGGTGGGATTATTGTGTGGGGTTGTTTTTCAGGAGTTGGGTTCGGCCCCTTAGTTCCAGTGAAAGGAACTCTTAATGCTTCAGCATACCAAGAGATTTGGGACAATTTCATGCTCCCAACTTTATGGGAATAGTTTGGGGATGGCCCCTTCCTGTTCCAACATGACTACGAACCAGTGCACAAAGTGAGGTCCATAAAGACATGGATGAGTGAGTTTGGTGTGGAAGAACTTGACTGGCCAGCACAGTTTCCTGACCTCAACCCGATAGAACACCTTTGAGATGAATTAGAGCGGAGACTGCGAGCCAGGGCTTCTCGTCTGACATCAGTGCCTTGTGGGAAGCGTTCCCAGAAGAGTTGAAGCTGTTATGCAAAGGGTGGGCCCACATCATACTAAACCCTCAGGATTAACAAAGTTCATATGCATGTGAAGGCAGACAAGCGAATACTTTTGGCAATATATTGTATTTTCTTAATCCCCAGTATGTCTTTTCATTTTTTCATCATTCTTATATATATATATATATATATCTCATCTCCAAACTAATAAGTTTACTTTTAAAGCAAGTTAATGGAACCAGAATAAATAAATGTCAATAAACTATATGTACTATGTTAAGTTAAACTAAAGAAAACTTACAAATATATTTGCAGTATGAAAACTAGTTAACTAGTTTACTAAGAGTAAGCAGTGAATTGTGTCAGGGAAGGCATCCACCAAATCTGGCCCAACTGCGCAATTCTTTGATGCAAGAGTGGCTGAACATCGATATTGCTCCAGTCCATGCCAAATGACTAATTGTTTGTCCGATGAGCTTTTAAAATTTGATTAATAACATGTAACTTTAAGTATACTTTTTGGTAAGGGTGCTCAGTTCATCTCTACTGCTTTTCCACCTAACTCTGCTCCCTCCTCTCCGCAAGTTCAAGCTACTGTTGATCGCTGCTCTCATTACATGTCTTAATTTATTAGCACCTTTGAAAACCAGACCTGTCTCAGCACCTCTGACCCCTGGTATTCTTCTGAACTCTGCAGTATAAAGCAGGCTGGCCATCAGTTGGAAAGGCATTATAAGAAACCAGAATTCTGTTCATGTTGAAGCTTATAAACAACACATATCTGCTCATAGAGATGCCTTGCACCTACCTCTGCAGTCTCATCAATAGTGAGAACACTAACCCCCACCATCTCTTTACAACAGTGACTAAGCTATTCAACCCCCTGTAAAGTAAAGTATCTGCCTCTCCTGATCCATGTGATTCCTTCCTGCAGTTCTATGAAACTAAAATTGCAAAGATCAATAGCTCTTTAGTGGCCTCCTCAACTAGTACACTCCACTCTTCTTTCATGAACTCCAGTCTCTTACCTAGTACCTTCGTCTTTCTGCTTTTAGTACTGTTGATTTTTCTCTCATTGCTGATACTGTTACAGCACCCAAAACTACTACCTACTCCCCACATCTTCCACCAACCATTTTTAATAAAGCCGGTCTACCCGCTCTCCTCAGCTCACAAAGCTTGTTTATCGATCACTGCTTCTTGGCCAGGTTCGCGCTGCCTATAAGCTATCTGCAGTCACTCCACAAAACGACCTTGATCCTACTGTTTCAATAACTAATGTCCGATTTCAAGCCTTCCATTTCTGTCTACAATTCCTGAACATGTTTTTGCTAATTAGCCGCAGGCTTATTTAGAAAGCAATAATGTTTTCAAACCTTTACCTTACAGTACAAGGTATTAATGTCCTTCTTACATCTTCAAAAGCTGTAGCCCTTAACATTCTTATATTACTAGATCTGAGTGCAGCCTTTGACACTGAGCATCACTCTAGTCTTTTGTCAAGGGTTTGTGAGCTGGGAATTGTTGGCTCTGCGCTAGACTGGTTTACAACTTATCTCTCTGATAGAAAGAAGTTTATTTCTCTTTCTAGCTTTAACTTTGACTGTCCCTCAAGGGGTCCCCCAAGGTTCAGTCCTCAGACCTCTCCTCTTCATCACTACTACTTGGACAGATCATGTGATACTTTAAACTGGACTTTCACTGCTATATGGACGACATGCAGATTTACCACAGGATCAAATTAAACTCTAGATGAACTCTGGACGTCAATCTCTGGATCATACATAATCTTATGCTAAATAGTGATAAGACTTAAACTCCTTCTCATTGGCTCAACTCTCAGCAAAACAGGCTATGTAACTCTTTCACTTGACAAAATAGTAGTCCCCCCCTTCCTCTCAGGTCAGACATCTGGGTGTCATCCTTGACTCAATTCTTTCATTCAACACCCACGTCAGCTCTATTGTTAAAGCTTCTTTTTGTTCATCTACACAGTCTACACAAAATCGATTTATCTTGCTGTACCTCTTCTTCATGCTTTCATCTTTAGCTGCTTGGACTGTAACTCTCTCCTTGCAGGCATCAGTTCTTCCTCTCCTCACAAGCTTCAGATGGTCCAGACCTCTGGTGCTCGTCTTCTTACTCATACTTCCTCACACTAACACATTTCACCTGTTCTCTCCATGATCGCCACTAATCTCATCTCACACAACATTCATCAGCTCACTGACAAAGCACTGAACAACCTCACTTCCTCCAACCTGTCTGATCTTCTCTTTCCTCATAAACCCATCCATACTCTCCGCTCATCTTCAGCTGACTTCTTAACCATTCCTCTATCCAACCTTCAAAAGCTCTGGCAATCAATCATGTTCTAGATACGCACCTTGTCTCTGGAACCTTCCTCCTCCACATGTCCTGCAGTGTAATTCTCATTCCATATTTAAAGCAAATCTCAAAAACCCATCACCTCTCTCTAGCTTACAACTCACTGCTAAACTGACCTTCAATTACACCTTCAGTCTGTCTTCTTCTTTGTTGTCTGTGTCTGAGTTTTACAGTTTCTCCTCTGTTGTTCTGTGTTTTATTACAGTTGTAAGTATCTTTGGGTTCTTGAAAAGATTCATATGTTGTTGTTGTTGTTATAATAAGCAAAGGGCAATAAACATGCACAGATACAAATAAAAGCAATAATGAGCAAAAACAGCTTCAAAGTTCTCTAAGAAGTTTTCTGGGAAGACTGTATGCCACGCTGCACATACACTATCACAGTGTTACTCAACCGTGGTCCTGGAGGTACCCTGCCCTGCACACTGTAGCGGCTTTAACACAGCCCCTGAAAAGGCTCGTTAATGAGTTGATAAGCGCAGGGAAAGTGCTAAAATGTGCAGGACCAGGGTTGAGAAACACAGTCCAAAACTTGAGAAACAAGTCCAAAAGTACTCCCTTTTAAATAGTGACTTCTGCTAATTTAAGGTGCACCCATTGTTGACACAGGCCATCAACAGCACATACACAACTTATATAATTGCCATAGAAAAGGATTCCCAATAGAATGGGACACTCTGGAATAGCTGCACATAAGCCTCCGTAAGTCCACCATCTCATTGCCAGGCATCAGCTAACAGGGTATAGCTGATGTGCCCTCTCCAGCACTGGGCTCAGGAGCAGCAGAACTGTGTTCTCTGGAGTGATGGAGCACCATATATTTCCCCTGTGATCCAGAATTAATCATCCAACATCAGTACCTGGCCTCACTCTTATGGCTAAATGAAAGCCTTATGATTCCTACAGCTGAATACAATCAAATGATCACAGCAGTGTTCCAACATCTAGTGTAAGGTCATCCCAAAAGATTAGAGGCTGTTACTACAGCAAAGTGTGTACCAGCTCCCTGTTAATACCCTCAATTCCAAAAGAAACGCAGGATGAGCAGGCGTCTACATACTTTTAGACTTTCAAGTGGTTTGTTATCTTCTTACTGCGGCAAAGGTGATGTGAAATAATCATGTATGAGGCAGCCTCATTTCTAAAGCTATATTCATCTGACACACTTTGAGGGCTGTTTTAGAGTGAACTTGTCCACTTAGTTTGTCTGCAGTGCAGAGTGGACCAGTCTCTGCTCTACTGCCAATACAATAGCGGATAATAGAACAGTATGTGGTCTGCCAAAAGTAAATAGGTCAAAATAAACACGGCACCATCCATCTGAATTACTTTTTTTTCCCCAATTTGTCTTATGCATTCACATTAAACATTCATCTTTGCGACAGTGTCTGTAGCACAGTAAGCTCCACATTACATTTACAGGTTTTATTTTAATCTTGGCACAGACTCAGACTATGTGAAAGGACTGGTGCACCTGAAGGTCTACAGAACAACTAACCTTTTTATAATAGGCTGTAAGTGCAGCATGATAGCAAATACAGAGAGCTTCAAAACAGAGGCCATTTTTACTCTGCCCTTTACTTCAATTACATGTTATGCTCAGTTTCCAATTGTCTGCTTTAGGATAAGAGGTTCTTAGTGTACTCATTATTCAACTGTAATTATAATAATAGCCAGAGCTAGAAGGCCACATAACAGCGATACAAGTAAATTCATTAACACAATGATCCATTAACTATAAAGTAACACTGTGCTTTTGAGATAAGCAATGGTGTGTGTCAGAATCAGAGGTGGGAAATTATAGGAAGAGTACAAGTTGAAGGTAAAAAGTTAAAGCACTCTTTCCCCAGAAAACCTTCCAGAGAAGTACAAGCAGGCTACTTGTACTAGGGCAAAGGTGATTTATAAGGCAAAACAATACAGTAATTTTGCAGCACAATAAGTACCACAATATTTAGTCTCTATGAGCTTTGATTCCCACTTTCAAACACTATAACTGCAATGGATTTTACTGAGTGTTCAACATGCTGAACTGTATGAAATCCAAATAAACAGGACTAGGGGTCACATGGTACACGTACAACGAAGGCTCTTTTTCTGATTGTTTAAAATGGTAGGGATGTGTTTTGTGCGAACTCTTTTTGCATGCCCTGTGTAGCTGTTTTGTGTGGACACCATGTGTTGAAAAAAGTTCAGCTCAAAGTGGTCAAGCAGCCAACGTCATGAGCATTTTTTCTATGCTGGCTAATCAGATAAAAAGTAATGTGAGCCTTCAGTGACAGCCATAATGGAGGGAGGAGTGCTGAAAAAAAGACCATCAGAACCATTAGGATTAAACCTGATGTCTCCCTTCCAATGGGAATTGGCTTAATGGTTAACATTAGAGACCATTAACTTCATGTAGGACGTGTTTAGATCTCATTAGGAAACCATCAAATGCATCTGGAGTCAGTCAGCGGTCACCTGTTAGACCATTAGGATCCTTTACACTGTGATATGAACTTTTCAGGAAAATGCAAAATACCATTAGTGGCCACTGGACGCCACCAGGAACCAACAGAAACTTTAAAAGGTCTCTATGATTATGTTCCAGCGGGGGCTGCAGTCCTTCATAGATAGAAATCATCACATAAACAAAAAGCAGATTTTTTTTAGTTTATGCTGTGTCACGTTGGCAAGTTAATAGGAGAAGTATCATTTTCTGCCTGTACGTATCGAAACAACAGCTTGTTAACATGGCTGACTGCTAGTTACAATGCTGCTCTTAGCAACAGCAAGTCATACAGCAAAAAGTAACATTTACTGATTTTTACCTTGAGAAATAACTGTGAAATAAGAGCACGTGCACAGACACTTCAATACTTGGTTAACTGTTCAAGGTGCCAGTAATCAAATACTGAAATCACTATTACAGTACTTGCTCATTTCAGCACAGGGAGTTTGAGAACATATACAGACTAACAGATCAATGAAATTGCAATTTTATGTTTCAACATTACAGCCAAATGTTAGTGCTGCTGATGTTTCTGAGTAAGTTTTACAAACGCCATTTCTGTAAAAATTGGGACATTTTATAACACAAAAACAAGAATCTGTGATTTATTAATTATATTGACCCTTTATTTAATTAACAAAAAGTATAAACAAACAAATCCTGCCACATACTCAAAAAAGATCACTGTGTTATCACCTTTATATTGTCTTGCTTGATACAGACTCCAGCTGCTCAACAGTTTGGAATATTTCATTGGAATGCAAATCTATTGGAAAGCACACCCCTAATGTGAACTCTCGAATTATGCTCTTTTTTATACAATTATATAAAAAAAAATAATAATAGCTTTAATTAACATCTTTACAAATAAATATCAGTACTGTTGCAGAAAAAGTGGTGTTATTAATAATGTTATCTCTATTTTTCTTGTACTAACAGAAAAAATAGAGACAGCACAATACCAGCTTTTCTGTTAGCCAGTAACAAAAACATATCAATAACATATCATCGCATGACCATCATATTATCCGCCGCAAATAAGAGCTTTGGTTAAAAAGAACATTTTCTCACCAGCGGCAAATGTGTTCAAGTACTTGGTTCTGCAAAAATCTTTGTTAGTATTGACTGCATGAAACTTGCACACCTGCTGGCAGAATATTCATAACACTTCACATGAACCATCTAACACAACCATATCCTCAGACTCCTGTGAGTTCTCACATTACATATGTCAAAACTAGCAATTTAGTAGCTGACTTTACAGCCATTCCCACCATGAAACTAGCTTCCATACTGTTTCTTAAAGACAAAATGTCTTTAATGAAATGTAAACCTCTGAGACTTGTAGTCACATGTGACAAGGTGAGAATTACAGCCTAAATTCTAACGCAAACTTCCACCAGGTTCAGACGTCATCTATGCATAACTCATGATCTCTGGGTTCACCGAGACTAAAACTGAATAATAATGTGTCTTCCAGTTTGAAGGACCGCAGCGACACATTTGTACAGTAATAATATTGTTATCATTCTTTGGCCTTGGCAGTTCATGGCGGGCCATGATTAATGGACTCTCTAGCACACCTTCTAATAAACACTGCTACACCATAACAACAACTAATCACACAAATCAAGCACAGAAATTTCAATTCGGCCTCCTCCGTCATCCCCCCAAGACACTAATCTATTCCATCTATCGGCACCTTAACGGGGAGAAATAAATTGTGATCGACACGGCAAATTTCAAGCGGCAAAGCACTTCGTCACTAAGTTTTCATGAGGAGGGAGGGGAATAAGAGCTGGCTTTGCCTGTTAATCTGTATGGGCCAGTTTCCCAGACACGGATTAAGCCCAGTCTTGGACTAAATTGCAATGCCGATGGTGATTCACCGTTGAAAATCCTTTTCAGTCCAGTCTTAGGATTAATCTGGGAAACTGGCCCTATGAGTGAATATGACTTGCACACAGCTGAGTAGTGCATGTAAAGTGCCAATGCCTATAGCTTCAGGTAAAATTCTGACTTGACATTATCACCAAATACAAATTCACTATAGAACGTCTATTCAAAGTTTTACACAGCTGTACTTCTGTACATGTTCTATATTCACCACTGTGACTTCTATACATTACACTACTTACCAAGCTTCAAACGCTCAGCACAAATTTCAACGTAAAGATGCCTTAAAATAGAAAAATAGCATTTACATTGGCATATTTAAATATGCACAGTTCGGTACACAGAACTGACATACCATGAACCTCAAACACCATTACCTCTTCCTTCAAATACAAATCTCACATCTAAAAGATGTAGGCTACATAAGTTGCTTCCACCCAAAATGACATCCCCAAGTTCCAACCCAGCCGAAGCAATGAAAAAGATGAAACCACAATGGTAGAATATTTGTACAGAAATCTGCTTTTCCAGGATGTAAAGGCGATGTTGGCACTTTTCATACCCTTTCCAAGGACCCAAGCTGTCAGTAGGCATGGCTGATGTTGGTTTTTAGACTGGGCTGAAACTGACTTCCTATTCGCCAGCTTCTCAATCCAATGGTCTGTTCCACCTTAAATTCTACAGCTTGTACAGGGACCAGAGTGCAACTGTGGCAACTTTTAAGGTGGAACAGGAAAATTCGCAAAACAAGCTTCAACAACATCCTGAATAACTTTAATTAACAGTTGTTATTTTGCTCTGCACATTTCAGTCCTGTCAGTTTTGCAGACAATGTCGAGTAGCATCACTCAGCATTTGACACTGAGCAAAGGAGCAGTTCCACCTTTATTAGCATCACATTAGTGGACATTATCCACTTTTTGACAGTTAAAAGCTAGTACAGTAGCTAGTATAGGTAATGTTAGCTGCTAGCAAGCTCCAAGTAATGTTAGCATAGCTACTAAATAATATGAAGATATGAGACTAATTTTATTTGTTTGTTAATTATGTTTGTTAGATATATTTCTTTAGTGTGTTCATCGTAGTGTCTCACTATAAAGCAGCCAATCAGAGCAAAGCTCATCTAATTATTCATGAGCTCAACAAAAACAAGGAAAACAGTTTGTCTCATTCTGGGACCAAATCACAGGGTGTAAACGGGCATGTAAACCTACACCCCGGACATGTTTTGTTGATTTTCCAAGTAAAAATAACAACATCCTCTACAGGCTGATATTATTGCACAATTGCTGTTTATTTGCATATTTAAAATGTGTTTCCTGCAGAGGATGTGCTAAAGGGAAAACCAAATTTACCTCATTTTTAAAAAATAATATGGACTACAGAAATATGTCAAAGTAGGTTTTTAAATTCACAATTCATACCCCAATTTATACAGTGCATATATGGAAACTAAGCTGCAAACTGAAACAGTTCATTTACATACTGCATATATAATAGGTATATCATATTATATGTATACATACATTACGTATTCGGCCTACAGCGTTTAGTCATAAAGAAGCTTTAATAAGTGTTTCAGCTTAATAGGCCTCAGTTCAGAACAGCTAATCAGAATCAGAGTTCAGTCTCAAAGTAACAGCAACAAAATCAACCACACAGGCCAGTAAGTTTAAATTCTCAGAGCTGAGATGTTACAAAAGCTGTATTAGGCAGATATAGTGATAAAGTGCTGGGTGCACATGAGGAGGTGAAAGCAGGGCAGCAAATGTTTCAGTCACCCGATTTAGCGCTGGCGAAAGTCTGCGACTTCAATTAAAACTATCCCAATTATCAACTTATCTAAATGTTGCTAACAGATCTAAACATAACCTCCTATCTATAGGTATTCACTGGCCTCTACACTGGCCTGTAGTTTAGCAGCGGCTATTTCACATTTGATGAATACAGAATATTCTTTGAGCTCAGGGATACATTTTTGTGTGGGTGTAGTTTCTCCAAAGTTTCACGAACACTTAGCAAGAATGCATTTTACATGAGTTCATTACCAGCAGTGCTGGGCAGGGTTATTAAATTATTCCACACGATATGATGTAACATCTAAGACAGCATAAATGAACATGTGCAGAATAAGTCGGTTACATATCTTCCTGTTCGACTGTACTGCTGTTCTAGACAGCCACCTTCTTATGTGGGTGGTAGTCAAACCGTTTCTTTTTTTCGTTAAAAAACATGTGGTATGGAAGAGCCAGAAAAAGCCCTGGCTTATGCAGCTTGCCAGAAGGACACTTCCTGCCTTGACATAATGGGGAACCAATGCAAATCTAAGTCATACTGGCCTGCACCTGTACCCTAGCGATGAGAGAAGAGCTGCTCAAGCTGAAACTATACCAGTCCTGGTAAAGAAACCATTTGTGACATGAAAACAGATTACGAAACTATAAACACATATATACTATAAACATATATATATATATACATATAAATTAATATAGAGTCACCCCCGCTGTTGTTTGGTCAGCCACTGATGGTCTGGTTCATCCCAAAGGTGTTTAGTGGGGTTGAGGTCAGGGCTCTGTGCAAGTTGCTGGAGTTCCTCCACATCAAACTCATCAAACCATGTCTTTATGGAGTTCACTTTGTGCACAGGAAAGATGCACTTGGATGCCCAGTTTTTATCATCATTTTCCATGAAAGACAACAAATCACAGACCCCCGGAAGAGAACGAGTGGATCCCTAATGGATGCAGTGGGTAGCTTCTCCTATTTTAAACATCCATGTCAGAAAAAGATGTTACTGTGTTCCAGAAGGGTCAAATTATCGCCCGCATCAAGTAAAGACATCAACTGTGGAGAAGCTGAAATAACTGGAATTGGGTTAAGAATTGTCCAGCACATTATTAGACCCTGGAAATAAAGGAGTGAACCATAAATTCTACTGAAGAAATATGGTCCAAAGACAAATCTGAATGACCATGATCAGAGATCACTGAAAGGTTTGGTGAAGGTGAATGATAAAAACCTACAGAATAATTTGTGGCTATGGTTGATAGTGGAAGTAAGAGCATTTCTCATTTCCTCACACACAGTGTGACGAGAACTCACATAATTGGGACTAAACAGATGTGTGGCCATAAGAAAAACACTTGTTAGTGAGACTAATTGGGAGGGCAAAAAAGCTTTAGTTTGCTAGGGAACAAAAAGATTAGACTCTGAAGCAATGGAAAAAGACTGATGTGGTCTGATGAGTCCAGATTTACCTTGTTCCAGAGCGATGTGCGCGTCAGTGTAAGAAAGGAAACGCATGAAGTGCCCACCGTACAAGCCTCTGGAGACAGTGTTATGATCTGGGGTCACTTTAACCAGTCAGGTCTAGGCTCAGCAGTGCTATGTGGCCAAGAAATAAAGTCAGCTGATTACCCGAAAGTACTGAATGACCAGGTTGTTCCACCACATATTTTCTGTCCTGATGGCAGGGGCATATTCCAGGACGACAATGCCAAGATTCATTTGGGCTCAAATTGCGCAAAGCTGTTTCAGGGAGCATGAGGAATCATTTTCACACCACAGAATCCTGACCTTAACCCAACTGAAAGTCTTTGAGATGTGCTGAGTGGTTTGACTCTTGCGTTGTCAATACAAGAATTCAGTCAAGAACATGAATGCAACCTTGGACAGTAATAAATGTTGTGAAGTCGCATAATGTTGCACAATGCTGTGGTGAATGTGCACAATAACCAACAAAATATCACAGTGTGCATTTGTGTACACGTTCCCGAGTGCCAGCCAGTGATTAAGAGCATGCAATCTACAACACAATTCCTCCAAGCAATCAGCTCTTGTAGGAAGAGGGTTATATTGTGATAATTAGTGTAACCTTACATCTAGCACTACATAACTGGAGGAACTTCTAACATTATTAGCATGCAGTAGCCATATAATGTGGGAACTTGATAAATCTCTCAGTACAAAACCTGTTTTGTTTCAATAACCAATGCTTAGAACAAAGTTATACCTACTATGAGGAATTGAGTTGCCTGCCAGTGAGTGCTTTGGATTGTCTCATTAAAATTTAATTTTAGTATTTGCCCTCCTGATTCCATTACGGAGAAGCCAGTGATGATTCCTCAAGTAAAGGGCAATTCAATCCCATCTTGCTGAAGACAAGAATACCAAGCCCACAACCTCCTGATTGCTCATTTCAGATGTGCGGCCTGACTAAAACATTCAAAATATCATTTAAAAGCCTTCTCGAACTGTACAAGCCATCCTCAGCTGTTTCTTTGAGATATGCTCACACAGCATAGCGAGAAGGCACAAGTCATTTGTTTCACCTTTCTTTTGAATATGCAGCCACCTGTGGTCCTGCAAGATACTGCTTTTCAGTAGATGCTCCATTTTAGCTGGAAGGTCTTACACAAGATGTCTTTTATCTCCAGCTCATTACTATTTTCATTACAGCACTCAAAGCTACATCCATAAAGCATCTTTGCATATTTCATGTGAAGTCAAATTCAAGGCACATTCTCTATGCAAACGCTGCTCGATGCTAAACTGCCACAGTGACCAAAATACCGAAAAATATAACTGAAGTGCTCCATTCAATTAGCAGAAATACGAGGAAGTGTGACTCTAAATGCAGTGTCAGGTGAAGGACATTCAATTGACAAATACTGTCTTGTTTCATGAGTCGTTTTGTACAAAAGAAAAGCAATAATATACATAACGTGATCACAAAACCCCATAAGAAAGGTGCAGACGGAACACATTCCATCTAAGTATTTGCAACTGCTTACAAATAACTGTCCACATTTAATGTAGAAACTTAGGACACTTACCTTTCACGATTAACTGAATGAGTTTAGGCCGTGGATTGCGTTCGCTTTGTATAGAGCAGGTATACAAGCCTTCATCCGTTACATCCACTTTCTGTATTTGTAGACTGTATTCATGTTTATCACCCATATTTGATACGATGGACACACGAGGATCCACTGACCATTTGTCATTCCCTGCGAATATTATACTGGAACGGTTCAACCATGCTCCTTTTGAGATCCCATCCAACAGGTAGCACCTGAAAGAGCAAACAGACAGACAATTCAAAATCTAGGTCATTCAAAGGGGACCAGTCATGGTGCGAACCAGCTTTGATCAATATTCCAACTCTCTAAACACACGTTCTGAACAAAAATCATGACATGTTGTGGCATTCCTCTAAAGACATATGGCTTTATTTTTATTCAAGAACTTTTTAGTTGAGAAAGCGTGATTCCTACATTATTCAGAGTTCATTTGGACCGTTACAGCTGGTACGGGCATGGCTGTATCCGCACTGCACAGCATGACCATGCCCCCGCATCTACTGGAGGTCATTTAGCTGTTCAGCTTGGTAAAGATGTATGATTTCTGAGGAATTAACAAACTTTTTACTCTGAGTCAGCCAGTATTCCGACTCGAATGTGCTGCTGAATGGATCCATGAAAAAGCCTTTATCACACACTGCTGTAAGACTGGGAATATGGTAACAATAAAGTTTAGGCAGGAATCTGGACTGCATTTGTACTGAGAAATATTAGCCTGTGTTTCAAGAAGCATGCATAGTTTGGACATATCCATGGACACTTGATAGAAAGTGGAAACCTGAATCGAGGTAGACTCGAGGTGTCTGTAATATCTGAGCTAACACTGCTTTAAATACTGGATTAAGCAAGCGCTTGACATTGATGTAATATTCTAAGGTCAATTCCTTTTCAGAATCAGCACTGACAACGTAATGAGCTGGTAATAACTCAAATCTTACTCAAACTAACCCGTGCTAGATATGTATTCTTAGCTGGCAATCTGCCTTTCCTGATGTGCGTTTGAAGGAGGTGGGTTAGTTGATGGGCGTGGACTGAGTGAGTGAGTAAATGGGAAAGTCATTTACTGTCTCATTGGCAGCAGCAAGTGCCAACTGCTGTGGGCCATCAGATGTTCTCACTATCTCCCTGTTCCTGTGATACATCACATCACCTATATATAGGCAATAGAAACCGAGAGGAAATGTGTTATCCTGTATCACATCACAGCAGTATGCCATCACAAAGTCAAGAGAACAAGCGCAACAACATTACCTTTAACACTGGTTCCAGCTGATTATTATGAAGTGACCACTGTTAGCTGCAACTGGTATAAAAATCCACTGTTAAAATCCACATATCCACTGTTCCTACATGATCATCAATGGCCATTCTATAGTTCACTTTCTACACTGATAAAGGAGCTAAAGTGCAGTACGTTAGTAACCGGATAGTGAGAGGTTTAGCTCTTTATCTAGCTTCATGTGATTTAAATGTGGAATCTTTTTACGAGGTTGAACTGCAGGAAACAGATACTCTTTGGGCTGCTTAAATCCGTATTGTGTGGGTTTTATAGGAATCACAGCCCTTTTATATGCACTGCTGCCATTTCAGCGCACCATAATTATCAGGACAAA
The DNA here is from genome assembly GCA_034552555.1 of Semaprochilodus insignis. NCBI lineage: Eukaryota > Metazoa > Chordata > Actinopteri > Characiformes > Prochilodontidae > Semaprochilodus > Semaprochilodus insignis. Next base: position 24,998,005 of record CM067476.1, on the reverse strand, counting down.
TAAAACGGTTCAGTTCAGTTGTGGGTTGCAAATCCTTTGCAATCAATGACTGCCTGAGGTCTGTGACCCATAGACATCACCAGATGCTGGGTATCTTTCTGGTCATGCTCTGACAGGCCTGTAATGTAGCCATTTCCAGTTCCTGCTCGTTTTCTGGGCTTTTTGCCTTCAGTCTTGTCTTTAGACATGCCTGCTCAACAGGATTCGGGTCAGTGATTGACTTGGCTAGTGAGGAACATTCCACTCTTTGGCCGCGAAAAACTCCAAGTAAAGTTGCTTTAGTACACATCCGAATTCACCATGCTGCTGTCGGGATTCGCATCAATAAAGACAAATGAGCTAGTTTCTCTGGCAGCCATACATGCCCATACCACCAATGTTTCACAGATGAGGAGGTACGCTTGGATGAGTGAGTCTATTTTTATCAACACTTCTCTCATTCTATCGCAAAGCTACAACTTAATCTTCATCGCATCTGGACGTGAGACTTTGTTCAAGAACTCTGCAGTCCGTGTATAAAGCATGCCATGGGTGTACATTCAGTGGTAAACTCTCTGAAGTCATGCTGCTGTATTTGCTGTCTTTATGATAGCAGTCTTTCACATCTAGGCCCACATCCTGGAGAGTATTCCTGACCTGTTTACCAGGTTTTCATTCTCTGGTCATTCATTACTGTGTGCCAGGTTGTTGGCTATTAGCAAATCCCCCTCAAGAAACAAGTGAGTAGCCAATTTTATAAGTACTTGATGCCTCTAAAATAGAAAATGTGAATGCTATATATGAAATGGATATACACCATCGTTCTAAAGTATGGGATCATGTATTTCAATTATTTAAAACAGATACATGTATTAAATGATTCTAATATGGTTAATACTTATTAACTTCACAGGTGAGTATGCAATGAGTAGCAACTGTTAGATGTGTCCAGACCCCAGAAGGTCAACAGAGCTACAGATAATGACTGAGATAACCTTATTCTTCACGTTATACAGCTATACATGGCATATCTATACATATTTCCGAAGTAGTGCCTAAATTTTACGGCAATTGTGATAAACAGATCATTGAATGATTGAATCACTGAATCACGGAAGACATCCCGTTACCAAAAAAAACTATTAAACACCTAAAAACAGTCAATATTTCCATGCAGTGTACATGCCTGGGAATTACAGTGGCCTGCATAGTCATTCCTTCAATTCAAAACCAATGAATCAGAACACTGAGCCAAATCCATTAAATGTGGTTTTGTTAAATACATATGGACTACATTGTAAATGCTCTTCATAGTTGATCTGGAGCTTGCATTCTCACGAATACTTGTGCCCCTGCCAGTTGGCCGATGTTTCATACTGACCCATATTTATCAAATTCCTCAGAGTAGGAACAGTGGGATCGGTTAATGCCTTTCACATAGCATGGAATAGTCTTACATGGACAGCTGACGCCTGAGGTATCAATGTTCTTTCCTTCTTTCTTTAAAGGGCTTGATATATACAGATACACAGTGTGCTACGAATGGGGGCAAGCGTGATGTAGCAGTTTTAAATCTACAGTCTGAGTGTATTTCTGGTGGCACAGCTATCCACTGCTGATACACTCCAAAGTGTGTACTATTTCTTCATACCAGAGCTGCATTTAACTGAATAGTCAACAGAATACATCTAGTACAGTATTATCTGCTGGTTCCCCAGACGTGATCATTAGTTGCCATAACGTGGCTGGCATAACATTACAGCTCCACTGTTTTAAAGACATCGTTAAAACATTCAGAAGCTCCTCAGCATACAAATGAAGCAGCCTACGTCACTTGCTCTTCCCTGCACTCCTACCAGGCAAACCGAGGAGGAGTTTTATAAACTCTAAGTGTTGTCTAATTTGACTAACCCCGATATTTCATAACTTTTATGTAGTCAAAATAACTTCTTTGGCCTTCATCAAACAAAGCTTAAAACCGATTATAGTCATCTCTCATATGGATGAGCAAACAAAGCAGGGTTTAATGTTGCCAGCTCAAGGCTGCCAGCTCAGCCAGTACAGTCACATGGACTGGAAATCTGATTTGGCTCATAAAACTTCACCCTACACTTCAAGCCAAATTCGTTCTTCTGACAACAGGCCCAGTAGCTTACAGATTAAACCAAAGGCAAAGATGCACAATAGGCAAGACAATGAAACCCTAACAACAAGGCACAGTAGAATAGAATAGAATAGAACAGAATAGAATAGAATAGAATAGAATAGACCTTTGGGGGACACTTTTGCTAGTAAAGGGATATCTAGACATAGAGAAAGCCTGATTTATACAGTAAATTCAAAGAATTTTCATAGTTTGAGCTTACATAATTGGTCATTGTTTAATTAACCAGTCCTTCAGACAGGTTTGAAATAAAGCGGTTAAGCTTAATGACTCAAGATTTCTTTACAGTGGTGGTGATCTAGATATAGAGGGGTCTATGTGTCTATAACCAAAACACAGCCATTTTCCCACAATCCCAAATGACCAGCAAACCTACACATCTTCTGAGTTATTACATGTAATGTTCACAACAATGCAAGAGTGGCAAATATGAAAAGAACTGTGTTATTTGGGGATTATTTTGCCCTTATAACACCATGCATGTTTCTGTACACCATGAATATATTGTAAAATTAAAAAAAAGTTTAAAGTTTCAAAACTACTGTAAATATGTATCTGTATATGTATATGTATCTGTAACCATTTTATGTAATAACTGCAAAGTAACTTTCAAAAGAATTAAACAGTTGTTTCCCCATCACAACCACTATGAACAATTCTCACTCTGAGTTTCCCTAGAACAGAGCATTTAACAATATTCCTCTGATCATAACCATTTATCTATGCCAAAATGTTGGAATTCCTTGATTCCAACAGGATACAAGCAGTAATTAAATAAAACAGTATGTCTGCATATAACAGAAAACATTCTCTATTCTCAGACAGAAGTGCCCTTCTTGTAGCTGGGGTTGTACCCTCAAGGTGTGTCTTCAGTACCTTTAGTTAGGGAACATAACTGTACTGAATTTCACTGCAGCTGTACTGACTCTACAGCCCGGTCTTGACTCTTGCTATTGTTTTGTTTGTACCTGTTTCCTGGGAAAAGCTTCTTTAAGGTACACAGTTGAACTTTAAAACCACTGTAGTACCTTTGAGGCTACATTTACATTGTTTGTAGCTTGATGAATAAAAAATGTCCCGGCACAGTGCCTTTTTTCTCTCACAGTGCAGAGTAACAGCAAGAGCCAAAGAGGAACACAAATCATACAACAGCCTCTTTACACTGAACAGCGTTCAGGGCGAAGACGTACAGTATGTGCATTCCAGAGAGTCTGTGACGCACAAAAAGGAAAAATCTGTTCCATAAAAACTTTGTCTCCTCAGTCTCTCTTAATTAGGTGTATGGTCACTGACTTAATTAGCATTTGGTTTTGCACATTGCATATTAGCACTATGACAAGTCTCTTTGAGAGGATGAAAGAAAAAAAAAACTCCCACAAAAATCCCTTTAATAGTCTGATGGTAAATGAATTCATAAACAAGCGGGATCTGATGCAGAGGCTATTACCAAATTACTGTTTGAACCATTCCTGCACTGTGGGGTTTGCAACCCAAACTACTGAGAGAAATCACAGTAATCAAGGCATGCCTGAAACTCCTTTGAATTTCCCTTAATCATTTTTATTCATCGCCTCAGAGCTTTTGCCCTCAGAACCTCATCAAGGCAAGCCTCTCCATATCCAGGGTGGGCTTATTCATCTGCTTTCCCTTTAGATACCCAGTAGGAGGGGAGCTTCCCACAGTGTAACAGGAGGTTAAATTAATTGTTTCACTGACCCCAGGGAACATATTTAGATGCTTCTTTTGCAGAAGAAACAGCCATTAAACAGGTATTTAATCTATTTGTCTAATATAAAAAGAAGGCATGAAAAACAGCAGACTCACATTTACTGGAGCTTTGAAATAGGGGGCTGACAAAAGGTGCCAAAAAGGGTTCTTTGGAGTATTGCCACAAGAGAACCACCTTTGATCCCCTAAAGAACCATATGATAGAAATCCTGTTTTGGTCCCCTTAAGAACTTTACATCAGAAGAACCAAATTTGCTACTCTAAACACCTTTCAATAGCAGAACCAATTTTGATTCCTCGAAGGTCACTACGTCAGATTGTGCCATAATTTCTAGCCATGTCTAGGTCAGGAGACTGAAACCCTACAGACTTGAACGGCGACCAATCATTGTTCATGTCCTGGTGTGAGTTCATAGGTTGTCGAGAAGGAGGGTGAAGAAAGTGTCAATTATGGCTACCAAGGTGTTTGTGTGCGATGCTGGTGGTTTTGTTTTCTGTAAAGTAAGAGAAAAGAAAGAAAAAAAAGTGGACCCATTCTTGGGCGTCACAAAGAGGTCAGCATAAGCCGTTTATCCTTCAAAGAGAACTCAAGGTAACAAATGTGTTAACATGTAAAGAGGAGTCTATACATGTCGCTAGCTACCCAATTCACTATATGTAATTAGACGCAATAAATGCTACTTCTCCAAACATTCCTCTTTTTGCACTCCCACATGAAAGTGTCAAGAAGGTAGCAATGTTGTTGCCACAGCTCAACGAGTCCTTCCTCTGTGTCGTTGTTTCACGTGACAGCTGCAACAGCAGGATCCCTCTTTCCCATGTTTACATATGTACGTCAGAGAGCAGTCTGTCCTCTTATTGGTTAACGCCAAGGTACACGCCGTAGCATATGCCAAACCAAACAGGAAAAAAAATAGCTTGACATGCTTGACTTTTTGTCATGGTGTCGTGGGACGTCCCAGGTGACACTTCATGGTATAATCCCTTGATTATAACACAACATAGCCCGTTCATGTTCGCAATGCTCATATTCAGGCCTCACACTAAAATAAAGATGAATACCTTATTCCCAAATTCACTGTTTTAATGAACTTTCTTGCTAATACAACAGACAAATAAAACTCCAGTATCTTTTTCTGTCAAAAACAATAAAATAAAATCTAATAAAACTAAATTAGTTTTCCTTTAATCAATTAAATAAAACAAATAAATAAAAAAAACATTTTTTTCTGTGCTTTGTGTATTCTGCGGTCTGTTTGCAACTGAATTCACAAATCTTAGGTCTTTACTGAAATGGAGGAAATGACGTCACCAACTAATCGACTATTAAATCAGTTGCCAACTAATTTGATTGTCGACTTTAGTTGATCAAGTCAATTAATCACTGCAGTCCTACAGTAGAAACACTTTTAGTTAACCTTTCAATGGATAATGCTTTAAAAACTTCATCAAAAGAAACTTTCAGTCAAACGGTTCAATAGGGAGCAATAGGTATTGCATTGCTCCAAAAACCCCATGTTTATTTTAGGATTGTGGAATTGGAGCATAATGAAGGGAAAAGATAGAGTAGACATGTGGGGTTCTTTTGGATATTCAAAAATGTTTAAAGCTAATTACCATATGGCGTTGAAAAGATCCAGATTGTGTTTCTGTTCTCCAGACTAAGTTCTGCTTTTAGTGGTGAGCCATAATTATTGCAGCTAGAAGACATCACTTTGTTTGACCCAGATAGTTTTTCTTTTTTACAGTTGAATGACTCACTAAAACGAAATATGTTCCCTGGAAAAAAATATCTGCGTTCACAAAGCAGAGTTCAGAATACTAGGTCCATACTGAGCAGATGGTTGATGATAGCTGAAGATGTAGTAGCATCTTCAGACACATCTTCTAATGAAACATACAGTACAGAAATGCCAGCACAATAAATCAGCAGTTAACGCCTTTACATTTCAGTTTTTTAAAGCTCACTTGTAAACACTTTTTTCCGTTTCTTGTTCTTGTTTGGGGGATATTCACTCATTCTTCCTTGCGAAGGCTTTTAGTTTTGTGAGCTTCAGAATCAGTATTACTTGATTCTTGTGCCATCTTGCATTAACTGCTCTTTTGAGGTCTATCCAGAGATTCTCAATATGTTTAGGCCAGGGTACCGTGAGGGCTTGCAGCTCATGAGGTAGTCCTTGGTGGATTTTGAGGTGTGTTTAGGATCATAATCCCATCGTCTTTTAATCTGCAGCTTTAGGACTTGCTTCCAAAATGCATCAGACATGTTTTGATGCCTAATTTTGAGGAAATTATGAGTTTTTTTTTTCTGACGACTCTTCCATGAAGGTCATATTGGTGCAGGTGTCACTGCAGAATAGAACAGTGCACCCCCACTTCAGAGCCTGCTAAATATTTCTGAAGGTCTTCTGCAGTAAAGTGGGCATTCTGATATGCCGTTTTAGCACTCCTATAAGCAGTTCTCTCTGAACATTTTGTCGCGTCTTCCAGACCTCAACCTGCTTTCCCCCTGCTTTGTTGGGTATCAATTATTTTCATTTTCAAAGTGCTGGGCTGCTGCTTAGAGTAGTCCATGTTTGCTTATTGTTGGGACAAGTTTGGCGGAGTCAGAGTTTAAAAAGCCTTTTAATTTGCCTCACATGGTCTTTCGTGATAGTCCTAACAAGCTAATTAGGGTCTGTGGCCTCGGTAAAAGTTGCCCCAGAGCTCAAATCTCTGAGTGCCAAAACTTTTGCATGGTGCTCCTTCACTTTCTTTTACTATATCATTGTACAAAACAAATATAATAGGCAAATCTTGCTTAAAATGCTAAAAGGAAAGAGTGAGTGGTGTGTTATGATACTCACCCTTACTATTTTCTAAGGTTTTATGAAGGAACAGGGAATTCAGATCAACGTGGGAAAAAAACAACGGTTGTGACAACTGGAAAGACCACTAACTTTACCACTGATAATATCACTGAAGATGAAGAGGTAGACAGCTTTGATCTACTTGGACCAATTATTGACCACAAAGGACCCAGCAGTCAAGAAATATGACAGAAGACTGGAACAGAACAAGGATGAAGGGCTTCAAGAGCCTGAGAAGATGCAATGATGTGTTTCTACAAACAAATATCAGAACTGTTCCGGCTATAGTCTTTTCTTTGGTTCCTTAGGGATGTGAAAGTCGAACAATAAAAAAGAAAAATAGGAAAAATAATGATGTCTTTAAAACTTAGGTGAAGACTTTTGACCTTTTGCACCTTGGATGGCAAAGAAAGCACACAAATGGATTCTTGACTAAATCTAGCCTAACTTCTCACTAAAAACCCAAATTACCAAACTGAAGCTTTTTCATTTGGACACATCATGAAACAAACTAATAGAAAAGACAATTATGCTTGGAACACTTAAAGGAATAAGAGGATGGATGTAAACAACCAGAGGAATGATCAACCAGCCATTAAGATGTCTAAAGATCCAAACAGAGGACAGGGTATTCTTGAGAAACACTGTCCAAATGATCACCACGAGTTAGTACTGAATTGATGGCACTTCTCTCTCTGGTGGAAATTTGTCATTCCATGCATCATGGAGAATGACATTTTGCTTTATACTGATTTATATCTAGCTTTTGTTAGTGCATTGAAAGAGTTTTCAAAGACAGCTTGTTGATGAACGTGTCTTCTGAGGATGCAAGGGGCATACCTACTATTGTCATCATATCTTCATCAGTGTCATGTTTCTTTTGCATTTGAAGGCTAAAAATCAAGTCAGAGCTTCGTTTTATACAGAATTAGTGGCTAGACATCTTCACTCTGTAACTCATACTACTTTAAAAGAAAGACAGTGTGCACTTATGAAGGTTTTTGGAGTGGCAGTTGGTCATAATAAAACACCCAGTATTAGCTGGAGAGCTCCAGTGTTTCTAGCAACCATTTGTGTAATTTCAATTAAATTCCATTTGTGTAATTTTACTTCTCTTATCCGGGGTTTGGAGGCAGAAATAAAAAATGTTAATAATCCATCTAAAATATCCCATTACACAAGGTCAAGCATGTTTCTCCTGCCTTCACTGTTACATTTTCACACAGTGATTGCAATCTGCCACATCAAGCGGAATGGGCTATCCAGTTGAAATGATTTGATGATGATAATGGCTATTCATTAGAGCAGAGATTCTCAACAGGACCTTCAGTTCAGTTTACAGTCATAGATTTTGATCCAGTGATTACAAAATTCAGCACTGACTTCTGGATTAAACTAATATGTCAAAAAATCTGGACAGAAGTTTTAGTTCCACATAATGTATTTCAAGCAAGAGCAAGAAGAAGCACACATCTCGAAGACACACTACGACACTCCAGTGTTAGGCCTAAATCTGTTAATTAGGGCCAATTTAAGCAAAGCACAAGTAAAGTCATGGTGTTATTTTAATTCATATTTTTAACAGAAAGTCGCACAGTCTTCAGATTCACAGCCTTACCTGCGATACCATAAGTGACAATGCATCATCACAGTTCTACCCAAAATATACCAAAACTGAGCCTTGAGTCTCATTGTGATTCTATACAGGAGACATGGTCTTGCCTGACTTATGATTCATATGATTCATAAACACTTAGCTGTTTATGAATCTAAAAACTTACTGTTCATTTTTAAGTTATCCAATGATTAAACAAGAGCACATTGGCAACAACAAATGCAGAAATTAATTTGTTATACAGTTTAATAATAAATAAATAAACGCAATACTCCAATAAGCACCAACATGGTGGCAGTGGGGATACCTTTGTTTCTGTAAGTCTTTAATTTCCTATTTACAGTTGTTTGCAAAGGTTTGGATGCACCAGTGAAATGCACAGTTTGTATGAATCTAAAATAAAATATATAATGTGCCATCAATTCTGCATAGGCCACGTTTTGTGTTTGTTTTGTTTTTCTTTTTTTACTAATATGTTAAATTCAGAAAACAAACAGTAAGTGTGCATTTAAAAGTGCAGACGTGTGTTCTTTACAGAGGATCTTATTTTCATGTACAGAATAAAACTGAAAGTGCTTTGTAAGACAGGCCCCAGGTTTAGTTAAAATAGCTCAAATTAGTTGCTAAATTTTGCAGATGTGATAAGACAGAATATCAAATGTCATTCTCTCTCCCACTAAGACTATTACAAACTCATTTCCAACATATAATGGCTGAAGCTACTTATGCCTGATTGCCAGGTTGAGTGACATGCTCTCTTAGTCCTAATGAAAGGCAAAGACCAAAGACAGATTTCCTCTAGTTGACTCTAACACTACACCTGCTAAAGCACTTCTGTCAGACTAGGCTTCCGTAAGCCTTACAGCAACTATATGATGATATAAATGGTGCACATTATGAGCCAGCCATATACCATGTATATGCATACTCGTGTACAAAAACCCAACAAACAGATATTATACAAACAACCAGGTTAGAGTCTACAGGTACTGGTAACCGCTTTTGTGGTAACATTGTTCATGCGATACACGCTCCTCGCACCACAAACTTCATCTTCATTAAGATACATACAAGCATTCATAGACTAACATGAAATCCCAAAGCTGTCACTGAAGACGTCCATTTTAGAGTATTTGTTCTAGTGCAAAAAACATACTGTAAAAGTTAACATAGCAAACTTAATAAAACTTAAAAACTTTGTTTTTTATTTGGAAAATTACATAATCTACATAATTAAACAGTTAAGATCTAGACAAACATCAAGTCAGAATTGGTGGACAGTGGTGGAAGTGTACAAACGCCTCTAAAAGCTTCATCACGGAAAATTATTACATGATATGCTTATGAATCCATTGCTTGATTCCTGAGATACAGTTTTATTATAGTTTTGACATACAGTTTTGACCTAAAAGGCAAAATACAAATCCAAAGTTGGAACAGTGTGTGAACCGCTAATAACAACGGAAAGCAGTTATTAGTAGTGATTAGTTTGCAGGAGCATGTTTGCCACTGTGTTACATCATCTTTCCTTACAACAACACCTAGTACCCAACTGGGGACTGAAAATCCAGAGTCTGTTTTGAAAACCACTGTAAAAGTGCCTTCATTGTTATATGTCAAACCTAGAAAGACACGTTTTCAATGGGAGATGGGGCTGGACCAAAGGCACCCCAGCCTAGCACCCACACGCTCCCATTATGCAGCCATGTTGTTTTGAAACCATGCAGAATGCGGCTTGGCATTGTCGTGTTGAAAAGAACTTGGACAATCCTTGAAGACAGCGTCTAGAAGGCAGCACATGTCACTCCAAAATGTGTTTATTAATGTATTAATGGTCACAGATGCGCAGTTAACTCACTAAACCCCCCCATATCTTACCCCGGTAACAATCCAGACTGTCCTTTTGTTCTCTGGTTCGCAGAATACAACATCTGTTATCTCCACAAATGCTCCGCAAAACAGCTCTCTGTTACTGAGCTGAAGAAGACCAGACTGTAACATTAGCTGAGAACCATGATGTCCTGAGGGCTGGACAAACAACAAATGTCTTTAGTTTGTCCCATTTAAACCATCACTGCAATACCCTGCTGTGCTGTTTGCTCTGATGGAAAATTAAACTTTAATATAATAAATATAAATTAAAGATATGTATCATTTACACATAGAAACTACAGAACTGACGAGTCAGTATACACTGGAGTCGGTGTTAAATCCAATGATTCTGGATGTTTGGATGTTGATGGACTGGTGGGAAATGGCCTTTAGGCTGAGTATTTAAAGCACTGCTAAGAAACATTACTATGTTGCCTTTTGGTGTTTTTGTTCAAATACAGATTAAAGTGGATTGAAAAACAATGCTTATAGTTTGGGCACATTGGTGGCGCAGTGTGTAGCACTCACAGCAAGAAGAGCCTTTGTTCAATTCCCTGTCTGGGGACCAGGACCAGGGTCCTTTCTGTGTGTAGTTTGCATGTTCTACTCGTGTCTGCATGGGTTTCCTCCAGGTGCTCCTATTTTCTCCCAGACATGCAGTCAGGCTGACTGAAGATGCTAAATTGCCTCTAGGTGTGTCTGCCCTGTAATAGACCGGCAACCTGTCCAGAACATCTCCTGCCTTCTGCCCAATGAATGCTGGGATAGGCTCCAGCAACCCCCATGACCCAGGAGGATAAGTGGCTTAGAAGATGAATGAGTGATTTCTATTTTTATTTGCATTTACCTGCCGTTCCACCTTTTTGGGATTGGGTTTATAGTATCCAAAGAAGGTATTTTTCTGAAGTTCCATTATTTTACCATTATCAACATTACATACAGTATAATAACTCAAAAGACAAAAAAATTAGTCACCTGTGACTGAAACATATCCAGTAGCGTGTAATTCAACTTGGCAAGGACTGGACAAGTTTCTGGATGTAGGCCAGCCACTCTTGCATCAAAGATTTGCACAGTTGGGCCAGATTTGGTGGATGCCTTCCCTGGCACAATTATGAGGAGAATTTCCCGCAGACTGGGATTTTTTCCACTGCATATAACTATACGCTTCCATACACCTGCAAATTCAGCTACTTCCTTTGCACTATGTTCTTTGGCAGGTCTGAATGCAATCACTCCTTTTTGCCAATCATCTGCTTTGCCATAACATCTGCTTTGTGATCAATTTTCCACACACCGAAGGAGACATTCACAGCACCATACCACCTCTTATCAATCTATGAATCCCATTGCACACCCTGCAAGTATTTATAACACGATCCTCGTGCAACACCATCTGCAGGAGCCTGAAGTTACTACCACCTTAAACATGCAAGGTGACTAAGTGTTTGTCCGGTGAGCTTACCGTCACTGGTGGGTTTAGACAGTATATTGCTATATTTGAGTGTAGACATCATGACCCAGGGTTCCTGTCACCACCACTGTAAAGGAATCAGAGCCAGTAAGTTTCTCTACAATGCATATCAAACCACTCTGCACGCCTGTGATTACACTTTGAGTAAATTATGCAGAAACTGTGTAAAATCGGTTCTTTTTAAGTGACTCAACTGAGACAGCTTATAGTGAGTGAAGTTTCTTCTTCTGGCATACAAAAGTGAGAAAGTTTGTTTGTTTATTTATTCAGTTTTCACTCCTTTGGCTGTGAGTCTCTAGGGAAAGCAATTGGACGTGTTCTCATCGGGGAGCACCTGGATGACACCGTTCCTTCGCCCTCCTTTGTGGGAGACATACTGATTCAGCCAAGCTCCATACACCCATACAGTTCAGTCAACTGATTCAGCCACGTTTTCTCTCAATTAGCTGTGAAAATCTGACTTTCATTCTTCCAGTAGCTGTGAAAATAATGTGATGCTCCAGAATTTAGCCTTTATGGGGGTCTGTCCTATGTCTCAGGTCTGCTCTGCTATAAGAAACCTGATGTGAATAAACTGTCAAAGATGTTACAACAACTGACAAGCCAGGAGATCACATACAGTCTCCACAGATCTGAGAATACAAACAAATCTAGGTTCCAAGGTTGTTCGTGCGTGGGTACAAACGCTGCATAGCTTTGTCACTGCATCTTATCTGCGGCTGGCAATCCCAGCTGTGCTGTCGTCGACTACAAGTCCACAGGGAACACGACTGGACGCAATCTCATTGGGGAATGGTTGGATGTTACTGTTTCTTCTCCCTCCTTTGAGGAGTGACATACTGATTCACTCAAGCATCCATATAGTCTGATAAACAGCCCACTTCATCCACAAATCTCTGTAGATTACACCACAAGGCAGAATACAGTTTGCCATACTGTGGATGTTGGCGTGATACACACTCAGGCGAATGTAATCCAGTTTTAATTTTCATATGACTGCACACCGCACTGTGGTTTGTTCCTTACATAACATCTTCACTTGTGCATGGTTTATAGGTAAAAGGAAGAGTTTGTGATTTGACATCTAGTCGATTGCACCTAGCTGCTCTAAAATCCTTCCAGCAGCTCTAGCGCTGTTCCTCAGATACTGCTTTAGCCATCATTGTCCATTACAATTACAAGAGCTTCACAAACCAAAACGTCTGACTTTGTTGTATACGCTGTGTGGACTGAGGCTCTAGGAGCAATCCTGTTTTACCATTTTTCCTGGAGGCCAGAAACCACCACTGTGAAGCTTTGCCCTTTTTCACTAAGTCTGAACACTGGGTGAGGGAACCATACCGATTGGGCTGCAATTCTCTTAAGTCTCACTGTGTGATCCTATGGTAGTGGCAATGACTAAAGAGAGCATGCCCATCCCAGTCCTACAAGCCCTTAGTACAGCACAGTTTGCACCTGATTCAACTCAGCAGTTAGTCTTGTTGCCAAGTTTAGAAGTGTTTGAACAAAAAGATCACCAAACTGTGGTGTAGAATCGGATGTCCCTGGTCTAAAGGACCAGAACTGGACAACCTGGCCTAAAGAAACACGCTAAATGGTGATGTCAAGTCTTTAAAACACACTCACTCTGAAATAAATAATTGCACAAAGAGTTGCACCCAGAAAGAGTCAACCGACAAGAATGACACTTGGTGGGTAGGTTTGACACTGTGAGACATCCGAATGATTCAAGTTTCACACTCGGCCGTGCCTGTGAGGTAAGCAAGGACAGGTCTTATTGCTGTACCTGACTGACTCAACAGCCACAATGACGCACATTCAGTGAGCAGTGATGCCTTCCATAAGTCATCCCGTTAGTGCCAACACCACTGGCAGATGACTACACGACACAGGACTACTTGCATGCAGACCGTTATGACGGCCATCCTTAACACATTTACATTTACATTTATGGCATTTAGCTGACGCTCTTATCCAGAGCGACTTACAAGGTCATTCATATTACAGGTAGGCCAATGTAGTGTTAGGAGTCTTGCCCAAGGACTCTTATTGGTGTAGCACAGCATAGTTACCCAGACCCGGGAATCGAACCCCCATCTCCCACAAGGGGCGGTAGCTCCCTGGAGGTTAGTGGTGTTATCCGCTGAGCCACACCACGTCACACCACGTCAATGTCACCAAAGACTGCAATGGTGTTGTGCCAGACTGTCAAGGAGTGACTCAGAATGGCAGCGGATCATCTTCAGTGACGAGTCCCGCTTTTGTCTTGCTGGAGATGACCACGAATCAGTGTGTGAAGGCACCCTGGTTAGCGTCAAGATGAGCGGTTTGGTGTCACAAGTCACATGTCCAGAAGGCCTGGTGTCACTTTACCTCCACCCCTACCGCACAATCTGCAGGAGCTGTGTGAGAATATGTAAGATGCATGGGATGGATTATTACAGGTCACATCAGGAACCTCTACCAATAAATATTGCCCATATCAGTCTAAATTTACCATCATTTATTGTTCCTGGTAACCTTTATCTTCCTACTTCCACTTCCTTCTAGGTGCAACTATTTTTTTGATGATTAGTGTCACTGAGTTCTTAGGGTGGCACAGCGGCATAGTGGGTCACATTGTCGCCTCGCCACAAGAAGGGTTTGCGAAAAGTAAGGCAAAACAGTCCCACCAAGAAAGATTTCCAGAATTACCACCATTTTAACAGTTTCAACCATATACACTATGTGGCCAAAAGTCCATGGACATGTGACTCTTACACCTCTATAAGTTCAACATGCCATTCCAAAACCATTGTCATTGATTTGGAATGGTCCCCCCACGCCTTTGTGGCTATAACAGTCTCCACTCTGTTGGCAAATATTTCCACAATATTTTGGGGTGTGTCTGTGGGAACTCATGCCAATTCAGTCAAAAGAACATTTGCGATCTTAAGCGCTGATTTGGTCTTGCTCGCAATCAGTGTTCTAGGGATATTCAAACTCAGAGCATCTGTTCACTTAATCATATATTCAAAAAATGCATTAAATAAGCAAAGGGATTACATCATTCCCACAGAGGTGCTAGTAGAAATGAGCATTATCAATGGAACAATGTTACCTGGATGAACAAAGCCTCCTTTTAAAGTGAAGGTTTAGGTTGTGAACATGACAAAAGGGAAAACAGTAATGCTTTGCATCAGTGACACTGTGCGTTATGAGTGTTTATAGCAATATTTTCCAGATGGAATTTCTTAAAATGGGGTGAAATACTCAAGTGGCCATCTATACACAAGGTGTGCGGGTGTTGTCCAAGTGCAGCCTATATGTGGGGAAACACTGACAATGCACCATCTAACCACTCTGAATGACTCTTACTCACTCAACAACTGATTTTGCTGACATTGAGAAAAAAAATGGTTGGAATTTTTTTCCTGTGAACTTGGAATGTGTCAAATCTATCACAACACAGTGCCTCGAAAAACTCCCAGGTAAACTCCCAAGACTTAAAATGACTTTGTTGTGAAATGTCAAACAAATTTACCTTGAAGGCGCCATCAAATTGCCCCGTCAGAGAAAAACTGCCCACAAGGATCCAGGCATTTAAATATCAGCAGCACAGTAACTGCAAATTGCACATATTATACCAACCTCAGCATGTAAATTGATATATAAGCTGATAGTCATCTCGCTGATCTCAGTAGGCTTGTATCTTATGGCCAGAAAAGATAACTTATTTAAACGTCATGGGATTCTGCTGTACCTTTCAGTCTGTATATTCAATTATACACAGAGATGTTATAAGTTTTGCCTACTGAAGCAGAGTAAGTTGCATCAGCTTCTTTTAAATTCAACTCACTCTATTATCTCAGGTTCTGTCCGATATCAAGTGAGACTTTCAGGAAGCAACATGGGCAAGTAGCATCAGATAGAAATCTGTGGAGAATCTGTGGAGAATTCTAATAATGTAAGCTACAGCTGCACAGTATGGATAGCAAGATATGGACAAAACACAAAATACTAGTATTGCTATTGTACTGTTGCATATCTGGACTGCAGTAAACACCCACCAAACACTTCATCAGGAATAGTATACTAATACTGGATAGGGCTTCCTTTTGCTATCAAAACAGCTTTAGTTCTTCTAGACATGAATTCCACAAGATGCTGGAAACATTCCTGTGAGATTCTGGTCCATGCTGACATGAGTGCATCACACAATTCCTGCAGATTTTTTAGGTGCACTTTGCTGCTTGACTCCTGTTCTACCACATCCCAAAAACATCCTACTGGATTCATATCCAGTGATTGTGAAAAGCAATGAAGAACAACAATCTCACTTTCATGAAACCAGTTTGAGACCACCTTTGCTTTGAAACATGGTGCTTTATCATGATGGAAATAGCCAAGAGACGATGGGCAAATTGTGGCTATGAAGGGATGCACATGATCAGCAACAATACTTTAGCAAGCTGTTAATTGATTGGTATTAAGGGGCCAATGAAACATTTCCCACATTGCACCACCTCCACCAACTAGGACTATTGACACAAGGTAAGATGGGCCCAAGAAGTTTGTTTTTGGTGCCAAATTCTGGCCCCACTATCTGTGTGTCCCAGCAGAAACTGAGATTTATCAATCTGAAGCCATGGTAATACCATCCACAGAACTGTCGCTCACTGGATGTTTTTCTTTACTGCACCATTCTGAGTAAACTCTGGAGACTGCTGCATGTGAAAATCCCAGGAGATCAGCAGTTAGAGAAATACTCAAACCAGCCCATCTGGCACTAACAATAATGCCCTGGCCAAAATCACAGGGATCACATTTTTCCACATTCTGATGTTGACATGAACATTAGCTGAAGCTGCTGGCCCATATCTGCATTGATGCCACCTGAATGGCCGGTTAAATAACTGCATGAATGAGTAGGTGGAGTGAACATAGTAAAAACAAAGTAAATCAATAATGTCAAATTATTAAAGTGCAATGACTAAAGATTTTCCTGCATGCTTTTTGACAAAAATGTTTTACTTGGATCACATTACTGCCAACCACAAAAAAAAAAAAAACGTGGTAATGAGAATGGTCAGAATCCTCACAGCACACAGCAAAAAAGAAAAAAAATGATTGGTTAGAGAGCTAGTCACGGTGCATGAGCAGACAGTCACTGTTTACTTATTCAAAATGGTAATTGGTAAAAATGAATTTCCATATATTACTATCCATGAGTTATATGTCTTTGAACCAATGGTTCTCAACCTATTTTAGCCTTCAAGTCCCCCATGTAGGCTCACCCTGACTGAAACACACAAGAGAAGTCCGCTCCATATTTTCTGCACATGTAGGGGCTTAGACTGGCTTTGCTGTGTGCATGCTACATCACTAATATCACACACGTAGGCTACCCAAGACACAGAAGACACAGCATCAGCCATAAATAAACCCAGCAACACCGGCAAACAACTGAACTTGCTTTCACAGCTCAATCTTTCAAAACACAGAGACATCACATAACATTCATGAAGGTACAAGCTAGGAAAATTAGCCATCTGTGCAGATAAGAGACGTTTTTCAATCATGCATCTGCTTGCAGTGACAGTGAGATATCAGTTCACGGGAAGGGTTCATGGCAAAGTCATTCTCAAAAACATGTTACTAAACATATGCCTTATTCTGTATATACGTGGACAGACAACACCTCTGAAAAACATGAAATAACTGAAGACACTATTCTGCTATTTGTTTGCGTTACACAAAGAGGTATTGTGCACTTGAAGACCTAAAAAAATTCCATAAAATATAAAGAAAATGTTCTATTCAAAGGACAAAGGCATAGTAGAGAACTAGCGTTCAAGCAAAACTAAATGTCAACATAATAGGTCAAATTAAATGAAGGTGCTAGTGGTGACAGTCATATTTTATCATTTCCTTACCTTCATTTTCACCACCTTCTTGTGTTTTTATATCAACGCTTAATACCTTGACTAGGTTATCAAACTGTGAACATTTCAGACGCTACAGCTCTAATTTGCATGCCGCTGCCTTCTGCTATACCAAAGCCTAATATCACAGTAACAATTAACAAACAATCTATTGCACAGCAGTAATACAAGCTATGGGGAGAACCTAAGTCAATCTTCTGCTGCACTCTGCAACGGGCAGACCTGCTGAGGCATAACACAGAAACTTCGAAGTAATATCCTAGAAGTAATAGTTTTATGTTCATTAGCATAATGCCGCAACCATCTTATAAGCTCAGGCTGGGTGATTCCAAAGCATATCATTCTAGTTTTAATGTGCTTTACTTAAAGTTATCAGTCAAACAACAGGTACTCCCTCCTACAGAATAACCAGAACTTTATGGAAGCGCACTTGTTGTCCCTGGCCAACAGAGATAGGCAAATCCCATCGAACTTTAATCCTATCTCTACTTTACAAATATTGGAATAATTATGTGTAGGAGGGCCCACTGGGACCCAGCCATATTCGGTATGACCTATTTCTGTTTGCTGACTTTCTGTAAGCAGCTCATTTCTCAGAGCCTAACATACCCTTTACCCCCTAATGCATTGGAAGAACTAGGTTATATTTCTTCTTACAGGCTTGCTGTGCTATTATAGATATTTCTGTGATTCCAAAAAAATAAAAAAGTCTGGTGGAAAAAGTAAACCCCCTCACTGAGACTTCCTGGTGAAAGCTCAGATTGTTTGGCAGACGGATCACAGATGGATCATGAGGTAGCAAACTACAAAATCTGCACTGGTTCGCCATTTATAATAAGGGCAGGAGTATTACGTTCCAAGAGCGATAGGACCCTTGTCAGCAATGTGCGTCTGAGCGAAAAAGAGAGCGAGAGGATAGAATGGAGAAAATTCCACAAATGCTTGTCCTTTTAAAATACTGCCTTCTTTTTTCGGCCAGCCGAACCTCCTAGGTTAAGCTTTCATTGAGACCATTTGGCAGGGATTATGGCCTTCTTAACATCTGTCCCACAAAGGTCTTTGATTCATAAAAGTGATTTGAGAGCACGATTCATAGACCACCTACTGTATCGGGCCATGCTTTAATCAGACTGTGAGCACAATTCAGAGGGATTAGTAACACTGAAATGTAATCAATGTGATTAAAAATGAAGATTCACATGCAAAGCAACATGACAATGACCCAGAAGAGCCGGTGCCTTATGAACAGGCTGAATTTAAATGTGGTGCTGTGTGGAGAGCTTCAGCCCTTTCAAGACCTGCTATAATAAGTCAAGGAAAAGAGCTGCCTGCAGTACACTGTAAAGACCCACAACCATCAAGGGCATGAGAAAGTATGGCACACAGCCAGAGCAGCCAGGGCAATATGCATCAAGCAATACATCTAGTTAATCCGAAGATGCCAACGTTCCATTGTTACAAGTTCTATTTCAAAACTGTAAGCAATGTGACATGTTGTGATGACTTTCTAGCTAATTTTAGGAAAACACACCACCACATGCATAACTTATAGCTAACGTTAGCGGTGAGCCCTTAAACTACTTGTTTATGTTGGAGCAGAAAAGTCTAATGACTTACGATACAACATCACAACACACAATATTGCAATATTAAAGTGTATTGGTATTTTCTTACACTATAAAAACTGCTTCAGTTCTTCTAGACATGGATCCCACAAGATGTTGGAAACATGCCTTTGAGATTCTGGTGCATGTTGACATGTGAGCATCATGCCATTCCTGGATGAAGCTGTTGATAACGCTGCTGTTGAGCGGCACTGGTTAAACATGTTCAGTGCTGCAGGACGATATCACATCCTGTCTACAGCACAGTGAATGTTTTAGTACGTCCTCAGACCACAATGTCAGGCTTTGGACATCAGACAAAACAGCTTCAGCTCGCATGCAATTAGGCTAAGCTAAACAACTACAGACACCACGGCATCAATCGGTAAAGTTTGTGTGACATTCGCAATCCCATTCTTTAATACTAGATTAGTAGAACCTAAAATGCCACTTTAATAGTATTAACATAAAATTTTAATTTTAAAAGAAATATATTTAAATATTAATTGTTACTAGTCATAGTAGTAGTACTAGTAGTAGTATCTCTGTAAGTACATCTACTAATGCTTCTTGATGCATGAACAACAACAACAACAACAACAACAACAACATCAACAGCAACAACTTTTTCTCCCAGTAATATTTTAGAGGTTTCCAAAACCTGAAGTAGTGGAGCATAGGAAACACATTAACAGACTGTGACTATAAATAGCATATTAATAGCACCTCTGCCAAAACAAAAGCTAAAGCAATGAAACATACATATTTTTCCACACCATTATCCAAATAAGAGGATTCTACCACCAGAAGCCTGTTCTACTCCAGTAACAAACTCAATTCCCCTTTAAATGAGTTTGGTCACTGCTGCAACCACATTACAGACATTAATCGTTGTTCACATTCCAGACAGAACCCTAGCCAATGATTCTGTTGCACTGGCATTAGTCTAATTAATAAAGAGATTAATTAGACTGATTGACATTCGTCTAATGAATAAACAAACTAATTAGACAGACTAATAAACAGACTATTGAGATAACTAGCTTCTGGTCTGATAGCAAACCAGCTCTCTCTCCCATTCGCCTAAAGTCTCTCTAATGCTTTATGTAACAGCTCATTCTCAAAAGTCTTTCACCGGCATGGACCAAGGAATGTCCATATAGAAATCTGAGAGGTCATCACTGGCTTGGTTCATGCTCATTGCGTTCACGTTGTTTAAGTTATATCTTTTTATAGAACAAATGCCACATACTCTTATTTGTTCACTTACGTTCTAAACTGCTCTTGGTAAATCAGACACTCCTGAAGAGGCTCTGTAAAGAACTGATAAAAGATGATCTTCTCAGGCTCACTTGGATGCACCAGTGGAAAAAGGCAGCCCTAGGAGTCTGTTTGTGTGTGTGCCCTATCTGATCTTCTGTGAGAATTCTGGTTATGCTCTCTGCTCTCAGAATCATGTACTCATTTTAGCATAAAAATGGATCATTTCTAGAAACCCATGTGATTCTAACAGAAGTCATCTGACTAGTTATACTGTACCACCCAGTTCACGGCGACCACTTGCTTTTTTTCAATACATATATTTCAAAAACTACTAGAAAAAGACATTTAATACTGCCTAATTATTGCCTCAATATTTCCTATTGATTGGTTAGCAAATACACTACTGGTCAAAAATGTATAAACACTTCTGCCTGCTGTTTTCCTCATTTTAGGACAAAAGTGATATCAAACTATGACATATAACATAAGCTCAGTGCACCTGTGACTGGAACGTACCTAATAGTGTATAACACCTCCACAAGTATGAATAACAGCTGTGATTCGCTTTGGCATGGACTGGACAGGTTTCTGGATGTAGGCAACACCAATGCTCAGACACTCTTGCATCAAAGAATCACACAGTTTTGCCAGATTTGGTGGGTGCCATTCCTGGCACAATTCTGAGGAGAATTTCCTGTAGACTGGGATTTTTGCCACTGCTGGTGGACCCGTATGACCGTACGGTTCCATACGCCAGCAAATTTAGCTACTTCTTACACACTATGGCCTTTGGCACGCCAAAATGCAATCACTCCTTTTTGTCATCAAAATCTGCTTTGCAACCCATTTTCCACACATCGAACAAGACATTCACTGCACTGTACCACCTCTTTTCAATCTATGAATCCCCACAGGTATTTTATAGCCCCATCATCCTCGTGCAAGCCATCTACAGGAGCTACTATCACCTTAAACACACAAGGTGACAATTTATGTCTGGTGAGCTTACATAGTGCTGAGCATTGATTTATATAAGTTATATGGGCAATGATTGTGTAAAGTAAAAAAAAAAGAAAAAAGAAAAAAAAGAGAGATATATTTTAGTTTTAAAAGTAGCCTTTTTTGCCACAATATCATCTTCTTTATCACGGCATCTGTAGGGTGGTGACGTTATGGATTTTATCTTAACTGCAGTAAAACAAATATGTAATTAAAGCCCAGACTAAAGTTTAGATAATAATTACTAAATTCTGAGGGAATAAACTCATGTACCTGTCCCTGAAAGGCAAGAAAGGTGAAATTAAAACTGGATCTTGCTGGATCTTGAAACGTATCAGTAGCTTAGCAAACAGGCTACAGATCCAAATAGTGTAATCACCACCATACAGGATTTATCTGAAGTGATTTATTCTGAAGCTCTGCTCACACTTCGATGAAGCTTAGACAATAAAAACTAATGTTTGGGGGAGAAAAGGTCTGCATCTGTTCTGTGGTGTCTAGGATTGTAGTATCTAGTTTGCAGGCCAAACATCCCAGATAGAAAGTATATATCGGTCTGCTGGTTTGAAAAGGTCAGCATCCCGCTGACTACTTGCCACGGCTGATCCACCAACCTGTATGCATACAAGATCTAACTATTTTTAATCTTCTAAGACAGATTTTAGATGTGTATGACCTTTAAATTTTAGAAAAAAGACAGATATTACAAACAACTGAGCTCTGATATATAATATGAGTTAATGAAAACGTTGTTGCTGACACTGAAAATTATTTACTAAACTGATTTACAAAGGATAAGAAAAGGAAGAAATGAAGGATAAATAAGTAAATTGAACTGTGAGTTGAAAATGAGTAATGTGTAGTACTCTCCTTAACCACCAGTGGGCAACCCAGAAAACGCTGAGCTAAACACCAGCGGATTGTCAGCTTTGCCATTATTGGGGCAACAGTGGCCCACCATCCTTCTGCTATCAGTGATGCCACACAGCACAGGCTCTGTTCCAGCTAACTGTTGCTGAAATGACACTCATTTAGAGGATATCTAAGAGCCTAAAGTTGAAAGCTAAAATTGAACGTGTTCTGTGGTGTGTGTGTAGCCATCACCGAAACATATCACCATTCAAAACCACTGCTTTCAATGAAGGTATGCATGTTGTTGCCAGTGCCCGAAGACTCTGAGCACTGTTCAGTTTCTCAGTGCGACACACCGAGCCACTTGGCATATTGTCATTACTATGTAAAATGAAAGCCACACTGAGACCACAGCCAGCCACGGTAGATAATGTGGCTTAAATTTTACACACAGAAAAGCAGCCAGTCTGTTAGATGCGCAGATCTCAGTTAGCATTGCAGCCCAGTCTGTTTCTGCTCATTAACAGAGAGCTGTTAGGAAAGTAATAAATTGATGCAGGTATGATTAATGATGGTGAATCACCTTTCACCATGTAGCAAAAAAAAAAAAGAAAGAAAAAGAAAGAAAAAAAAAAAAA
>CM067476.1:24794540-24974661 GCA_034552555.1 Semaprochilodus insignis | reverse complement strand
GGGGGGGGGGGGGGGGGGGGCATCCCATTCTTCCTATTAACATCACTGATTTTATTCTCCAAATAGCTTTTACACATATACACACACATCCAGACAGTCTGCAAACATGAGTGTGGTTTGATGTGAAACGGCTGAGGTCTCATTTCCCTCAAGGACAATAAATAAGCAAAGAAATAAAAGAATAAGCTGCATGTTTACCATTTTAAATGTGTAAACAACAATGCACTTCCACTGATACATGTTTATTGAAACCGAACAAAGGCAACTGAAGTGCCAACTGAAGTGCAAGCAATTATATGCTGCTTTTTTGTTTTCTCTGTAATGTTACCTGATAGTATATACACCTATTACACAACCTCATGGGCAATAACATGAGGTCCAAGCTGCAACAGATAAACAACAGGCTACCATTAAATGTGTTCAAAATACAAAAATGACATGAACATGAATATCCTCTGTGCTGCTATTCTGTGGTGTTGGGGTATCATTCCCAGGCCAAACAGGCCTCCTTTCTGCCAAGAAAGCAGAGGTAAAGCAGTAGAGATGATTGATGACACGCCTCCACTGGCTCCCTCTTCCCTGCTGACACACACTCACAGCCCAACACTTTTCACTGCTAATTGGACAACCTTGCAAATTCCTTCTCTGAGACTGTGGTCCACTAAATTAGCCCAGAATTTGTCCAATGAATGAGCAGAAATAGTTGTGCTATTTAGATATTACAGATATTGTTGAGAGCGTTGCATAACCCTGGCAGGCATGAAGGACGTCAGAAAGTTTATTTCTCATTAGCAGGTTTTCTTTTGCATTTTTCCTCCAGGACACACTACTCATCCCTTACTTTCCTTTTATTATGTTTAATGACCACTGCATAAATGTCATTCATTTTATAGCAAGTACCTCTATACTGACAGAGAACTGTAGCTTTTTCTTCCCTTTTAATCTCTGGCATATAAGCATTTAGCTACTGCAATGTAAGTACCTGCCCAGTACCTGTCAATGTAAGTATCTGCCTGTTTGTTTCTTTATTTGCCCGGGATCTACAAGATTAATAACCAGCAATGGCTAAGATGATGCTTATATCCCATCCATTAGCACTGTGCAAACTCTAAGCTTAAAACATCACAAACTGGTGATAAGAGACTTGTGTGTGTGGTTTGTGACACTGTATGATGTCCTTTTCCAACACAAATACAGACAAAATTCAGACTTAAAAGCTGCTACTAGTGTTTTTAGCTATGCAACATACTGTGATTCATATCATTATGAGCAACGCACTTGTGTTCCTTACCATGAATCAGCCTGGCCTGTAAAGATGGGCAGGTAAAAGTCACTCAGATTCCATTTATTTATGTTCCAGAGTTCAGTGTTCAATAAATTGCTCTACTGTATAATAAGGTATGTGAAATATTTACTATATACACTATACTGGATTATACTACAATACTTGGCATATAATTCACTAAAAAGACAATTAAATTGTCAATCACTGTTATTCTTATGACAATTTATCTTCAGCTAAAATTTAATCACTGCGATCTGCCCACACAGCCAACTATCAGCAAATCCAACTTTATCCTTTTAATCAGTGGAGAGGACTGTGCAAGAACTTCATGCAGATGTTAACATATTAAGATTTTAACAGATAGATTTTTGGACTGTTCAGCAATTTAACAGCTAACCCAATGCTTGTCATTAAGGCAGAACCTGGATATCATATCATTAATAACTAACCCTAGCATTCTGACTTTCAGACATCCATTCTGATCTAATTAAGAGCCACTGGTGGCAAGCCATCAACAGTGTTCAAGTCAGTTCATTAAATTAGTTGTTTAAACTTGTTTTACTTTATAAAAGAAAGATGTGTCAGGATCCCATAAACCTGCATATCGTCGCTGTCCAATGAAAAACATGTATCTCCATTTTTGTTGATTTTTACTTTTATGCATCATTTCATCACATGACCTGCCGTCTACATTGTGTGAAAATTTCATGATGACTGGACCAACAGAAATGGCCCAAAACTGCTTGGAAAAATGTCTGGTTCCATTGGCTTACATTATAATTAAACTAGGTTTTGGGCTCTCCTGTAAAGTTACCATTTTGGAGATACTTGTTTTTCATTGGACAGCGACGATATCCACCACTAAAACAGCTTTAAAACAGCTCAGTGATGAGAAAAAGTGCTCGCTCAAAAACACATGGCAGCAACCGTATCAAAAACCAAATACCTCCAAAACAAGACTCTTTACCTTCAATCCACTTTAGTGTAAAAAGATTCTATTCAAAGCAATTTTGGAGCATTTCTATTGGTCCAGTCATCATGAAGACATTTGATTTTGCACTTTTATATTCTGCATAGATATGTGCATTTATTTCTATGTGCACTTTAATATGTCAAATATAGTTAGTGTCATCGAGCTTTTAATTGCCTACATCAGTTATGTAATGCTTGAACTTCTTTAAATATATAAACGTTATTATAACAACTGCACATTTTCATGGTTTTCCTGATAGGCTCAAGCATGATCCAGGAGTATAAGCGGCTTAGATGATGAATGAATGAAAGAATGAACGTATGAACGTTTTTCTGAGGTCATTCCACCATGACTCTAAAATGAAGTTTTTGCAAACATGCTACTGCTTGGCACTGCACCATCAAGGACCCTTGGGGTCATATTTATGGTGCAATACCCTGGCCCTGTTTCGTAAAAGAATGTCAAAATAAAAGTCTGTTATTTTGGCTGTCCTACCTGATATCTGAAGAAGTATGTGGACAAAATTTTTTTTATGAGTTTACTACTTTTAAAAAAGCCTGATTTTCAAAAAATGGCATTTATTTTAAACATATTTCTGCAGTAATTTATAACAGTTTTATTTAGACTACTAGACAACTAAATTACCATTTGGTTTATTTAATCAACATATACGGTTGGACTGTTGTACCACCTGTCATTTTTAGGAGGCAAAAAGAAACTAAAATGAATTTTATATGGATGCACTGAAATTCACATGAGCAGGATTGTTGAATAATTTGATGTATGCCTTGTATTAATTCAATTAGATTTTGGACTTGGACACATAAAGTACATGTTATATCAATGACCCCTACACCATTACACCGGTCAATAGCAACATAACCCAAATACAATGAAAAACATAAGTGCTCTGAAATTACACCTCTTAAATAGAGGCATACAACAAATGTCAATACTAATCTAAGAGGCTGTTTTACTGCTGATTGCAGACACTCATGAGGCTAATTAGCCTCCAATATTTAAAAGCTTTACCAGTAAGTCACAGCACGATAATGCACAATTACTGACAACAAAGATCTGAAAACCGAACACTTAAATCTTTTTTCTTGCTCGTCATGAACAAATACATTCCGTGTACAGTCACTGTGACACCAACTCTTCAGCAACAAAAATTTGCCTTCAAGACGCGTGACATTTGAGATCCCTTCTTGGAGATTTCATGGCACCTTTGGCATAAGATAGAAATGTCTTTAGAACACAACAGTTACAACACTTTTATCTAGGGGTGACACATCTAGAGATTGAAATGTTACTGTTGCCAGCAACCAAAATTGCATCCAAGTTTCATCATGCTTTAAAGTTCAACTGAATCAGATATGTGCAAACAGTTTATCTTTGAATGACTGAATGTTTATCAGTACAATAAATACACGTACAGACATCATCCCAATGGCTAAAGGCTAGAAATGACCTAATGTCTAAGTTCTTTTTTAATTTAACCTGCTATTGTCATCGCTAACTCCTTACAATGGAAATATGGACTTATTAGTAATCATTTATAATCAAGCTATAAATCATGATGTAAACATTTTTCACCAATTCATAAATGATCTAATCATTTAATTCAACAGCATTATTATACATATAGGCATGCCTTCTCACTCAGTATATTGCTCTGCTTTTATTTCAAGGACTCCTGTGTACTGTCTTTCATCCACTTCATTCAGATTTTATTAATCTATGTGATACATGCCTGTTAGATGTTCTTTGAATGCTCCCTTTTTGTAGTTAGTACACAAAGGCTTAGCGTCTGATCTTCGCAGCAGATTCATTATACAGCCATGTAATAATCCTGCAGTGTGGGAGAAGGTGCTTCAGGCCTTTGCTGCTGTTCTTTCTAAGGACAGGGTACACTGGCAACACATCATCTTTTTCATCATCAAACGTACGCACAGAACTGAAGCTCTGCTACAATTCTGCAATTCTACTGTCAACAGTCTCATTAAATATCGGGGATATGATGTATGTTATATGTCTAAAAGTATCCAGATATGCCTGCCACGTAGTAAATTCAGGTGCTTTCAGGTTCACCCATTGCTGACACAGGCACTCAGCTGCACACAACAGCTTGTATAATCTCCACAGAAAAGCATTAACAATAAAACAGGGCGCTCTGGAGGTAGCCATGCCCAAGCGTCGGCTAGCAGGGTTTAAAGCTCTTCAGCGTTGAGCTGAGGAGTAGTGGAACTGCATTCTCTGGAACGATCGAGCACCATCCAGTACATCTAGGATGAGTCAGAGTGTCATTTGTGATCCTCAATGCAAACAAATCCTCATGATGGAACACCAACAAATGCCTTTGGGATGAGTTGGAGTGTCATTTGTAATCCTGAATGCAAACAGATCCTTACAGCAAAGTTCCAGGATCAAGTGTTGGGCCTTGCCAGAAGAGTAGAGGCTGCCACTGCAGCGATATGAACATCCTCGATTTCAGAAGAAACACTGAACAAGCAGGTGTGCACAAACTTTGAGACGATATCTCATATAATATTACTTTCCGTGGGTTATATTTTTCTCCTCAAGGTCCACTTTGGTTTATATACCAAACACAGTTATGATTCATTTTTACATGACCATTTTTCTACCTCTCTATCACATAGAATGAAATAGGCTGTTTTTCTATTGTGCATTTAACATAGATGTGAATACAATATTGGCTGTGTTGTATGGTGCCTCATTTAAAAAGCAGTGCAGGCTGAAACAATCCTAATAACCTTAGTGTGAATGAGTGGGGCTAAAACTGCTGTAGGCTGATGTATGACATCCCAAATGTATGAATACAGAACAGTGCAGCTTAGCTTTTATGCAAGGGGTTTACAGACTGTACAAGCTTTCTGTTTCAAAATAGGAAGGGAAATTTGGTTTTGCATGATATGGGTCCTTTAAAAGTTAGTTTCCCAACCAGGGATTAAGCCTAGTCCTGAGCAAAGGAGAATCTGCATTAAGAATGCTGGGTAGTCCTGGACTATTCCCTGCTCGGGGAAAACAACATCGTATTTATGCCAGAGATGACTACAGCTAGCATAATTAGACTTGACCAATGTCAAGATGATAAGATATTGCCAGTAATATTACTTATTGTGAAAGACTGCACTGAGAATTTCTGCAATAACACAGACCTGAAGATACAGAAAAAATGATTACATTCCAGATACTGAACTTTGCCCAAACCCAAATGATGGCAGATTTCTGCTATAGGCCTATAAGTGTTTTACGTATGACTGAAGCCCTGACTGGAGTGTAAGCTAGAATCTGCTTGATACATTGATTCCAAAAGTGGTTCTATTGTTAAACTATGTAACAAAAATTAGGGATCCATAAACAGCTTCGGCCAAAATCAGAACTGGCATATTTTGCTCCACACGTGCAACTGGCAGTGGACCAATTTAATATTTTTATTTTGGCAGATTTGTGCTGCAATTACATGGTGTTCAGGTAAGTGCACTCACGCTACATTTAAATGCTGCTGCTACATCTGGCATTACACCAAAATCTAATAGCACAATTATGCATGATTCACTGTGCTAAATAGCCAGTTACCTCTTACCTACGATGTAGCACTATATTTGATTCACGTTATTTAAATAACTGATCTTTCATTCGAGAATTTAAAATGTCAGTTGAGCCAATTAAAGAACAAATAAAAATGTTATGCATTGTGATGGCCAACAAAGTAACAGAAAGAAATGCGCCTGTGGGTTTATTTAGCCAATATACTGTGAGCTCTGAGCTGGGAAAAACAGGTTAATCAAAACTGTCCAAAAATCTGAATTAGAAAAGTGAAGACCGGTAGATCTCTAATAAAACGTGATGTTACAGTACTCATTCAAGCAAGTCTTTATAAAAACCAACCATTAACCTCATTGTGTGAAGTGAAATAGAAATTAGGGCTTTATATTGGCAAGAACCTGGCGATACGATACGTATCATGATGCAGGGGTCATGTTTCGATATATTTCAATATATTGTGCTACTGTAAGCAAGATGGCATATCACAATTCTTAAGATCAAATTTTAGGAAAACTGTACAAAAATATAGTACAAAAATATGCATGTAGGTTTGCTAATGCTAATGCTAGCAAAAGCACGGTTATGCTACTTGTTTATGCTGGAAAGGAAGAGTCTAAGGGTGAAGTACACCAACATCCAGTGATTGGGGGTTTAAATGCATCACAAAATGAACCACAAAGAACATCATAAAATACGGGACTTTTTCATTGCGTACTGAAGCCTAAGATTCATAACCACTAGTACAAAGCAACACACTGGACAACAGACTTCTCCGACACACAAAAAAAGGGTGGGAGCTCTTCTTCTATCTCTCCACCACAAATAAAGCTAAAATCAGATACCAACTGTATCTTTCCAGATACACCATGAGCTTAACTCAGATTTCCATATCACACTGAAGTATTGCTAAATAATGAAGAAGCTTGCATGTAAGCCAGGAGAATTTAGTACAGTAATAAAACCAGGTCTTAATAGAGGGTTCAATTTAGGGCTTAAGAAGCGATAAACTACCGCCCCCTGTATTAGAATAAATTACCTTCCAATGGCAGGAGTGAAATGCACATTATTAATTACAATGACAAATTATTCTGATCCAAATTCTCCTCACACTTCAGCTTAATTTCCTTAAACAAAGAGCATTATCTGGTGCATTATAATTCTCACACACAGAAAACAGAACACAATGCTGCCATTGTAGGAGTGTTTAGAGGCTTATCACAGATGCCAGCACGTTCGAGGGTTGACGTGAAATAACAACATACAACATTTGTTAATTGTTACCACAGCTGAAAGTCACAACACAGGCACTCTAACAAGACAGGACTCTACAGAGCATTACTGATGTTCTGATGCATCTAAGTACTTGCAAATGTAAATAACATTGTTCACAACGATGCAAGCCAAACTAAAACCACATCAAATTTTGTCTTTTTTATACGATAACCGCCATCACAAACTGTACAATCATGATATTTTAGTCCATATCATGAAAGCCTCACACCTCCTTTCCTGAAGTTATAGCTTGCCAAAATGTACCCACTCAATTTCAATATAATTTTTAAGTCCTGAATGATAGAATTTAAAGTTCAGGCAGTCGTAATAAAGAGATGCTTTAACAGGAACCCCCGAAGGAGGAAAGAGGGCCTCAGTGCTATTGATTTGCTAAACTGCTTTGTATTCCATTCACCAATAATTACCACTGCTGCCCCTCCAATTACTCAGCTCTTTTACATTTACAGCCATGTGCAATCCACACACATTGATTCATTATGCAAATAACAGGAACTAATTCAAAGCTTGCTTATGGGACTCCATTTAAAAGCTTGTAGACACGGCAATGCAGAGCCGAGTAAATTGAGACACCGTTTCTTTGCGGCCGAGCAGAAGCAAGATTTGTTAAGTTTCTAAAAAGTGACGGCAGGCGACTGACATCTGACAGGGCTGCAGTATGTTCCTTTCCTGCACTCAGGAGAACAGTCACTTTTTTTTCTTTGTTAAAAAAAAAAAAAAAAAAAAAAAAATGTTCAAGTTAATTTCAGTGAATACTGGATTGAAGGGTATTAAAAGGACAGGGTATAAGGGAATTGTACAAGGCAGACAGAGTACAGAGTTATTACCAACGTGAAAAAAAGAAATAGTGGGTGGCTGGAAGGAAGGGTAAAGGCAGAGGTGCTTATCGGGTATTTAGTGGGCCTGCTTCATCAAAAGCCACTAAAAACAGTGACAGACTGAGCAGAGGTGAGCTTAAATCCTCTTGAAAGGAACCTCCGGTTGTCCGCCCCCCACCCCTTCAAAGAGTTACAGGTTTAATTGCAGAGAAAGGAATGCACGTATACACAGGGATTTAAACCCTTTTTAAAACTGGTAGGATAACGTAACAATTAAATTGCTGGTTAACAACTTCATTATAGGTTTTAATTTAACCATCAGCTTAAATATGAACTGCTGTTATAAGGCACTGCATACCACGGAAAACCATGTTTAACCATTAACCATTGGCTTAACCATTATTTAACAATTATCACATGCTACACATAGCTTGTACTCAGTCATCATTATTTATTCATATTTATACCACCCGCTGCAAACTAGGGCTGGAGAATGCAGACGAAAAATCATCCCTCTGTATTTTTAGGCTGTATGCCGATACCTTGTGCCGATACAAAGTGGGCTAAATGTTCAGTTGTAAGTCGAAGCCACATGTGAGCACTTTTAAGAAAACAGACTGTGATAAAAATCAACTGCAGTGACAGGATTTCCTTCAACATGTCAACACAAAATTAGATAAAATAAGTAGTTCCGACTGGGCAATGTTTTTTTCCCCATTGTTACAACAGGGACCAGAAATGTGGCAGCTATCCAGCATCACTTGGAACTTTTCATTTTCATAAAGCAGACCACCACCCTCACAATACCTCTAATTACCTTACTCTGTTAATGTTGACAGAAATGATCAGATTACATTTTACAGTGATAGTGGTGAATAACAGACAGAGTTGACTGTATTTATCAGGAGACATAACGTTAGTGAGGCTAGCACAGTGGCAAACACAACAGCTAACACAGCAGCTAAAGTTTTGAAAATAGAAACTGAAACTGAGGAACAGCGACGCTCTGCTAAACAGCATGCAGTGATCTCACAACATCCCCAGTTTATTGCCCTTTATTTCATTTTGACCTTTATTACATCAGTACCTGCAGCTGTTACTTTTTTAACATTATTTTAATTACGCATTTCAGCTGTGCACATACAGTGGGTTGCCTGGTTGCAAATATAAAAACCTTTACCAAGTAGTTTAGGTTTTCCTAACTGGAGATAAGAGAAGATAAAATTTCAAAAGGAAGATGAAACTGGCCTCTGTAATATGAATTTATGAATGTAATATGGTTCTATTCTCTTCTATTATAAATGAGCAATTCTGGCCCTAAACTTATTCTATTCTATTCTATTCCAATCACGTATATTATAAATGAGCAATGCTGGCCCTAAACATATTCTATTCTATTCTATTATATTCTATTCTATTTGATTCTATTCTATTCTATTCTCTTACAATCGAAATGAGAAATACTGGCCCTGAACTTATTCTATTCTGTTCTATTCTATTCTATTTTAAAAGGAGCAATGCTGGCCCTGAACTTATTCTATTCTATTCTATTCTATTCTATTCCATTCCATTCTAAAAGGAGCAATGCTGGCCCTGAACTTATTCTATTCTGTTCTATTCTATTCTATTTTAAAAGGAGCAATGCTGGCCCTAAACATATTCTATTCTATTCTATTCCATTCCATTCCATTCTAAAAGGAGCAATGCTGGCCCTAAACATATTCTATTCTATTCCATTCCATTCCATTCTAAAAGGAGCAATGCTGGCCCTGAACTTAATCTATTCTATTCTAAAGGAGCAATGCTGGCCCTAAACTTATTCTATTCTATTCTATTCTATTCTATGCTATAGGAGCAATGCTGGCTCTAAACTTATTCTATTCCTATAGAGCAGTGCTGGCTCTAAATTTTCAGTGGTGTACACCTATTGAATTGCTTGGCAGTCTACTTTGTGGACACCCAAGACTATTATTCTCCATATTTCATCATCGACCTCTCTCTACAACAGGCAAAAGGGTGTACTTTGGGAATTTCCATTAAAATTCTGCAGTTGTGCTGCAGGAGCGCAGCTGGGTGCCAGTAAAGGCTCAATTTCTGCTAAATTATACACGTTATAATAGTGATTAGAGAGAAATAGTACTGCTAACCACTGCAGAGTATTTTGATTCGATAATTTCAATACCACTATTGCTCAATCAATAGCTTAGACATTTACATGTATTTATATAAAGACTAGAAATTAAACAGCCGAGGTAAAATAGGCATGCATTAAAAGGTGGATCCATTCGCCTAAACTTTGCAGCCGGATTGACAGCACTTTAATCCGACTCTGTGACAGAGACAACTGTCTGCCGGAGCTTACTGCAGGTGAAAAAAAGAAGCGGCCTATCACACATTTTACTCTCGTGTTGGTAAAGTTTAGACTTCAAACATGTCAGGCAGTGGATGTCAGATAGATGTCAGCAAATGAAAAGGTCCATCATACAGACAACGCTGGCAACTGTACCTACTCTGTGGACAGCACTGTGAGATTCCTTTCGCCCAGAGCCTTGCCAAAGAAATGAAGGGAAAAAAAGTATTCTTTCTTTAATTTAGTTTCTTCCTTCATAGAAACACATCTAAAATCATAGCTTCATTTGCAGTGAGTCCTCATAACTTAATAAAGTGATTATATACACACACAGCAGCTGCCAGCAGGGTGCAAGTTCAGGACCTACCTATGAATCCTGGTAATACTGCAGGGCAATCTGGATTACTGTGCTCGTTAGGATGTAGAAAACTGGCTTTGTGTGACTTTTGAGACTGAGAGCTACATAAAGTACATTAAATCTACCTTAAATGAATGCCTGGCCTAGAGTGACTTTGTAGCACTCAATACGTCTTTGTTCACACTGCAGGGCAAACCAGATTTGTGTCTTGTATCTGAGTTATTAGATCAGCTATTCCGAAGATACTAATATCCAAATATCCAAATCTAATTAGTATGTGTGCATATGCTGACTAAACAATAGCAAACCTAACGGCTATTTCACTCTCTATTTCACAACAGCGTTTCGCTTTTTATTGACTACAGCTCGAACATGACGTCACATTAGTGTAGGCTGACCTGTCTGAGCAGGACTGGTTAGCTGTAACGGGACCTAGCTGATGCTAATGCGCTCTAGTTTTATAATGTTACAGTGTTACGTGAGGGTCATGCCAAGTGCGAGTGTATCATCAAGCCACGATTTCAGGTCTGCTCATAAAATCCTGAACACAAAAATGCTGAAAACAGTTTCAATGTCCACAATTTAATAGCACACAGTTTCACACGTTTCCAGCAACTATTTTCTAGCATGTAAATCTGTAATCTTTACATGGTCTTTAAACTACACCATGCAAAGTAAAAAGCTCATTGACTCATCACAAGTCTTTATGGTCAAACTCAGAAACTAGCTTTGAATCAGATTCGAAAGCACTCCAAACCACATCTGAACAAGTCAGACTTCAGAACATCCGTCCTGCTCAAACTGGACATGAGCTGGCTGTCTGAACAAGGTCTAATCATATAAGGTGTCCTATATGATTATTCTCCCAGGTTATTCTGTGGTGTGGCATGTGTAGAATCCAGTCTTTAACCCTCCAATCTATTCACTGCTCAGTCATGGCCAATCATAAAAATATTAAACATGTTCAATATTTACAACTCAAAATCCTACAATGTGAGGGACATGCTGATTCACTCATAGGAAACCCGAAGTCATGCGTTAAAGAGTATTTACTAACAAAAGCAAAGCTGAATGGAGAGCTGAACAGAATGAAAGGATAAAAATCATTTTATCCTAACAGACGCGAAATGGAAATATATATATTTGTTGATAAACGCACACATTACCAACCCAGTAATCTGTGCATTGTCGTCATCCATCATGTTCAAATTCTGCTAAACCTCAACCTCTGATTTGGGCAGCGAGATCTGAAAGTGTATGTTGTTTTGTTCTGGTTAAATCTTGGGGCTTTGATGACTAAAGGATGACTAAGAACAAAACCAATGGAATCTGTCATTATGTGTGGGGTCTCTCACATTTCCAACATCATTTAGGATTTTAAAAATCCTGCAGAGTGAGCCAGGCATAATCTGACCACAACTATTAGGATTCCATCATCCCATTCAGACTGGCTAGCTGCACATCCGTGTGCACGCGCTTCTATGCTGTGGACTTTAGCCGTTCAATGGGAAACACATTTTTCCAAGTAGTTGCGTGCGCTGCCTGCTGTGACAATGTAATCCTTTTGGAAATGGGCATAGATACAGTAGCTGGAGTGGGAAAAAAAGGTTTGAAGTTTCAAAAGCTATTCAGGAGTTTTCTTTGAAGCTCTTAAGCAAGATATCTGCACGCTGTTTCCCGCAGGTGTGTGTTGAAAATTGCCTGCCCCTGCACGTCACACAAAAACAATCATTTGGGGCCCTTTCCTGCCACAGGTGATTCTCAGGCACGATAAGCTATGAAATGCAACAGACTCTCTAGCTTTAGTCACAATTCTGGTAGAGAGAGAGACAATTGAACGCCGGACCTTGAATCCAATTTAGATTCCCGGATTTTGTGATCACTTGTAGTTTGTTTCATAGTTAATGTAACTGATTGGCTACTTCATGGGTTGAATCAGGAGTATTAGGGTACAGAAACGGTGTGACTGTGTAGAGCCCTGAGGCCTGGTGTTATGAAATCCTGCTCTATGACATAAATTAACTGCCAATGTTCTCAAAACCTAGGACCACAAAAAGGATTCAAGGTCTGGAGGTGAATATCCATTACTTACAGAATTGCAAACACCGGACAATGTCAGCAAATAACACAAACCCAGAATGCTCTGTTCTAAAGTCCAGAGGGGTACGAACATAGTCTTTTGCTTGTTCCAAGCTGTCAGCAATGCTTCCCAAGATCATCAAATATTTAAAGCAATATTGCGCTATTTTTCATCCTAAAGTTTTAGAGCAGCAGCACCCTAAACAAAAGCTAGTGTTTCATTCCACTGTAGTGTGCTGCATTATTCTTAACCTATCAGTGTCGATTCTACCTACTACATTGGTTAAATTGTACAACCTGTTTAAAAAGTTGGGATGCAAATAAAAACAGAATGTAATGAGATGCAAATCATCAAATTTTCATTTCATTCATCAAATTCCATATTGCATTGAAAATAGTATAAAGACAAAATTTCAAATGTTGAAACCAAGAAATTTATTGCCCATTTTGAATTTGAATTCACCAGGTAGAACATTTCACAACTAATTAGGTTTACTGGCAACAGGTCAGCAACATGACGTGGCATAAAAAGAACATCCCAGAGCAGCTTTGCTCTGTCTTTTTCAGAGTCTTTCAAAATTAAAAATGGGGAGAGGTTCACCACACTCTGAAAGATCGTGCAAGTAAATAGGGCAGCATATCAAGAATAACGTTTCTCATGTAAAATAGTGAAATACTTCCAAGATTTCATCATCTACAGTACACAACATCATTAAAACGTTTAGAGAATCTAAAGGGACAAGACCAAAACACAATACTGGATGATTGTGATCTTCGGGCCCTCAGGCAGCACTGCATTAAAAACAGACACGATTCTGTAGTGGAAATCACTGCATGGACTCAGGAACACTTCCAAAAAACGCTCTCTGCACACACAGTTCATCAGTGCATTCACAAATGTGGATAAAGTTTACCATGCAAAGAAGAACCCTGATAGAAACAGGATCCAGAAACGCTGCCGCCTTCCCTGGGCTTGAGCTCATTTAAGATGGACTGAGGTGAAGTGGAAAAGTGTCCGGTGGCCCAGCAAATCAAAATGGTACCTTTTATTTTTAAATATAGTCCAGACCGTCACCCTTAGAAGACATTTGGTGCATTATAAATCGAAACACAAAAGAGACCTCAAACTGTTGAACAGCTGAAATCCTATATCAAGCAGAAATGAGAAAGCATTCACTTTCAGAACTACAGCAACTGGTCTTCAACATCTGATAATTAAAAAAGGGTTTAAAATACTTTGCACATTCCTCTGAACATATCCATATTCATTAATGGAACAAAGAGAATGATGATGCATAGGAATATTGCATAGCATTACCTTTGGTAAAAATGTGTTACTAAATCAATAGCCTGAATAGATATGATGTAATTCAAAAATCGGTTTATTTATGAACGCAGGGTTTCAAGTCAAAAACGTTCTGAAAAGTTACAGATGAGGAACTGTGACATAGCTGATGCGTGCACCACATCACGTCCAACGTGAAACTGAATGTCCAACTAAAAAAAAAGCTAAATTTGTGTGTGAATTATCTAAAGTTCAACCAATTAAGGAGTTTGAAAGAAGGGAGTGCTTCATTCTACTGTAAATACATCATTAATTAACTGGCAGAAGGGCTGATGACCCCACAGAGTTTTCATCAGAGTGGACTTGCCCGAGCACATCACTCGGGAACTAATCCAAAGCGTTTTCCGCACTGAGGCTTGCTATTGTGCTCATGACTGCTGACTGCTGCTGTGCGCTGTGTGCTACACAGTCAGAAAGCATGAAACTGCATTCCTACAAAATTGAGCCTATTCAGGACAGTTAAAACAGAAAACTATTCCTCCACCCTAATGAGGAAAAGCAAAGATCTCTCACATGCTACACTATATTCTGCATAACTGTATGCACTTTATTTTTTATTAAATTGAGATGCCATCAATCACCAAGCTCATGAATTACCCTCAGAGGAGATCACTATGTTTCTCATAATGTATGCTCATCTACATAAAGAGAGACTCCACTGGGCTAGGAATGCATCCTAAAAGACTGATAGTCATCCTAAGATGAATCTAAAATGGTCTTTTTAAGAGGTACTGCTACATACAAAAACAAATACAGCATCTGTTTATTGTATCTAAAAGGGATGCAATATCCCAGTCTATAATTGGGTGAGAGCTCCTTCCAAGAAACGGATCAAAAGAGCATCCTCAATCAGCAGCCCAGGTGTTCTATAAATATATATGTGAACTCAGTATGCGACTACTTTTCTTCTTTAATAATACAGAATCATGCTGCTAGGTGCAAACTGTTCAGCACTGACTCTGACGGCTGTCTGTGAGGATTGAAGATTCTCTGCCCACCGCACGCACATTAGCCTTCTGTATTATGGCACAAGACTTTAAAAAATCCATATTCACACCTGCTGGTCCAACAATGCTCCAGCTTGGCCACGGCCACCTAGCCCAGCCTACTGTTGGCCTACTTCCACCACTAAAATATATTTTACATGCAGGAGGGTGAATACAGGTTTAAGCTGCAGCATTCTGGTTGCAGCGCTCAGCAACTGTGCCCTCGCCACGATCCCAATCATCCGTGTGTACTTTCAATCCTGGTGTTAATCACTAGAGCTTTCACATTTTCCCCCAATGGTGTCATTCCAGCCAGGGATTAAAAAACGGTTCACCGGATGAAAATGGCACCAACAATAGAGAGATTGTCAAAACAGACAAGAATAATACCACATTTTTGTGTTTGCGGTAAAGAAGAAACATTATCTTTTATATAAAAAAACTGATTACACAGTCAATAATGTTCTTATTTTCCAGAAGAAACAACCATTTTCTTCTTGGAGCAGCTTCTGAGGAGAGTACTCGTGATTACTGCTAGCTTGCACATCATACATCATTCTATACTACGCTGTTGCTACTGTACTGATCTGTATGATACTCCCAAATAATACAAGTATCTTTATTTGATTTGTAGCAATCATTAACTTTTACAGGTAATTTCTTACAGCCGCTGATTATTTTGGCCAATATTACGTACTGTAAAAAATTACCTGTAAAAGTTAATGTTAATGTTCAACCATAATATAAATGTAATTTTCTTTTTAAAGTGGCAAACTTGCATTTGAATTTCTTTATAATTATGTCAGTTTTTTTAACTAAATAACAGGAAGTAAAAATAAAGAACTATTGAAAAACTT
The DNA here is from genome assembly GCA_034552555.1 of Semaprochilodus insignis. NCBI lineage: Eukaryota > Metazoa > Chordata > Actinopteri > Characiformes > Prochilodontidae > Semaprochilodus > Semaprochilodus insignis. Next base: position 24,958,750 of record CM067476.1, on the reverse strand, counting down.
ACTCATGTATCAAGTCATGATACAATATTACTGCAATTTTACCAATACTGTGATAAACTGAGTACTGCAACAACATGCACTGTGATATACTGCAATCAACTGCAAATTCTGTCCCCAAAACTTCGTGACGAACATTTATTTTAACTAATGAGCTAAAGTTTTCAGCCTGTTCATCTTTGGATTGTCAAAAAGACAGACTAACACTGTCATGAAAACGTTCCCTTAAATTTGTATACTAAAATTTTGATACTTGGAGTATCAATTAAATATTGCCATGTAAAATATTGAGATACTATGCTGCGACCACCCCTCATAAACAGCCAAAAAAATTACAAAATAACTATGCCTCCAGCAAAAGCACAAACTTTTAAGAGTAACAACAAGACGAGCGATATATAATCTCTGATCATGTTGAATATCAGGAGGGACTACAACATCCAAGAACTTTAGTACTACAGGTTTTATACCATTTTATACCATTAGAAAATTTAATATCATGTTCTATAAGGAGACAACAGCACAGTAACAGAAGCAGAAAGACACATGTCTAATGGCACACTGAAAAACCCAAAACGATAGAGCTAAAGAATATAACTAAAGAATAATGGAATTTATTGCTTTGAATGACCAAATGTTCTCTATTGTCCAAAATGTTGCATTCCACTGCATACAATGTAGTGTATGTACTGTACTTCTTTTAGATATGCTTATTTAATATAATAATTTATCAAATAATTTTCAGCTGAACGGGTCCTGAGTGTCAGTATCGGCCAAGTGTCTTTTTTAGTATAGCACCAGTTAAATGTAGCATGAGTGCCCTTACCTGCCTAACGATATTTACTTTAGAGCACTCCAAAACAGAGTAGTCAAAACAAAAATAATAACTGGCCAATTGCTGATCATGCGTTTGGAGTCCAAATCTGCCGACTCCGATATTGGCCTATTCTCTACATGCCGTGACATGACATAATCCTTTATGACTATGTGTACTAGACCCGGTCAAAAAGGCAGTGCAATTCAGGCATCAGATATCATCAGGAATTGATGATATAAGTAACCTGATGGCAATTCTTAAAAGGCAATAATCTCTGTGTTGGAAACCTGACAGCTAACTAGAGAGGGCTAATTTACCGTTAAACAGCTTGCTGGGGGGACTCCAAAAGTCTTCAGGCAACGATACAGTAAATTCTCTGCACTCGCTGCTGTGATTTATTGTCTGAGAAATGGCTGATAGAAAAATGTTTTTTCTTAAGAAAGGAAAAGACTATGTTGCACTGATCTAATATTTACCTATTTAAAGTCCAAGCTCTGTCCTGAGTCACAAACCACTGGAACGCTAGTGTTTTTCTAATACACATTTCGCAAAAGCGCACGTCAGTTTACAGACAGCGGCAAGTTCAAGATAACCGAAGTGAAATAGCACTAAAAGCCTGTTCTTCTCTGAGGTTATAACCCTTCCAAACATTTAGACAGAATGGCCATGTAAATAAGAGAAGAGAAAGCTGATGCTTCATTAGTGTGACGAGTTGTTGACCATATAAGCTTGACACATGAAAGCTTCCATGTCAGCAGCTGTTCTGTAGTCACATTTTGGCAGAGAGAGTCTACAAAAGCATATATCTTCAGACAGTCCCTGTGTCACAGTGGGTTTGCTTTATGAACACCTGTGTGCTAAGATTAGGTTCATCTCTGTACACTTTCAAACTACACACTAATTAATTAATGAATGGTTTTTTAATTACTCATTTAAAATTTTATTTTATTAATTATTTAATTTTAATTAATGATTATAAAGAAAGTACAGATGCACTGAGTGATGATTCCGGTTGGAATCAGCCAGTTTTCAGCTCAATCAGACAATCAGTCTCATGTGTGCCGGTCAAAATTATAACAGTGCAGACACAGCCACATACACAAAACACAAAACACGTCATCAGACGTTCTTAACAGGGAGTGGTAGGCAGGCTGGAATAACAACTCGGAAAACATTCGGAAGGACAGATTTAATAAGAGACTTATTCAATAAAACACTGCACTGAATATTTACAACTTGTAAAAGGTAGCAGAGTAAAAGCTAATGCTAACACAGGTTCTTTTAGAGCCACAGCAGGTTTTCAGTCACAAATAATCATCCTTTGCAGCTACATATGTCTTTGCAGAGCATTCTAACATGGTTTTTTTTAACCGTAAATGGAATTAATGAATAACTGCTAATTGACCGACCCTTAACTGTGAATATCAGCGTGCAGACTGCTAGCCACAACAGTCTCGCCTCGGTAGTAGCTAACAAACTAGCACAAGAGAGAAAAGTTCATGTTTGAGAGGCGAATGTACAGATTCCCTTGCATTTACATCCATTCCAGCTGGTCTCCCCATATGTATAAGCTGCAAAGAGAAACTGCCCATCACCAAAAGAGTCGAGAGACATTTTACACAAAACACGAGAAAAGCTAAGCTAAAGCTCAAGGCAGAGTAAAGTCTACATTTGGGCTTATACTACTATTAAAGAACACACACAGCTTCTGTACAAGCTGTAGGCTTTATTAAAGTCTGTCTCTGCTTCATACATAGAAGGAATACGACAACAGAACACTAAGTTAGTCCAGCTCAATGGAACTATATCACACTTCCACGCGGGCTAATGTGGAGGCGTGAATAGTAGCGTAAAACTGTTTCCGGTTATGTTGTATAAAACAGTTGAAGCTACTTACCGTTCCTAAATAAACCAATAGTAAACCAACCAGAGTAATCGAGAGAAACTCACTAGAGTTTCCACTCCATCAGGTTTAAACACTCCTGTTAACTCCAGCTACAAACCTCTGCTCGTCATGTGCCACTCTTAACAGGGCACCAATCAAAAACGAGGGGTTTGAACGGCGGAAAGATTTACTCATATTTGTAATTAAGAATGATTAACTAATTTGAACATTAATAACTGGCGTGTGTTCCAGGCTGGACATTTTTATCAGCAAGGTTTCTTATAAACCTTGAGAAACAGACCCCCTCAGCACCACAGCTTGGTGAGTAGTTAACTTCAATGTAGGCCTGGAAATACGATCAGGGCGCTAGCTAACGCTGCTAATGTTCACATGGTCTGTGTGGGAGGAATTAAACCTGCTGGACTTTTTTTCGTCCAAAATGAAGTGCAATAAGTGCTAGTTATTCTGTCTATTAAGGGACGTGATGTGGTGCTCTGCTCCCTCTCTGCTCTGTGCGGCGGTAAACAGCATACCAAGTAGGCCAAACTTTCGGTATGGTTCAATCTTGGGTCATGCCACACACGCAGCTGCTACAAGCTGATTCCAAAGCAACAATTAGTTTTACAACCAACATCTAACGCAAGCTGGATGTCAGTGTTTGGCCTGACTGCTCAGTGGGTGGATGAAGATTTATTACCTGTTGCACCGGTTTTCATTTGGAAAGGCACAAATTTCATTTTGCATTTCATTTTTATTTGGAGGTTTGTAAAAAGAAAGGATTTTTACTATAACCTAGTACACTTTTATTTTGAGATGTGAGAATTTTCCAATACAAAAAAGTTACAAAAATGTTTGTGCAGGCCGTTTTTAAAAGAAAGAACTAGAACTAGAATCAGCTACAATCAGAATCAGCTACAGTCAGAATTGGCTACAGTCAGAATTGGCTACAGTCTGCATTGGCAGGTCAGGAAAAAAAAAAAAAATCAAAATCAAAAATCAGCCATTGCGACTGGAGCATCTCTAAAGAAAGGCAGGCTGGAATTTTGATTGCAGAGTCAAACACGTGCACAGTTCTTCTAAAACACAAAACAAAGCAGAAGGAAGTATCAGATTGTAATGTTATTCAGAAGGACGATAGCAGGTTACCAGGAACAATAAATGATGATAAATTTAGACTGATATGGGCAATATTTATTGAGCTAAACACACAGAAGTATTGTCTCTCAGTATGGCGTCGGGCTGCTATGTTTGCTAACACAACATGCCGACGTCTCAGGATGGAGTTGCAGAGGTTACTAATGGTGTCCTGTGATAATCCATCCTATGCAGTTCGGATATTCTCACACATTTCCAGCAGACTGTGCGGTAGGGGTGGAGGTGGAGTGACACCAGACCTTCTGGACATGTGACACTTGGCAACAAACGATTCGTCTTGTCGCTGACCACAGTGCCTCGACACACTGATCTGCCGTTTGTCTCCACCAAGACAAAAGCGGGACTCGTCACTGAAGATGACCCGCTGCCATTCAGAGTCATCATGACAGTCGGTGTGACACCACTGCAGTCTTTGGCGTCGTCAACATGGAGTTAAGGGCAGTTGTCATACTGGTCGGTGTGCATGTAGCCCTGCATCATGCAGTCATCTGCCAATGGTGCTAGCAATTACAGGATGACTTACGGAGGGCATCACTGCTCGCTGAAAATCTGCAGTTGCGGCTATTCCGCACATGTTGGACAATTCATCCGTTTTCCCTTTCCGTGGTTTGTGTAGGTCTCCCAGATCCTTCATGTCACTGGTACATGACTTCTTCTATCCACTGCCATCAACAGCGTGCCGTGGTAGTATCTGCCTGACCAGTATGGCATGCTATACATCAAAAAGACCATCCCACTTCCCGGAGCTCTATGATGTGACCCCTCTTCAACTCTTCCAAATGCTCCAATTGCTTTCAGACTCTTCTCTGAGGCATACTTCGCTTGCAAAGGATGCTACCAACACAACAGCATGAGTCAGAGTGGAAAGCAAGTGCAACCGGACGACATTATATAGTCAGCCAGGTACAATGATAAGACCTGTCCTTGCTTATGTCACAAAAGCAGTGGAGCGTGAAACTTAAACATTTGCAAGTCTCACAGTGTCAAATCCTACCCACCGAGTTTCATCCCTTATGGTTAATTCCTTCTGGGTGCACCTTTTTTGATGATGAATGTACACCAAAACATAATGGCAAATCATCCCATTTTAAAGGGAATGAGGGAGTCATTCTCAGTAACCAGAGCCGATGCACACCTCAATCATGCTCAGAGTTACACTTTAAAATGGTTCTTCACACTCAAAAAACTCATTTACAGTGGTTTATTCACAGAACCATTTATTGAAAATGTCCTTTAGGGAACCAAATGTGGTACTTGTAAGGAATCGCTGCAAAAAAAATGTTTTTGGCAAATTTGTGTTTAAAGTCATCAAATTAAAAGAGCTAATGGCTAACAGCTCAAACCCTACCGTAATACCCATTTAAGATGTTCAGAAAACTAAACATTTATATAAATGTTGGACTGGTTGGTCCACTGCCTTCATTTAATCCTTAGTTATATTTTTCCTGCCATTTGGTTTGCAATGTAATCTGGGGTACACTAGATCAGTGATGGCACACATTTGTCCCCTATATTTTGAAATGCACTGTGGGATGTCATTAGGGGATGAATGTTCCAGTGCCCTAGAAAAATTTCTAAGCCCACTCTCAAAGTCATCCCTTCCACCCCGCCTTGCCACTTCCCGTCAATGAAACTTGGCTGCCACTTTCGTATTCCGCAGTTCCTTGAAACATTAAGCAGGTTCTTAATGGAATGTAATCAAATAATAATCATATTAAGGCAGGAAATGCCACTGAAGCATCACAATATTGTTGCAAAGCTCTTCTTATAAAGTGAAATATCAATACACCACAGACAACAGCGCTTGGAGAAACAGAAAAGGAAACCTTTTATGGCTTCCTGTAATGACAGACAGGTGGGCAGAGTGATGGTCAACGCTGTCCCAAATCTTTGGTTGCCAAATCATTCTTTTACTTAAAAAGCGAGTCGTGGAATAAAGGTAGAGTGTTCAGAGGGAGGGGACACCTGGACACTGGCACCCCTTGGGAAACTGTTCAATTTGGTTAATCTGCTACAAACAGGACAACTGGTTGAGACACACCTTGATTATTCGGAAATCCTGTATACCGCCATATTAAACATGCACAGTAATGCATGTGGACGCTCTGAAGTGCCATCACTGCAACTTAGTCAAGACAAGCTTTTGAGACATGCAACACAGCTCTGCTTTCATGAGCTCCTACTGTACCATCACAGTTTGTACTGGTAACACAGCTCCTCGGCAGAGCCTGTAAACAAATCACAACAAAAACAGGTGCAGCACTGCAGAAGGAGGAGCTGAAAGAACTTTTTCTCCCCCAGCTTTTAACTGACACTAACTGGATGAAAAAAAGTCGCACAGTAACAAATAGACTGATGAAGCAACACCAGAAGGACCAGACAAACAGGTAAAATATCTAACTGTGATTTTTCAGATCAGTAATGTGATTATAATTTAAATTGCGATTGTCTTTTATAAACTGAGGCATGTGCCTATTTTTTGGCCAAGTTGAACAGCGTATACTTTTTCTGGCTTGAGGCTTGAATGCTGCCTGCCAGATATTTGAGGTTGTAATGTCACAGCACACACACACACACACACACACACACACACATATACATACATACATACATACATACACACACACACATATATATATATATATATATATATATATAAAAATAAAAATCATTAATCTTTCAGCCCAAGATTTAGGTTTTCTGGACCTCCTTCACCTGAGCTGAAATATTTACTCAATATAACTGTACATACAAGGAACATACAAGGTAAAAAGTACTTAACTCGACCACTGTTAGCTTGATGCTAACATATAATGGAAAATCTCATATTCTCAGAATTCAGCTCTTATGTCACTGGTACTAATATTAAGCCCTGTTACATAATGCCTGGAGCAGCATGTACATGGTGATTACATGACCTGGCATTTCTGTTGGTCAGGTTGAGGTTCTAACAGTATGTTCTACCATGTAGTTGGAGTAGCTCTTGGTAAAATTTGGAGTGTTTTATGGTAATATCCTCTAGTTCAGTCCTAACTTTTAATAGTCTTGTATAATAATGAAATACAGTACGCATCATTATGTAGACAGTTTATTTTTATTGTAAACAAATGCATTGTAAATATTGAACAGATATTCTGCTATTAACTGAGATCCATAAGGAATCTTCATGACGTCAGTTTTCTTTAAAGCAAGACAGTAAAAGTATCGTAGACTGTGATAAAATAATAGGTTACTTTCATAATGACTTTTTTTTTAATTCATAATTACCTAATGTTGGATTATGAGTTCTGTGGGTATTTCACATGACTGTGCGTCTAATTTAGAATGAAATCTCAATCATTAACAAAAGGTTTAGTAGTTTCAACTAAACATGTATTTTTTTTTATTGCAAATAGCACAATTACTACACCCACACTGGGGATTAAGACTGCACTTTCACAAAACAACTGTTGAACTGTTGAAGTGCAGGCAGGTCTTGGTTATACAGCATAAAGAACTTCAGCAAAGAGCATTCTACATGCCTGACACGTACTAGATATGCCACTACTGAGCATGTGAATTACCAAACCAACAACATCTAGGTTTCATGGACTAATGTAGCTGACTCGGAGAGTTTAAAACAGCTTGATTTTTGTGGTACAAAGAACAGTTTTAAAAGTAATGAAACATGGCTGCTCGAGCATTATATGAAATGAATGGGAACTGGGTTGGAAATTAAGGCTAGTCTGATACCAATCAAACTTTCTACATTCCAAATTGATTCCCTTTGATCCTCGGGGTGCTTGAAGACGTCCCTTCTGAAATAATCGGAAAATGCTTCTTTTAATTTAAAATTAATGCTGCAAACAAAACAGTTGTTTTTTGTCAATCGACTCGTTTCACACATTTCATCACAAAGGGTGCAGCAAAATATGTTTCCAGTTTAACAATCTTAGAGATAACAAAAGATGCTAATACAGTATGTTAAAAGTGGCATTGATGTCTTTGCGAGCAACACAAACACAAAATGGTACAAGATGTATACTGATTAATCAGCAGTGACAGAGTGAGGTATGGCATGAGGACAGACGCATCACCACCCACATTCAGATGAAGTGGGCTCAATGTGGGCCATAGGCCAAAGAGCATCACACCCTCAGAGACCACCTCCTGATATCAGCTAGGCAAGCGGGACAGTCGTGACTGGCCTATTGACGGCACACAACAGACCCACGCTCATCCACTTCTGACGACAAATGCGAACACACTTCTGAATACAAAGATGCGCTGGCCTCCCTGAAGACATCATTTTTAAAATGTCACACTGGCCTACATGTGAATAAGCTATACCTTTCGCAATACGACAAGGAAGCTTTTATGATTACCAACTCAAAGGACAGAGGCATGGCTCAAAAATTGATATGTAGCTCAGGTGTACAAAGCGTGACCTATGGTGCAGGTGTGATTCTTCCACTAATTAAGCAAATAATATTCAGAAATAGGGTCATAAGAATGCTGGTCAGGTCTCATGGTCTCTCTCATTATGGCCAGCATGACTGCAGGAGAAGACCTTCGTGGCCATGAAAGACAAAGGATATTTGGGAGCTTCAGTAACCAGCAGGGCTCAACTTGCCCTTTCGTCATGAATACCTGCTGGCCCAGGTGGTGACCCGGTGGCCCAGGAATGTATCTCAGCGAATGATTTCAGCAAAGAGTAACTGCGAATGGGCATACAGCAATGCTCCTGCACTGAATCCCAATGACTGCAGCAAGTATAGAACACCCAGATGGAATACCGTCTGATACAGACCCATCCATACTCAATCCAAAAGAAATCATTTGATTTCAAAAATACCATATCTTGCAAATAGTGTTTTCCAATCTTAAAGACCAGCACTAGCCAAACACTTCTAGATCCTAGGAAGATACTATTAAACAGGGGTCTCCAACTCTGGTCCATCTACCACTCCGTAGAGTTTAGTAACAATCATGATCTAAGCAGTTATTGGATCCTTAAGGAGGATCTGAATATTAGAGCCAGATGTATTGAAACCAGAAATGGGAACTCAAGTCACATGATAACCGACCAGCAACTGTAAAAATAGAGCATTAGGACAGCCAACCTTAATGTGGTAAATTATTAAAACCTTATGTTCCCAAATTTACGTGTGACTCAGCGTGCCAGTTTTGCTACAGCCGAGCCATTACTGCTCAGACGTAAATAGAATGAGACTTTTATTGGTAGCAGTGATGAGGGCCTCCTAATTTGTATTGAAAGAGGAGAAAACCTGACAAAGTAGATCAGAAAGTCACAAAATTCTTCATATGGCCTACTTTGCGCACGCAGATTGCGTGCCCACAAGCCTAATATTAACCTAATTAGAAAGCAAGAATTGGGTTAATATTGCACGTGAATCAAAGTATTCTCAACCCATCAGTGTATAATCTACCAGCAGCCTACGTTTCTGCTCCGTCATGCATTCAGAGTCAAACAAATAGTGTTCTCCTGAAAGCACATTGATACTGCATGTCTGTACAAAAAGTATCTGGTGGCAATCGACGACATCAGTGATCTAGGGTTGGGCAGTATGACACTAATAAGGTATAACACAATACTTAAAAATGATGCTATTTAGTAAAATAATGATGTGTCAAATTTCTGTTCTACGCCTTAATAGTCACATTATATTTTAGAGGAGCTCAATGATTGGTAATGAGGGACCTCATCATTAGCCTGTCCCTTTAAAGCTACAACATTCGTCACTCTTCTGGATCTGCACTGATGCTGGATGTGCAAAATAGCAGCAGTAAAATATAACAAAACCAAATCAGCTTTCCTGTAAACGTGCAAATAAAAATTCATTCATTAACTTTAAATTAAAACGGTGCATTATTTTGTGCTTTATCCATTCTGCTGTCTGTCTACACTCTGTTGCAACTAAATTCTACAATCACAGGTCTTTATTGAAACGGAGGAAACAACGTCATCAACTGATCAACTATTAAATTAGCTGCCAACTAATTTGGTTGTCACTGTTAATCGACTAAATCCTCGCAGCCCTACTGATGTTGCTTTTATTTCCCACTTACAGTTGACTGGGGCAAATCTAGCAGGGCAGAAATTTCACAACCTGACTTGGGGCGAAGGTGCCATCCCCTGACAGTGCCGCAATTAAAGTCACAGAGCTCTCGAGAAAGACCCATTCTATTGCCAGTGTCTGGGGATTGCATGACTGTGTGATGAATTTTATAAACCTGTTAGCAATGGGTGTGGCTGGAACACTTGAATTCAGTAAACAGGAGAGACGTCCATATATTTTAGTCCATGTAGTGTATATGGTAAGTGGAGCTGATAAAATTGACAATGAGTGCAGAACCAAGGAGGTGGTTTCAATGGCTGGTCAGTGTATATACTGTGTATCACATGTATGACAAAACAACATGCGAGAGAAATGGCAGCAAACTTTGTAATGGGAAGGTTCATCAAAATCATCACACCACCACACATAAACTGATATGAACCTTCATATATTTGCCCTTCGTCATTCATTCACTCAGTACAGTATTTAGTGCAGTAAAATGCATACTGTGTGCTTTATTACATCACCAGAACTGTAATAATCCCTTCGACTGGAGAGAGGGGAGCAGGTTTCAAATACAAATCAGTCGACTAGCAAGTCAAATAACCAGAGGAAGCGTGACAAGGACTTACTGCTATCAATCAAGCCTTCAAGATGTCTCAGGGAATACATCCAGTCAAATTCACTCTACTCTACTACATATGCACACACTTGCTGGAGAGCCAAACAAATTTGTTAAGACAATCATGTAGCCCAGGCATGTGCAAAGTTATTACTCTAAAATCCGTTCTTTAATATCTGTAGACTTTGGAACCCTGGATGAAATGCAAGGACCAAAGAGGGTGACTTATTCCCTCAGCGCACAGGAGATTGGGGGGGCGGGAGGTGGGGGGCAATCTAAGAGATGCCGGTTCACAACAGAACTGTATCTGTGAATGAGGAATATGTAGGCAACTGATCCAAGTAGGATATTCAGTACAGTTGGTTTACCCGGAATACAGTATGAGGATGGCACTAGAGACAGCAGTTCATGGCAGCGGAGACAGCAAAGTTGCAAGAGACCCTGATAGAGGCACACCCATTCTCTCTCTCTCTCTCTCCCTCTCTGAGCAATAAGATGATGCTGTATGTCTTGTTGGAAGTTCCAGCTGTTTTGCACAGATCCCAATGTTGTTGCTGCTGCTGTTGTTGTTGTTGTTAACTGGTCCTATAAAAAGTGTAGAAGAGCTTTTGATGAACTTGGCTTCAGAACCTACTTCATTAAGCCTCTTATCATCAGGATGGTATGGTGATTGAAAATGACTGACTTCCTGATGCCTGCGGGCAGCTTTCATACAGCCTAATCCCCGCTCAGAAATGCAGCTATAAGGGTTAATATTCAATTACATCCTCTATCTACAGGGCTCATCTGCTTCGGGCTTTATAAGTCCAGCTCGCCTTTCAGGAGAGATCATGAATGACTTCATTGTAAGCGAAGTGGACACAAAACATTCCACTTGGCGGGGTTTACAAAAAAACAGCACTCTCTCGGCCTCGTTATACAATCACCGAGAATCGTGGGCTAATGAAAATGAGACTGTCTGTTTAGAGACTTTTTAATTCACCCCAAAACTCTGAGACAACTATCATATAAAGCGCCGCCCCCCGCAAAACCCCCAACACTGGCTATGCTAGCCCCGTCTCTGAGGCACGTTTAAGCTAGGCTAAGTGTGGAGGAGCCCGGCGGGGGGAAACAGGACCACCGTTACGGACTGTTGGCTGTTTGCATGATGACCCAGTTAGCGCTGATGGACGGAGAGAGAGAGAGGGGGAGAGCACCAACACTCTGCTCACTGTGTCGGTTAGGAGCACCATCAAGTTCAGCTAGTTTCTAGTAGTTAGCAGCTGCTTTCTCCTACCTCAGGAGCGCCGTGTCCCCTTGTCTGCTGACCACACTTTCACTCGAAGCATAGTCCACGGTTTGGCCAGCGGGCAAACACGAAGGCAAAAAGCAGCAAAGACTGAGAATTATAGCGGTGAGCCACTGACCGGAGACACACGCATCCTGCACGGCAATCATAATGTCCATCACCGCTGCGTCCAGGCTTCTCCGCGCCGTTATCAAAAATAAAAAAGGGGGAAAAAGAAAAAACAAAAAAAGAAACAGGAGTAGAAGGAAAAAATGGATTAATCCCGCTCTTCCCTCCTTATGAACCCCGAGGAATGGAATGGCGCTCCGCGTAGTTTTCCAGGTTTGTTTTGGTCGGAGTGTCTGAGCGCGGGGAAGGCTGGGGCTCTGCTCTCCAGCGGCTCTCACACCATCTAGTGAGGAAATGGAGAATGGGAGCAGATCAGGCAGCGCGCGCGCGCACACACCCCCCCTCACCCCCCCGGGCTCTGATCCTGTTGCCAGGCGGCCGTTTCCCAGGCAACCTGCTCCCTGTAGCTCGCGATGGAGCGCTTAACCCTTTGACGAGCGGAAACGAAGCCGCCTCATCAGTCCCGCTCGGAGAGCCGCACATCAACCCCACATCAGTAGTTTAAGGTAGCGGAGTATAAATAACTGATCGTGTAGCTCTTAAACAGCGGCCTTTAAATACTTATATGAATAAGTAAATAAAAAACTTTATTTAATCGAAAACGGACTTTTCCTACTTTGTAGGGTCACGTGACGGGTCATATCAAGCATGAAACGTCATTCCACATCCTTTATCTGAAATGACTTTTGCGCTGCCTTGAAGCCGTTTTCTGAGTTTGGATTACATCACCGTGCACCAGCAGCTGGGGGGAAATAATATCAGCCAGTCAAATCACGTTTCACTTCCCACTCTCCTCCCAACATATCATCATACCCTCTGTCAATGAGTATGTACCTGAGAGACCCGTCCTGATCGTGCTTCACTCAGAAATATCTGATGGCCAGAAAGGAAGATGGGTTAAACTGTCATATCGACTTTGATTGGCTCTGTTCTCCCTCGAATGCAAAACAGCTCAATTCTAGCATAAACAAGCCACAGAAATAAGCTTCATTCAGCTTAAAGGTGAATAGAAAGTATTTTAAATTGTTCTCTGATGTCTACCTAGAAACATAGTAGGTATGTAACTTTGGGCAGGACAAAAAAAATTCACACCCACTTGGTGATTAGGCCTCGGATGATCACACAGAAGCAATGTTGGAATAGACACAGACAGAAAAATAAAATGATCCTCTGTGTAAATAAGCTACGTCGTCATGCTAGTTAGCTCCACTAACGTTAGGAGCTTGGAGCTTGCTAGTAGCTAACATCACCTATACTAGCTACATGCTTTCAAACTCAACATCAACACAAAGTAAACTGAAGTTGTAGCTCACTATGAAACTTTCAGCCTAAGATGTACTGCTCCATCCGGCAAACAGTGGCAAAACCACACAGCAGGAAACTGCCCCTCGCTTCAGTTTCTTCTGTGTTACGTGCTGAGTGAAGCTGCTCAATATTGTTCAAGGTCTTAGAAACTGTCATGTATGAAATGTGCAGCTTTGAATTAAAGTTGTCCAGATTTGTGAGCTCAAGTTAGCTTCCTATTGGCCAGCTTGTTTAGCAAATTTTCCGTTCCTTAAATGGTGCTGCAGTTACATTCTGGTGCCTGTACAAGTTGTAGCATTTAAGGTGGAACAAAACATTCAATGAAGAAGCCAGCAAATATGTCTGTTTTACCATCCTCTTTTGTTAATTATAGATTTAGGGGGGTTTGAAAAAGGAGAAAACAGTGTTTGAGGTTCATGGTGTGTCAGTTCTACGCACTGAGTTGTCCTTATTCAACTATGCCTACATGAATACAGTTTTCCATTCTATGGCATTCTATTGGGATGTAATTACTTTTGCCTGCCATAAAACCATATTTTAGGTTGCGATTACATCATTGTGCGCCAGCAGCTTAGGGGAAGTATTATTAACCAAACAAACCATGTTTCAACCCCCCTTCTCTCATCACCCCCACCTATCATCAAGCAAAATGCTCATTCACCTCAGAAACCCTCCCTGATAGTGTGTTTTACTCAGAAGTGCATTGTTGTTATGCTACTAGTACTACTAATATTTTATTTACTCAATTCATCCATAAATACAGACAAATACACTCAATCTTAAATACAGTTTTTAGGAATTTAAAATCTTAAAAAATTACAATAATTAGGCATATTTAGGGTTAATACAAAACAATGCAAATGTCAAGTGTTCATAATACATATAATTTAGCACAAATGTTCAAACACACTGGTAATCTCATAATTCTCATATCATAATCTCATTATAAGGTGTACCTTTCTACTTCTAAGTCATAGGCCTAGTAGCACCGTCTAAAATAATAACCTTGTACCGTGTACTTTAAGTAGTATTCCTGTGTCTGAAAGTACAATATTCATCATAAAGTAGACCAACAGTAAATAAAATACAGGACTATATGTGGGCAGAATCACTGGACACCATTCAATCCCATAATACCAGTAGAACAGATGGGCGTCTGGGGAGGTCAGCCTATTTTGAGAAGATGGCAGGTATTCTTAATAACAGAACATATGTCATTATTGCCTTTTGCTTATGCTTCAGTCGTATCAAAACATAATACAGTACATCTATTGTCATATAATATGAGAAAATATTACATGCTCAGGAGATTCATCATCAAATGTTTAGCATCCATAAAGGCAACTAGCTGTGATGTTGTAGTCTGTTTCCCCACCCACTTCAGTGCCATAGTAACTAAGCCTGGTGAATCGTGTGTTGTACAGCTATAAATACGTATGTAGTACTCAGTTTTGGATGCAACCCAATTTTGGAGGCCCACCTGAACCACATAGTTTCTACTCAAACACACCTGATTCAGCTCAAGAAGGACTTGATCATTAGATAATGATGTGACTCAGGGGGTGGGAGTACAAAAAAAATGCAGTGCAGGTGGGTCTCCAGGGGTGCAGTTGGGAAACACGGGCCTAGGCAGACAGGAATAGAGGCTGGTGCACTGTTGCCAGAACAGAAACATAAATGAATGGACCCACTTATTAATAGCTTGACAACAAGACCACTGTTGTTGGTACCTAGAAGACAACAGCAGTTTCTGAAAATGAAAGTGCAACTCTTTAAAGTTCCATGTATCAATCCCAGTTTGCTCATTTTATTTTATGGCTGCATTTCCCAGTCGCTGTGCAAGAGAACACCTGCACTGTACATTTAGAGCATTCCCCTGGTCCAACACCCCTGACTCCACTGATCAGCTCATTACTCCTGGACCAGCACTGGGAAACACAGCATTACTGCACAATTGCTCTTACAATAGCCTATTTGCTATGCTTGTAACTACTCATTACTTTAATAACTTGGACTAGGAAGACCTGGTTACGCTTTATGGTCTACAACTTTTGGACTGTAGCCCAGCGGTTATTACAATTACGCCAGTTTGTTAGGTGAACTGATACATATGGGAAAAGGGAAAGCTTCAGAGATGGTATGCGTGTCTCATTAACACGGATATTATAATCTCTCATAAAGAATTTAAACCACCCGCCCCCACCCCCCCCCGGAAGTGCAGGAAGTGCAGAGATAGGCAAAGCAAGTATATTGATACTAAAACATCTGTTTAAATGACCTATATCATGTAAAATTACATTTTCCTATAATAAAAGATGTTTAATGTATTAAATAAATACCTTTAGGATTTCAAAACATACTGTTCACCCTTAAGTCTGTGTGGTCCAAATATGGAGATCAGGCTGTTTTTAAGTTGCTTTTTGAATGAGGCGGGGCAGGGCAGCCAATCACTACAAAGATCATTTACATGCATCAGTTTTAAGGAAGCAATTTGTAAGATGACACAACCTGTTAAATTCATACACCAGACAGATAGGACACGATATATCGACAGAAATTTGTGGCGTCCCGTCCTGTCATAAGAAACAAGGAAATGCACAGGCCCTCCTCTTCCCTCTTCATGCCTTACCAGTCTAGATGAAATGTTTTGAAGTTCAGCATCAAACTTCATCCCTTTAGTCACCAAGAGATAAGTAACACCAATGAGCAGAAGCTGTCACTTGCAAGAGCTTCGGCCACTGTTGTGTTAACTCTTCGTTGCATTGGATACCTATCAGCAATATACTTCTTCAGTCTCTCATGTTGGACTAATTTGATTCTATGCTACAGTTACTCACTATTGCCTCTTGAGGAACAAAGTGGTATTACAGACGAACGGGGCAGGGGTAGATTGTTAGGAGTAAGTCCCAAGTCATCCACATAGTGTGTTTTTAGCAACATTTATATTCAGTTTAGATTCTGTATTAATAGGTTTAAGTTTTCACATCTGAATTGTGTCAGGTCAAAAAATGACAAAAACATAAAAGTTAAAAGATGTTTTTTTGGGGGTTTCCAGAGAATAAAAATAAAAAGAAAAGAAACAAATGCAGGATATGGGTCCTTTCATGTGTGACAATTTAGCCAAATCATTGGCTTGATCTTCAAGTTTCAGCTTGCATTATCTGAAAGGTAGATGTTTAATGAGATATAGAATGCAAAAAAATGAGCTTTTCCTTTGCATTAGACTGCATCCTATGAGAGAAGCATATGCAAGATATCATCCCGTGTAACATACGCGTCAGTGATGAATCAGCATTGAGCATTAACAAGCAAAAGCAATTTTCTGCACCAATGACTAAGATTTTTTTTTGCACAGTAAGCAAAATCTTCAGTTTCAGCACAATGTACTTGTAAATTACATAGTCATACAGCATGAGCCTTGCTTGTTTGTTTGCTTGACGTAAGGGTTTTTTTTTATGACATTGAGGTCACAGTGAGTGGTCTAGGTCAGAAATACTGAAAGCTGGACCTTGAGACTAAATCACTGGCTGTTGTTATTGAACAGTTAATGCAAATGGGATAATACAACATCATACCCAACTACTAGGATGAGAAATAATAATAATAAGAAGAAGAAGAGAAACAAGAGTAAGAGTAAGAAGAAGAAGAAGAAAAGAACAAAAACAATGATTTTAAATTTGAGTTACAAAATCTCAAAGTGCCTCACATATAAAGATTAACGAAACACTGTAAAGCTAAACACTACAGTAACAATGAAAAGTCGGATTATGAATAATAATAATGTCAATAATCATCTTTATTGGACTTTTCGTTCCTCTGCTTCACACAGAAAGATAATTAACACGTTGTAAAGTTAAAAGATGATGGTTTTAATGAAAAAGTAATCAGCACTTCTGAAATGTAGAAGTAACAAAGAGTCCCAATCCACTAGGCATATGGTAAAAAGTGTGTTTTTATTTTGGATTTAAAACCAAAAATAACAAGCTTGCATTCCCACTAGTCTCTGCCACACTGTACTTAGCGAGCTGTGATTGGAATAGCTTTGCTCTAGGTGTTAGTCACGCAGTATCATGATTATTTTGTTCCCTCACTCTGTCGTCTCTTCCACATGCTCATTATCTCATTATCACAAATCCGTTTTGCCAGATTGTTGGTTCTTCTTTAGGTGAAATGCTCTGTCATCTCTGTCGCCTTATTATTCTTTCACATACTTCCTTTCCATTGTTTGCTTTCATTGTCTGTTCTTGCGCCTTTGTATCTTCACTTTCTGTTGTTCATGTGGAGGGACAGAAGCCTTCCAGTTTTTTCCCCCAAGGAATTCTGCTAATGTATGCTGTGTATAGTTTACTCTACTGGCCACGGTTATGTACTAAACTCTTCTATACTTTGTCTTCTAAATTATTTCTTCTGTTTTTTGTTATTCATTTTGTTCTTTATGACATTTAGGTACATTTATGATCTTAGGATGGTTTTATAACCTAAAAACAGTCATATAAAGTGGTGGGGAAACACCATTCTCAACCTCTAGCTAGTTGTTTTTGTTTGTGTGCCTTAAAGCCTAATATATGTAAATGATTTCTGCTCTGATTGACTTGAAGTTACTGTGACCAAGTGGCGAAATACAGGAGGTCCTGTGGAGGGAAGGTGATCTGGGACCTCTTAATTAACCTATTTGGACCTATTAACCTATTAACCTAAATTCTAAATTTTTTTTTTTTGGTTGGGGGAATTATGTTCAAATAGAAATTTAGGGAAGCGTTATTGTTTATCCTGCTTCATCCACAAAACACAAAGCTTCTGCTAGATGTGCAGCAGCAGTCTGCCTCAGGATGGCACAGTAGCAAATTGGTTCATTTAGTTGGTCATTAATAGCCTAGCAACTGTAATTGTGCCTGAGATACCTCTGAAAAACCTCTGAATAAAATGTAGACAGAAGAGAAGAAGATGTCTATGGTCTTAATTATTGTGTGGAAACCACATTACCAAACTACAAAAGACAGCTTCAAAGACAGAATTCTTGAAACAAACCAAATCTTGAAAGATACGTCTTTGGAGACCGCATTTGTTCAAACAACTGAATTGGGACACAGATACAAACTCATTCAAAAAGCAGTCTGGGCTTCAACACTCCTTATGACATCTCTCTGAATGGGTGGGGCTAAACTGTTGCAGGTTTTTGCAGCCTAGTTTCCGAGCATGGACTGGAGAGTGAACAGTACATTGTGAAACTCTATTGTTTATATACTACATACAAACTCTTTTATTTAAAAAAATAAAAAATTATGGTACATGATAATATAAGAAGAACATTCTTATAATATAAGAAGAGCAACATTCAGAAAATGTTTTATGGATGTTACTGAGACCTGAAATGACAGAATGTGTTTAGAGAACGTTCTCCTACCTTTAGAAAGAACATTCTAGGAGCCAAAAGAAAACTTCCCAGTGATAACAATAATAGAATACTACAATACATATCGTCGCTGTCCAAAGAAAAACAGGTATCTCCAAAATGGCAACTTTACAGGAGAGGCCAAAAACCTTATTTAATTTGAATGGGAGTCAATGGAACCAGACATCTTTCCAAGCAGTTTTGGGCCATTTCTGTTGGTTCTTCATGAAATTCACACACAGTGTAAACAGCAGCTCATGTGATCAAAGGAGGCATTAAAGTCAAAATCAACAAAAAGGGAGATACATGTTTTGCTTTAGACAGCGACGATATTCTCAGTATGTTTTTAGAACAAATAATGTTTAGCCGGGATAGCACAGCCAGTGTGTCTGTTATGGTCTTGTTTCAGTTTGGAATAGGCCTACATTAGCAACTGACCATGTGACTTGGTGAGTATAGGAGTGGACAGGCACTGATAAAAGCAGGTTGGCCTTGGTTTTGTTGAGTGTCTTTCTTTTGATTGGAAAGGACTAAGTTTGGTTGTAATTGTTTGATAATCATTAGCCTTAATTGCTGCCAGTGTCCCCTCTCTCCATACTATATTTAAATTGGACTTACATAGTCAGCCTTTGCTGTTCAATTACTGTGCCAACAGCTAGTCATTAGTGTGCGGATCCATTTATCCAGCACAGCGTTAAATAAATAATAAATTAGTACTGTGGGTTTATAATGGGAAACTAAACAAAGCCATACTAACAAGTCTGCAGCTCATTGAAAGAGTATTTGCAATGGCCTGTGAGTAGAAGCTGGCCCTGATGAAAATGATTTTGCAGCTTTCAGATTCTGAACCTGCACTAATGGTTGCAGTGCTAATGTTTTGGTCAATAGAGTGGTCTTTGACTAGCTCTAATCCTAACAGGCTGTGCATGAAGCTCCCTGTAATTACACTTACTTCCTGTTTTTAACACGACCCTGTGAAATTCTGAGGGGGGAATGGCAGCTTTTCATATTTAACATGGCACGTCTGCAGACAAAATGTCCCAGATAAAAGGCACTCTAATACAGTGGGGGTGGACTGTATTCTTTTTCTTATGTCTTAACCATTGTGAATAAGAACACATTAACTGGAGATAATACGCCACGTTCTTTTCAAGCAAATAGTCTTCACGGTCGGCCTGTATTTATGACTAAAAAGACTAATTATCTAAATAAAAAGTCTTGCCTAATCTCAGTTCGGCACAGTGCTCTAATATGTCCAGGGTGTGCTTTAAACATGAATGCTGTACATCACATTTGGCATCAAGTTTGTTGAGATGCCATGCAGACATTCTCCTTCTGTGGCGTTTGAGATGTGTGTTTCAAAACTAGTTCTGAGCAATGTACGTTCGACCCCTAACTTCATCTTTTTTATTCTTTGTATTAAACAGTATCTGATCTCCCTGTTCTTGAAATGCTGTTCCTCTGAAAGTTCTTCCATGTGGTTCCACCAATGAAAGGCAATCACATCAAATGCATTGACTGTATGCGAAGTTCTAAGAAAGAAGTGCCTGCTTACGACATTTGAAATAATTTTATTCTGAAATTTGCAAATTGTCAGGGCATACATCAATTAGGAACTGACCAGATGTGCATGTAGGCCAATTTAAAGTGAACAAAAATTGATTCTGGAAGGTGTGTTCACATTAAAGAACCCAGCGAAATCTTAACAGATGGCTAATATGAAGGACGTTTTAGTGACAGAAGCTACCCTGTCAGAAGCGCTAATGCTAAAGCTAATGCTGGACCTTTTCGGAGTAAAAACAGGAGTCAGGTCTTTCAAGATATTTATCTTAACGTTTGAATCTCAGATGTGAGCCGTGTACAGTCATTTATCTTGAGACATTATATTAAACATATAGCTTATTGGCTTATATATTTATCTTATTACACAGAGATTCATTTGATCTTCCTGTCTGTATCTATTTTGACATGTTGCTTCTGTATGATCATCACAACGTCTTGCTGTAAACCAGAAATCAGAGCAGAGCTCACCATGCTATACATGAACTCACCAAAAGATGGAAAACAGCTCTTTATTCTAGGACCAAATCATAGGGCTGTAAATGGGCATGTGAAACCATATCTGGGCATTTTCACCCCTGCCAAAGCCATATACCTTTTGTGTAGACATCAGAGAACATGATGAATAACTGCATTCTATGGCATCTTTAATAGTTTTGACACTGAACATTAGTTAAGTCTTCCACATGTCTTCTGAAGTGTTTTCAGCTTCAGGAATAAAACGCCATGCCTTTTTTCCCTGTTTCTCTTCCTGCCTCTTTGTGTCTTTGTTCATCTTGCCCTCCCATCATTGCCACCATGTGCTTCTGTCTGTTTTGGTTTCTAGCTCCTTCCTGTCTCCGCCCTCTTGTCACACCCTTTTCCTGTCCCTAGTTTGTGGCTCCTCCCCTTTCAGGGCATTATCAGTCCTTGTGCTTATATACCTCCCTGTTTGCTCTTGGTCTTTGTCTGGCATTGTTTTGTGATTGTATTCATGTATGTACTTTGGGGTTCTTGGTTTGTTTGTTGTTTTTGGTTTGTCTTCTCATTTCTAGTCCTAATGTTTTGTTTATTTCATGGATCCTCCTGTACTCTCCATCTCTGCATGCGCTTTTACTCCTGGTAGCGTCAAGTTGGACTCTCATGAACAGACACTACATATGTATCCACTTCTCTCGCCTGCTCCATCATCACCCTCCAGATACTCAGGACAGCGCGTATTAGTCATTATGCATTCCTCAGTAATGCATTTCCAACGTTTCTTAGTAGAATCATACTGACTAATTTACCACCATTGTCATTGTCACTGCAGGTTTGCTCTGTGTTGATCATTTTCGATTGGCTGGAGGCGTGTCAATCATAACTGTGGAAATGTTTAAATGAAATTTATGACAGTCATTTCATCATGTCTAGATTGGAAATATAATGCTAAACAAAGTATATATAGGGGTCTAGAAAATGACGAAAAGCTATCAAAATGACAAGAGCTAAACATTTTCATCACATTTGCTTCCTGTGTGTGAAGTTTTCCCATTTCACAGTTAACAGATAACTGAGGCCCACAGATAACAGCAGTATTCCTCAGCTCTCTGTTTATTGAGCAGATCCAACATTGGGTTGAAGATATGAGGCTAAAAAGGGAAGTCTTGCTTAATGATTTGTTGTTTGCAAACAAACCACATAAGCCAGCTATTTGTACCATTTTCTGCCAAATTTTGTCTTTGCTGTATGCAAACAAACCCACCCAGCTCTTCTCCAGCGTAGTGGTCACCAGTGCCTGTCCTGCAGATCTACATTTCTCGTTCCAACCACAACCTGGCATACCTGCTCCAGCTTCTACAGATGTCCTCGACTGACTGAATCAGCTGCAATAGTATTAGGAAAGGTGGTGAGGTGGCAGCACGATAGATACACATTGGACCTAACATGTGCAGGACAGCAGATCTCTGGGAGGAAGGTTGGTGACCACTGATCTAACACTTTCAGTTCATCAAACTTGAGTTGTTTAATACACACAGGATAAAACAGCAGAACATAATATCCAGTGTTCATTCATTATAATTGATGTGTTTATTTTGTTATGGTCTTTGTGTCTTCATTTATTTATGGCAGTCTTTTATTATTTATATTCTGTGTAGTCTGTTTATCTATGTACCACTCTCATCAAGACAAGTTCATTGCACATGCTTCACTGCTTCTTGGAAAGCTGTCACACTGAACTGTGTTAAGATTATACACTTCTTACACTTATTTGAGGACTGAAGGAATTACATTGCACTTAGATCTGGGAAGTGATGGAAGGTGTCTGAGCTCATCTCAGTGTTCAGCGTTGAATTTCTTAAGCTGCGAGTGCCGGGGCATTATCTTTGTGTAATATGGGAACATCATGAGGGAGTAGTGTTTTCAGCACAGGGTGCTCCTGGTCCTGTAAAAGCGTCTCATATTACTCGCCCCGTTATATGGCCATGCAGAGCAATCATTGGACCTAATGAGTCCCAAGAGATGGCTGTCCATGCTGTTATGGATCCGCCACCATGTTTAACAGCTGGCGACAGACACAGTTGGTTGGAAGAGTCTCTTGGTTTTCTCTGACCTTAAACACATTTGACTGTAGAAAAAAGGTTGAAAGATGAGTCAAGAAAATGCATCACTTTTCCTTTTTTGCCCATTGGGGTTAGGGTTTGTGGTCCTTCCATGCCTTTGTGCCTTGGCTTTGAACACAAACAGCACTGTTGTCGTAAAGGTCATGCTTGTCAGTCTTTGAACATATAGCTTTTATTTATTTATTTGTTTGTTTGCTTGTTTATTTATTTATGTATTTATTTAATTATTTGTTTGTTTATTTATTTATTTATTTCTGTAAGCCCTTTCTTATGCGGTGTTTCCCTCTGTACACACTCGCTCATAAATACACCCTCTCTAATTGCAGAGAAAATAAGCTTTCCGGAAAATATGCAAATCAACTTCCCTTAAACATAAATAAATAAATAAATAAATAAAGACTGGTTTAATTGGGGGGTATTTCACATGATGACAGTAGAAAATGTCGAGTAGTAAAAGGCTTTCAGGGAGGGTTGGAAAATTCCCAAATCAACTGTTCATATTACAGAAAATAAACAACACTGAAGGTTATAATGATGTGCTTGGCCCTACCTGTGTCCAAATGTATAGTGGTGGACTGCAGGGGTTGCACAGACCAGTCGACTTCACTGCATGGCGATGAGGCTTTGAAGGAGTAGTTCAGCAAAAAATCAGTTTAGCATTATTTATGAATTAACCCACATCAGCCAAGAGATGTTTGATTTCTTGTACGTAGTGTTCAGCAGGAGATACTTTATTTAAACTTTTAAACTAGAATTAGAACCACCTTATCGACCGCATAACACCTCGCTTTGTAGCACTCCTCCATCACTACACAGATAGCATGGTTATTTTTTAGCACAGACATAGACATGTTGCTAGAACTGTTCAGAAGACAGTTAGCTAGAATAACAAAAAAGCTACAAAATGAAAGGTTATGTTCCGTTTTGAATGAGCAAAGAAATCTAAGTGTAGTCCTGTATACTACCACCAATTCCCTACTGATGCAAAAACATGCAAACTTCTAGCAACATTCAGTAAAAATATCACAGTGCTGAAATTAGCTCGTTCTTTATCAACTTCTTATTCCAATTTTCAGTTCCATCTTAAATGGTACAGCAGGTTCATCCTGGTCCCTGTAGAGATGCCTGAATGTAACTGCTGCACCATTTAATGTGAAACGGGAAATTGTGAAATTTCAACTTGTTAAAAACAGAGATCATTTCTCACCTGACAATCATAAGGAAGACTCTAAAACCAGCAGCTGTTCCAGGTACATTTCTTTTTACATCTTCAGTGCCAGTTTCTAGATGTGTCTAAACAAAACTAATGGAGTTCTGGATGTGTTACAAGTGGCTTGAGAGACAGGTTTGACCATATATTTATGGATATGAGTTTGGTGACAATGTAAAGCCAGTGATTTCTAGCAATGTTAATCTATAAATACAGTCATCTGCAAAAGTTTGGGCACCAACATTGATCAAATGATGTCTTCTAAGGAACAATAAGTTAACACATCGGCTACAGGGAGCACACTTCTGGGCATTTTAAGGAACAAATATAAGTATAAATGTAAGATTGAAAGCACTTTAAAAATAGCACCCAAAATATGACTGTATATAGTGTTTTGCTTAGTAGTCAGTTTGGGAGAAAAAAAAAAACTTCAAAGGGGTTTCCTTTACATCCCAAAAGACTCAAGTTTCTGCAGTACTACAGCCTGTGTGATATGTAATTATGCTTTGTTAAACTTAAAAGTGAGCATGTATTCAACTTCATGTATAACTTCAAAGCTTAATTCATTTGATGCAACAACAAATGGCCTTAAATTGTTTGAGTAGTTGAACATTTGAGGGGGACTGAAAATAACATCAAAATTAAACAGAAAAAAAACAACAATATAATTCTATACATTCATCACATATACACTCATATACACTCATCATCAAAAGAATAGTTGCAAAAGTTTCGCACTCTATCATGCATGTGACATAAGCAAGGCTGGGCCTTATCGCTGTACCTGACTGACCCAACAGCCACGATTGAAGACATTCAGCGAGCAGTGATGCCCTCCACGAGTCCTGTTAGTGCCAGCACCGTTGGCAGACGACTACATGACGCAGGACTACATGAATGCAGGGAATAGAGTGACAGTCCTGGTTCGTTGGTATGGCTATGGCTATGGGGATGAGGAAACCTTGCTGGTTCATTGGCTAGGAGTAGGCCTGGTATATTTGTAGGGAGACATATTTCAGCTTTTTTTCAGCCTGGATTTCTGCATGTATAATCCACCACTGCTCTTAATCTATTGTAGTTTAAGTAAATTTGGGGTATATGTAAATGTAGAGTTAGAACTGTTACATAATAGTGTAGGATTTTGCAAATGGCTAGTTTTCCAAACAGTGTTTGATATTCATGGTATGTCAGTTCTATGAACTTATTCAAGTATGACGACGTAAATACAGTTTTCCACATCTTTTAATTAATACATGATTATGTTTGCCTGCCTCAGAATCATTCTATGGCCCCTTTAATAATTTCATATTAAATGTTTTTCAGATAAGTCAGCTGCCGGGTAAGCAGTGTTTTCACTTTTACTTTTAATAATTTTATATTGAATGTAACATTTTAGGCTGCCTTTTAGAATCTCGTACCCCTGTGAACTGGCTAACCACATTTTACAAGTGTGTGTAATTTATTAGAGAATCTCCTTTTCTGGAGGCTCTTTTACTTTCACTTCACTTCATTTCAAAGTTAAAAGTCTTACTTTGGTCTTCAGTTCATTTAGGTGACATCTTTTGCTCCTCATTACTTCTGGAGTGAAAAAGAGTCTGAATGGAATGTCATGTGCTTTCGAAATGAAACCCACCAATCAGGAAACAGTTCATCTTTTAATTGGCTGATGTGCATTGACCTGTTGCTTCCATAGACAGTACATATATTACAAGCAGAGTGGCCAGCATAGTTAAGCACTAGGAAGAATGTCAGGGTAGGACGAGAGTCCGTCTTGCCTAAGGAAGTTTGCTCGCTACAATACACACTACAATGTATATGAATCATCATTGAAGGTCCTGCTCCTTTAAAATGCAGATAAATTATCACAGATTACAAATACGTCATGTACAAAGACTAATTACTAAAGCATAATCACTATAAAATATTTTATTATTAATAAAACACAACATATTGTATACTTAAGTCACAGATATGAAAATGGATGATTATTCCATTTCTATGTCAAGTTTTCTCTACTTTCACTGAGGTACATGATTTGTCTCCACTGTTCTATATGTTGGATGTAAGCATGGAAACGTTCCTTCTGAAAGCAAGGGTGTTAACAGGGAATCTGCCCAGCCCCCCAACCCCCCTCCCCCCCTTGCTGCCTGTACCGGCCCCTATTATTCTGGGAATGTTCTGATGCTTTCAGACCCAAGAGCCTTAGTGAGGTCAGGTACTGATGTTGGATGATTAGTCCTGGATCACAAACTCTACTACAACTCCACTATATTCATCCAAAAAGGAGTTGGGTGGAGCACAGTCAATCCAGAGAATGTAGTTCTGCTCCACATTCCAATACCAAGGGCGTTATACCCTTCTTGTAGACACTTCCAGTCAAGTCAAGTGGTCTTTATTGTTATTCCTTAATATAACTTAAGTATACATTGGAACAAAATGTTGTTCTTCAGGGCCTATGCTGCAACACACAACAGCAACACGCTACACAGGACTACATAGAGTGCAGGTCAACAACGGTGTGAGAACACAAGAAAACAAGAACACAATATGTAATAAATACTAGACAGGATAACAAAACAATTTTGACACCGGGCATGGTCACTTTCAGATTATACAAGCTGTGTGTGCGCAAATGAGCACCTGTGTCAGCAGTGGGTGCACCTTAAAGTGGCGGAATTCTGTAATTAGAAGGGGTGTCTGGATACTTTTAGACATATAGTGTGCTATGCTAGAGGTCCTGATTTAACCACTAATCGTGCCTGCCTGCACCCAGAAAAACCTAGAGAGGTTCTTTCACAATCCTGCCTGGAAAACCCAGCATCACTGCACACATCACCAAAAATGACAAGTCAGCGGAAACAAAATTAAAGTCCAACCAGATGCTGATCGTCCCAAGACACAGGTTAAAAAGCCAAAACAACTGCAGCGGGACAAACCAGTAGGATTTTGTGCTTAAATTATTTACTGGGTGTTATATACCCACATATGATTTCCTGCTTCTGATTACTAATGTGTGTTTCTCTGCAGCACTCTTGCAGCTCGCATGCTGCTTGCCTTCTACAAGAAGCCTATAATTGTCCAAGCCCACCCCTTCCAGCCAGACATAAGACCTGCCCGCACAAGCCCGCAACTTGTTGGCTGTTTACCTGCAATGACTGCGGCCTCAAAACCTCAAAATGAATCCTGCCCGCAGATTATTGAGCAGATCATGCAGGACACATGGATGAAACCATCTTGTGTAGACCTCTAGTCCGGACCTCTGTAGGTTTAAAGGTACTTAACTAACGAATTTTGCTTGTAAAATGCAAACCCCATATTTTTTTCTTTTTTGGTAATAGGTGCTCAGTTTGGGCAGTCTTTAAATAAGTAAATATGTGGTAAATAATTTACTGAATAAACTAAAACCATGGAACCCAAGTCAAAACAGTTTAGGGAATAGCAGTTTATGGAAGCAGGCAGGGAGGGAAAATGAATTAACGAAAAGACGAGGCACATAACAAACATTGTGGATTGGTGAGCAATGCAGTTAAAACATAAAGGGGACTATAAACTTGCAGATGTGTAACACATATGCAGCACATGGCGTATCCCCTGAGTAGCATAAGTCACATTTCTGCTGGACCTCAATGGACCTCATTGAAATTTTGATCCTGGTTACATCCCAAGTCATACACTCTTATGTCCAAAGGTATTCCAACACTCCTTCTAATCTGCGAAGTCAACTACCTGAAGGTGCACCCAATGCTAACACAGTTGTTCAAGTGCACACTCATTCAACTTGTATAATCAACATAACCTAATCCATAAAGCATTTCAAACGGCAGGTTAAAGGGATATAAAGACAAAAACAGTCTCTGGAGCAGTGGAACTGCATTCTCTGGACTGATAGAGCTGTATCCAATTGAATGCCAGCAAATCCTCATAGCAATGTTCCAACATCTAGTGTAATACATTTTTCAGTAGAGTAGAGGCTATGGGAGGGGGGGTGATTTTATGAGAAACGTTAAATGAGCAGTCTACAGTGTTTGGACATGGTAGGATTGCATTTCTATATGGATATTGTAGGCAGAATCTGACAACATATATGTTCAGCCTTTTACCGAGCAGCTAACAAAGACGCTGTTTCAATGTTTTTAACTTTGCTTTTTTTCCTTTTTCAATCAGCATATCCAGATAAACTTGGTTTGAGCAGGAAATGTAATTACTTTTGGAAGAACTCTGATATTTACACAGAAGAAGAAGAAGATGAATCCTGTTTGCTTTTAAATACTTGATTTATATCTTCAATTAATCTCAAGTTTCAACGCTGACCTTTAAGATATTTCAAACAGTGACAAATAGGGTCATTAAAGAGACCCTTCACTTAAACATTGCATGTTGAGAGTGAAGGGGTTGAATTCTGCTGAAATGCACCTTTGAAGTGCACCTCCACGAGATTAGCTCTGAAGCTGACGGGAAGCCTTGATATTTATCCACCAAAGAGTAAAAGGATATCAGTGGAAGCTGGTAATCAGTTTAAAAGTCATACATCATTATAGTTGCAGTGCCTTAGTGTACATTACTCCAGTCTTCTGCAACATGATACAGCTGATAGTAGACTGATAAGTGGATTATAGTGTCCACATGACAAATTAAAGCAGAGGCTCTTTAAAGCCAGATCCACTACTACCAATACGATACTGACCAAAGGTATGTGGACACACCTACAAGAGCTTGTTGGACATTTTATTCCAAGACTGTGGACAATATTATGGCGTCTGCCCTGTATTTGCGGCAGTAACAGCCTCCACTGTTTAGGCAAGGCTATCCACTATCCAAGAATTTGGAGTGTGTCTGTGGGAATTTGTGCCTATTCAGTCAAAAGAGCATGTGTGAGGTCAGGCACTGAACGAGAAGGCCTGGCTCACAATCAGCCCTCCATCTCAAAGGTGTTCAGTGGGCTTGAGATCAGGGCTCCATGTAGGCCACTGGAGTTCCTCCACACCTAACTCATCAAATCGTGTCTTTAGGCAGCTCACTTTGTGCACAGGTGTACAGTCATGCTGGAACAGGAAAGGGTCTCAAACTGCTGCCTGGAAGCCTACGAAAGCTGGAAGTCTATAATTGCCTAAAATGTCTTTGTATGTTTCACAGGGCGACCAAACCCAAACCCTAACAAAACATTCCAGACCATTATCAGGGGCAGATGTAGCAGATGTGTTTTGTGGCAAAGGTGGCATCCTGTGACAGTACAAAGTTTAAAGTCACTGAGCTCTTCAGTATGACTCATTCTACTGCTAATGTTTGTTTATAGAGATTGCACGACTACATGCTTATACACCTGCTAGTAAAGGGTGTGGCTAAAACACATGAACTCAATAATTCGGAGGGTGTTCACTTATCTGCTAATCACACTGATGTCACACTGCTGTTTACATACACTTATCATCAAAAGAATAGTTGCATCTGGAAGGAAGTGTCGGATTGCAATACCATTTGGAAGGAAGATGAAGGTTACCAGGAACAATAAATTATGAAAAATTTAAACTGATATGCAATATTTATTGATATAGAAGTAGTGTCTCTCAGCATGGCATTGTACTCCAAATGGTGTCCTGTGATAATCCATCCCATGCAGCTTGAATATTCTCATGCAGTTCCTGCAGATTGTGTGGTAGGGGTGGAGGTGGAGTAACACCAGGCCTTCTGGACATGTGACATGTGACAACAAATTGTTCATCTTGGCGTTGACCATGCTGCCTCCACACTCTAATTTATTGGTCGTTTTTACCAAGAAAAAAGTGGGACTTGTCACAGAAGATGACCCACTGGCATTCTGAGTCACTCCATGACAGTCTGGCATGGCACCATGGCTGTCTTTGGCGACATTGATGTGGTGTTAAGGGCGGTCATCGTAGCGGTCTGTGTGCATGTAGTCCTGCATCAGTCTGCTAACGGTGCTGGCACTAACAGGATGACTCATGGAGGGCATCACTGCTTGCAAAATGTCCACAATCGTGGCTGTTGCATCAGTCGGGTACAGTGATAAGGCCAGTCCTTGCCGGCCCATGTGCAGCTGAGCATAGAACTTAAATCATTAGCATGTCTCACAACGTCAAACCTACCCACCAAGTTTCATTCCTATTGGGTGATTCCTTCTGGGTGCATCTATTTGTGCAACTATTCTTTTAACAATGAGTGTAGATACACATTTTGCTGATTGTGTGTGGACTGAGGGAATATTCATGAAATTTTCATGGTTGATTGCATGTTTTAAATTGCTTAGCCTTCCTTATTGTGTGTGAGGATTTGTTATCGCGGGAAATTAGAGGTTTAATGCAGCTCCTGTCATTCATGTCTCAGTAAAGAATAAAGATACCTAATACCTAAAGAGTTCATTCAACAAATCGAAACAAAAGCTCACAGTAAAATCCACAGTGTTCGATTAAATAAACATCCTCCCAACACACAACCCTTAAACACACAGCTCTTTTGACACTCTCGGGAAGAAACATACTCATTCACATCACACATGTTAAAACTGCACTGTAAGGTTTATTTGTTGGCATGCACCAGACCTGTGACTCTTGAGTTTCTTGATGAACTAACCCATGTTACAATGGTGTCAGAAGTGAGATTGAGAACCAAAGACAGATACACAGACAGATACATAGCAATCAATACCAAACATGAAACTCCAGCTGCAGCTCGTGGACGCAAGGTGCCTGGAGGAGACTTTATGACAGGCAGATGAGATGAAGGCGATTTTCTGTGAATATGCAGGCCACTGTCAGGTTCGTTATGTGGTGGTGGCAGACCGCAGTGGTAGACAGGGTGAGGATGAGATGGCATACCACACAGCCCCTGTCTGAGAACAGCTGGGGTGCTGGTGATGCAGAAAAAGGGGACACTGACCAATGCAATGCAGTGGGCTTAAGCTGCAAAACTATGGACAGAGTGCATGATAAATGGCAAACGACTCATCAGCAAATGACTCATCAACTACCTCATATATAATGGCTTGTATATAATGGTATTTGTAATGATACATTATTTCAAACTCCATGTTCAGACTTATCATTCAAGTGAATCTATTTACATATGAAGAAGTCCATAGGCCTTACCTAATACCTAACACACCACAATAACTTAATTCCCTCGCATTCAGTAGTCTGAAGATTCTCCACTGGGGGGAACTGTTAGTGTATAAATAATCTTTTGTGTTCATCTTTGAACGTGAAAACTACCAGGAGCCCAACACAAGCCTGGGCTAAAGAATATCCTAAAAAGGTCACAGTATAACTGCAGCACAGAACGTAAAAAATATGTGACTTCAATGCTTCTTACAAGCTCCAAATGTCTGTGTCTAAGGTAGAGTTGCATTAAGTGGTATTACACTCTGTATATGTCACTGTTCACTGAATTTCACCAATGTTTCTAAATGTGTGCATGTTTAAATGGTTAGTAAGTCATTTACAGTTTGACATGTCCCATTGTAGACAGATATTCCAAGTCAGATTTGTTCACAGTGGTGGTGATAGCAACCAGACATCTGAAGCCCCCTCACAGAAAGTTACCACTTTGTACGGTATGAATATGCCGCTTGATCCCTGAGATGTTGTTCTACTAAAGCTTTGAAGTAAGAATTTGGCTTAAAACATACATTTTCAAAAGGTAGGTTGCGGAGGGTTGCATGTAGTGCTTTATGAGGTTGCCAAGTTTCTCTACAATGAATCATTCCATATCAAACCACTCTGAATCACTTTATGGGAATCTCACTGACTGAATTATACAGACATTTTCAAAAGACCAGTGGAATTCCCCCTACTGTTATCACTGCGCAGATATTAGGTTAGACATTTTGGAAATTAGTATTGATTTTTGATGTGTATTAATAATATTTTAAACGGTTTCCCAACCTGTTTGGTTTGTAATGAAAGAGTGAGGTAATAGCACATTCAGTATCAAGCATGGATGATGCAGCCGCACCGCACCAGCTGTCCTGAGGAAAAAGACACTTCTGCCTCTTTCCACATTTGTAATAAAATATATGTGTGTTGGTGTTTATAGATTTCTCCTTGTTTTCATAATAACAAAAAACAAAAGAAAGAAAAAAGAAAAGTGCAATGCAACTTACTCACTGGTTTGATTTAATAGTGCAAGCTGTCCACTACTATAATGGCATAATATTAATTCATTAATAGCTAATAATCATTCATTCATATCCATTCAAGTTCATTAATGGCTATTATTCAGATTATAAATACCTTGAATATCATTAAACAGCAGTTCTAACAAAAAACTGGCAATATAGAATGTCCAAATGTTATATTTGGTGAATATGAATGCCTTATTAAGCTAACAGATACAATACTGACAAAGTAAAGTAAGTAGCCAAGTAGTTAAACAGTGTAGATGAATACGGGCTCATTATTTGGCAAGCAACAGGTCCCTTTTTTATTCCCGTGTCTGTCATAAGAGTTTATTAATGATTATAAGGTGTGTTGAGGTTTCCTAAATATGTATATATTATAATAAAGACCAGGCAAGTTTTTCATTTTGATATGACGCGTTCCTGAAGCTGAAATCGTACAATAATCAAGAAGTTAACAAAACTCTACAGTGTTTATGATCACATTAGCAGGAATTCATCATCATGATCTTATTCAGATACATTCACGCTAAGGATTCAGCAGCTTGGCAGGTGCTGTCACTGATCCACAATAACCTGGAAAAAACCCTTGCTTGCATCATCTTCACTTGGCACAGACACAGAGAGAGAGCTACAGTGAATGCCTACTTGAGATGCACAGTCATAATCAGGTTTTTCCCTTTGATTTCTACATTTATCGCTTCATAACACTTCAATTTACTACCACAGATGTTATACCTTCAGTGTACAGTCACACAGATTTCCTCAATGGCCCAAATAAATCTATTCCACCCAAAGTAAAAAAAAAATAAAAGAACAAGTGAGAATGCTATCTTAACTCAGACTCCCACAAAACGCTACCGTTTCTGCAGAGTAACATCCATCTCTGTATTTATTAGCTGCGGACGAAAAGGAAACTTTTACATTAGCGGGTTTCTTCCTCTTCCTTGCATCATTGGCCCAGGGGGAATCTTTTGAGTGAAAATAGACAATGTTCCGGTGAAAGAAGCACTAGAAGAGTCTGACCTTCACATGGCAGACTGGAAGTTAATTTTACATCTCATTTAAAGCTAGCTATCAGAGAGGCAGCCTTTTCCCCTGCAGATACTGCTGCTGAAAAGTGGGATTTTCAAAGCCGGGTTTAATCTATCTGACCCCTCTCACTCAGAGAGTCCCAGACACCCACAGTGCTTTCAGAGTCGACTCATCCAGAGCGCGCTAGCGCGGCGCTCGGCAAGGTTTAGACTGCCTGCACACCTGCAGCTGTATAGCCCGGTATATGCTCACTCACTTACTTCTGTTAACTGTTTATCAGGGTCATAATAACGGAGACCCCATTCACATCATGTACTGGATGTTCAGTCTCAGGGTGATATCCGGATGAGGCCAAGCCCCAGACAAATGCTCAGGATCCCACTTCAGGAAGGGGGTCTGAGACACGTTTAAGCCACATGTGTAAACACATCTGTCTCATTCGTCATGCAGTGTAAACTCATCCGTTTCTAAAAGCCACATTTGACAACCAACACTCCTCCCAGTATGCGGAGTGTCACTGGGCATGCGATTTGATGGTGGAAGCAAATGGTTGGAAATGGTTGGCAAAAAGAAATGCTTAAGAGGAATATGGACAGACACTACTGTCCAAACCTAACTGCAGATGACAGCGGCTGAATTCCAGTCAGATTAGCCAGAGATGCATTTGGTTACCAGGCGTAAATGCATGTGG
Organism: Semaprochilodus insignis; assembly: GCA_034552555.1. NCBI lineage: Eukaryota > Metazoa > Chordata > Actinopteri > Characiformes > Prochilodontidae > Semaprochilodus > Semaprochilodus insignis. The sequence continues at coordinate 24,924,913 of CM067476.1, read as the reverse complement.
CTAAAGACTAATTGAGACACCATTCAGATACTAGCCACATAAAGTGACTAGGTGTAAACAGGGTCATATAGTACTGAAGTTTAAGGGCAATTTTCCTGCACAGTTTTTCATTGTGCTTGTTTTTAGGCCTTCATGTCACACTGAGGGCTGAATATGCCTTTGCTGAACTCGTAGGCCTCTGCTAGCTGCAGTTTTTCTTTTTTGCAGGAAACTTTCAAATCAATATGTGGTCATGATGACCTTCACACTTCAAAACAAAACCAAAAAAGTCCCCTCCCCCGGTAGGCTGTTTTAGATACAAACTCCAGATGCAGACATTGTCAAATAGCTACTTGGGATCGATGGCCTACTGTACCCAAAAGACTTGAAATTTTAATACAGCTCTCCACATTGATTCCAAGAAGCGAAAGCTGAACTCTGTTCACATGAGTCCTGTCTAAGATGTTTGTTGTTAGTTCTCAATAAAAAAAAAAGATCATCTTGGAATTAGTTTCTCTTGGAGCCAAAGCAATTCCTCTCATATCCGTACAGTACGCGTTAGTGCTAGGACCAAGGCAGAGCCTCATACTGTGAGAATTTTTATCAGTAGCTGTCGGGGGGCTCATTAAAACTGGAAGCAGCGTACATCTGAGGTCTGTAAAGTAGTTCAGGAAATGACCAGTGATATTTGGCCTCTTCTCCGCTCGTGAGTGTGACGGGTAAATAAACCCTGGGAGAGAGAGTGGGAAGCGACTTATTCAGAGCAGAATTGGCTAGATTGTGATATTCAGAGGGAGATAATGAGAAGTGATGGGCCAAGGCGGACAGGCCAGATAAAAGGCCTCCAGGCATGCTGAATGCTGTTTAAAGGTGGACCACTTTCAAGATTTATACCTCACTTTCGAGAGGACTCTTTAGAGCCATAGAATCTTCTCTTTTTTTCCTACCGTCTGTTTTCACTGCCACACAAGCGTGACCCCTGCTTTTCATTTGTAGCTGCTGACAATTCCAGCAAGCCACAGAGGAACGGATGCGATGGAGGTGAACATGTCTTTGTGGAGAGACACACGCGTCAATACCGAAGTTTTGGTGCTCCTGCAAAAGATACCCAGTCTCTGAACTGAACTGTAGAATATCTCAATTTATTCCAAAGGTTCCTACATGGTTCCAGGCTTGCATATGCAGTTCTAGGGAAAAACAAAAACCTTCAGTTGGTACAGTTTACATTATGTGGAGGCTCTTTAACCCTTAGAACCCCAAGTCATTCCTGAATGTATTTGCTACCTTTATGTTTAAGCTTACAGTGGATCCATGTCCTAGGCATCATTTACTCATCTCTGTTATGACACTTTTTAATGACATACTTTTTAATGACATATGTATATGTATATATATAATGTGCTTCTTTGAATAAGAACTGGAACATAAAACATGAAATCTGTCTGTAAATGCCAACAGATCCTGTAAAACAATTTAAAAACTTCGCTTGCTTTTTCCCAGTGACCATTTAAATGCATTGGCATGGTCTTCATATGTGCTTTTTATGGGGGCCTATAGGGGGCGCTAGATACTTTGTTCTTCCCTCTGCAGTCGGCTGCAGAATATTCCACAGGATTATGCAGTTGGAAAAAAAACATATAGTCACTGTTGGAACAAAACTTTATATCTCCAAAAAGTTTAATGTAACACATTTCCCCCAGCGTGTCTCTTGGGAAATTGGGCGAGTTTTTAGATTTGTGTAATATTCTGTGTTTGCACTCACCATCAAAAGAATAGTTGCATAAATAGTTGCAACCAGAAAGAATTAGCTGACAGGAACAAACATTGGTGGGTAGGTTTGACATAATGAGACATGCAAATGATTCAAGTTCCAGGCTCGGCAGCTCATGTGACATAAGCAAGGACGGACCTGATCTCTGTACCTGACTGACCCAACAGCCACGATTGTGGACATTCAGCGACCAGTGATGCCCTCCATGAGTCATCCTGTTACTGCCAGCACCATTGGCAGACGGCTGCACAGCGCAGGACTACATTCACAAAGACCGTTACGACGACTGCCCTTGACACCACATCAACGTCGTGCCAGACTGGTGTCGTGCCAGACTGTCATGGAGTGACTCAGAATAGCAGCGGATCATCTTCAGTGACGAATCCCGCTTCTGTCTTTGTGGAGACGACCAATGAATTGGTGTGTGGAGGCCCCGTGGTCAGCACCAAGATGAATGGTTTGTTGTGACGCATCACACATCCAGAAGGTCTGGTGTCACTCCACCTCCACCCCTACCGCAAATTCTGCAGGAACTGTGTGGGGATATTCAAGCTGCATGGGATAGATTATCGCAGGACACCATTAGGAACCTCTACAACTTTGTGCTGAGATGTCTGGTGGCCTGACTGAGAGACACTACTTCTGTATGTGTAGCTCAGTAAATATTGCCCATATCAGTCTAAATGTACCCTAATAATAATAGTATGTAATAGTAATGTAATGGTACAGATATCCACACAACTCTTTAGTTCCTTTCCATGGTTCTTTACTCTGATTCTGAATTGTGATTTACAGATATGCTGTATCATATTGTCAAGGGGTATGCCAGACATAGTTACAGTTGCTAGACCCTGAAGGACCAACTGGGTGAACCAATGTGTGACACCGCCACCCTAAGGCAGACCTGTGCTGCATCACTAGTTAGGTAAGAATACCAAAGGCAGAAACTCACTGACTGTGGGTGAAACAGCTAAACGATGATTTTTCCCTGAAATGTATTTGTAACAGAGAGAATATGTTAATGTTCAGAATATGTTAATCTTCTACACGTAAGAGCTGAAAAAACTCAAAGCCACTGAAAATATGTGTGAACTAGGCCGCTGTAGCCTAGTTTAACTTTGAGCATTGAACCGTAGAGAACCATTCAGCTCTTATCTTCAAATTTGACCAAATCTATGATGAACATTAGGCAATCTTTTTTAATAAAACATGTGCAGTGAGGTTGCTTGTTCCACTCACATCTCATTAACAAAAACGTTTTTCAAAGTTATTGTAAAGCAGAAAACACAGTGTTTCATTCCCGGATGTATTTTAAGTCAAGTCAAGTCAAATCTTATTCATATAGCGCCTTTTACAACAGATGTTGTCACAAAGCAGCTTTACAGAGAATCGGAGTCCAAGCCCTCAGTAGGCAAGCCAAGGGCGACAGTGGCAAGAAAAAACTCCCTTTGAGCCAGAGGAAGAAACCTCGACTCAAAGGGAGAACCCATCCTCCTGAAGTCGACTCCGGACAGCAAAACAAGCACAAAAGCAAAATAAAGAGGATAAAAATGTACCATTATATGCAATATTGAATAGAATAACCGTTAACTGTTAAAGTCCTGAGAGTAACAATGAGAAACAGCTTGAAAGTTTGAATGAAGGTCAGTCACTTGTACCAGTGAAGTCAGTGACCACTGTAAGTAGTTAATGACAGTACAAACCTAGAATATCCATTGCTGCTGCTAGAGACTTACGGTGATGATCTATTAGTAAGCATAAGAGAAGTGTTCAGTGTTCAGGCAGAGGAAGAAGGGTCTGATTAGTTTGTGTAGCAGTAAGGAAAAGGTCTGCGATTAAATAGCAGGATCATCTGTATTTCTGACTGAAACATGCTTTCTACTGTGCATTTGGCTAGATAGTGAGAGGGGTGGTGGGAGGGGGATAAAATGCAGGAATCTGTTGGTTAATATTATTTTTCCCCACCCACTGGCTTAGTTACTTAATAGACACATGAACTAGGGTAAAAAAAAGTTCCTTTTCATTTCATACCGAGATTAAAGAACCAGCAAATGAAAGTGTGTAGGCCTACGTATCAAAAACAGGATTTCATTCATCGGTTAGTTTAATTCAGTTTGATAACGATTCCCCAAAATGTTTGTCTCTGAAAGGTCAGACAGTCAGACTTCTGCTCGGCGAACAAGAGCTCAATGACATTTCTTTATATTCTGCTCAGGAAAAGAAGACGGACGGCGGTGGGTGGTAAAGCACATTCACTAAACCAATTTAAGTTAGCTCAATGTAGAAAAATATCTCCATTCTTTTTGCCCTGGATGTGTGTAAGGGAAGATGGAGCTGCCTTTCAGCTTGATTATTCATGTGTGCAAATGTTCTTATTTCTGTTCCTCACAATCAGAAGTCCTCATTGTGCCGGTGCACTCCACCATCAGTGGAGCAAATACAGATTGGATGGCAAGGATAATTTGAAAGGACAGACTGAAAATAACTTAATTCATACTGAATTATTTCATGACAACCGTTCTACTGAGTCATCACAGTGAAATCCCCAGTGCTAAATTAAAACCTAAAGTGTACATTCAAGGCTGCCATCCAAATGTACACCGTGTGCATTGTTCAGTTCAAAATTCAGACTTTTCTCCATAATAGTGCATATCCTTTCGTTTTGTGAAATATATCAAAGTGGAAAATCAAGGATTGTCTGCGAGGCACAGGGTTAGATCTGGAAGGGAGTGCAAGAACATACCACCCAGAGTGAAAAAAGACTAAAATCATCCCCCCTTGTGAAACTCTACCCTCTATCCTGTTTAGATGAATGTTGTTACATCATCTGAAATGTCTATTATCAATATTTTAATTTCATCTATATTTTAGATTTACCCACCAAGTTGCCTTTGATGTGTTCCAAGTTGCCTTTGAAGTCATTGTGATATTGAGCTTTTTATATTCATAGTCAGCTGCATCTGATAACTCTTGCTGGTTTCTAATACAAGACTATTCTAAGTCTGATGAAAAACATCTATAATCTAATCTATAATGCATAAAATCTATCATTTATTTTCCCTACTTAAAGTAAACGTTTAACCGCAATACCTCCAGTAAACCATGTATCCTCCTGGGTTGCATGGAAGCTGGAGCCTATCCCAACAGTCCTTCGGTGAAAGGCAGGAAACACCCTGGCAGGCTACCAGTCCATCACAAATAGACACACAGACATATGCTTTCACTCCCACACTCTAACCTAGGGACAATTAAGTATCTCAGACTCTTGACTGCTTGTCTTTGGACTGTGAGAGGAAACCCACCCAGACACAGGGAGCACATGTAGAAAGACCTTCACACAAAAAGGACTCTGGTCACCACTCAGGCACCCAGGAATCGAACCCAGGCACTGTATGTGTGTGTGTGTATATATATATATATATATATATATATATATATATATGGGATAGTTTTCATTTTCAGTCCCATCCATGAAATTTCAATTAATAACTTTCAACGAAAACTGGCATTTTGTGTGTAACTTATACTTGTCCTGAGACATATTGTATAAAGTACTATATACAATGCACATAATATAATGTATTTAACATAGATGTAAAAAATATTATTTCAAAATTATTTTAAATCTCAAAAAATGCACCCCACTAAAATGCCATTTTTCTCTTGTCCCACCTCCTGGACGACCAACTTTCATTTCAAATATAAGAGCTATCATTTTAAATCTACCTTTTAATAAATAATCATAATTGTGCACTAAAGTTTTGTCCCACAACATCCACGCAACCCTGTTACCGAAACCTATTTAACATGGCAGAGGAAGAGAATAAACAGTGCGTCACATAACACGGAGGAAATGACAACATCAAGGCATTTGCTAGTTCCATGAGAAGACAAAGGTAAGACATCTCATCTGTCTTCTATATTTCTCAGTTTCATCTTTTCAGTCTTTTCTTTATTGAGTGTCACTCTAATCAGTACAACCCTGTTACCCAAATGATCAGAATAAGATACATTCATTTCCACACTTTCGTTCTTTATTTGTATAATTCGTTTGTTCTTGAGTTTGACATTAACTTCACATTCCACAGTTAGCATCTATTCCTGAGGAAAAGCTAGAATAAGCATTAATTTGCCACCCTGTTACCTGTAGCCCTCGCACCGTATTTAGAGTAACAGAGCACTACAGTAACAGGGTTGCACATCCTTCAGTTCACTCAGAAGGAACAAGCAACAATAAATTGATTATTTATAGTATAATTAAATGTGTATGTATAATTTAGTATGATCTAAACGTTTTAAATGTATTTATCTTAATTTCCAGAATATTAACTGGCATATTTTTCTTCTATTGCCACCTAATTTGTAAGCATGTTAACAACAAATACCTAGATTAAATTATTATCTATAATTATTAACTAAAAATCATCTCAACTGTGTTTAACTCATGTACAGATTTTCATTAGGTTCATAGATATGTTGAACATTTTAAACTGATGTCTACAGAGAGAAAAAAGAGGAAAGAGAAGTGGAGGAAAGACAGGTTAATGCCAGGTGTATAAAATGCAGTTGGCCTACTATAATATGTTTGTCCATTTGAATAACTAATCAGATCCAGTTTATGGTCTTGCTGACATGTTTATTCATCGTTCCTACTCACTACCTGATGAAACTGCAACTGTAGGCTGATCCAAAGCATTAACAATGCTTATAAATAGAGGCCATTCTAATAACTGTGAATGAGCGTCATTAGAGTCTGCTGAGAGGCTGTGCTGCTCATATGGCTTCATATTATTGTGCCGTGCTTGAACTGTGACGATCAGGTTTGTAACTCTCCGCCCCCTTAACTCTCCACAGTTTCAGCAGCCACACAAATGTGTCTGTCCAGCTTAAACAGACATGATTTCATGAATACTGAGGAGGCTGATCGTCTCAGTTACACATCATTTACACAGATCGGCATTTTACTGTCATCATTCCAAACGCTGATGAAGAAAGAAATTGTTCATGAGAAAACCAAACTAACTGTTTATCCTGTTGCTACTTCATTGAAAAGCCATGTAAAACATTATTAAACAACATATCTGTGATCCCGAGTGTATATTTCTCATATTTATGTCATAATCTACAGTCAAAAGGAATTTATGCATTCAACCATATTTGTTAAACCCTGTCACTCTTCAAGCCTAGCACATCATTTTTATTAGAATAATGCTAAATCCTTTTCTCAACACACGTTTAAGCTATTGTCCTTTTAATGGTTTATATACATGTACATGTACTGATGCCTAAATTGTCCCCCAACTCTGGAATTCTGGAATATATAATGCTAAATACATAGTAATTACAAGCAGTGTAACTACATCAACCCTACAAGTAAAAGTAACAGAACCACGAGTGATTATAATAAAACAATTCTCATATTAATATTGCAGTAATCATTTCAGAGAAGTCATCTACATTATTCTTAAGAACTGACGATGCAATACCTAAGAAACATCATAGAAATAATTACATTTGGATTTTAATACAGTTTAGCCTCACTGTAATTACAGTCTGTACTTAGAGTTTATTTTCCTGACCTGGCCCCACCACAGTTACTAACTTATTGTTTAGTAAAAATTAGAAAATTAGCATGTCATTTTTAGGTAAATACAATGTTTTAACATAATATTATCATATTATTACATGTTTATTAGCAGGCAACGACGTATTCTATTACTACAAAATTCATTTGCACAGTAACTGTTTACAAAAACAAACACAATATAAGACGAGAATAAATGCAAAAAAAGAACAAGGAAAAGCTAATGACTTAGTTAGAAGAAGAGTTAATGGACTTTCTTTTGTCTCTGTAGTACCTTAATTATTATTATAAAGGTTAATAAACAATATTGGAATCTTTTTTGCTGCGATATAGAATGTTTATATAATATGTTTACAAGGTTCTTGAAAGAATAAGAGTAGAAATAGAATAGAATAGAATAGAATAGAATAGAATAGAATAGAATAGAATAGAATAGAATAGAAAGAATTAGATATAAGAGGGTTTCATTTATAAAGAAGGACCCTTTAACAATGCAAAGAAACATTCAAAGATCCCGTCACGGGTTCCAAATTGTTCAAACAGTCATGGTGCACACATTTTACAGTCATACGCAAATATTTTAGCACCCCAGTCAAATGACTTGTGTCTACACTTTTTAATGTACTATTACCAGCAATTTGCTAATATGTTAAAATATTAGGGATAATAAAACATTAAATATGGCCAGTGTAAATGTTATGGCACATTTTAATTATTTTTCCAAACCTTTTTCCTAAATATGTGAACTAAAACCGAAAAAAAAAACATTTAAAGCCTGTTACCTGCAGAGGATGTGTTAACTTATTTTCACTTCAACTACATGTAATTTAACTGGGGGTGTTTGGATTTTTACGTAAGACTGTAAAATTACTGTCTTTTTAATAAAGGACCCTTAAAGAACCCTTTAGGTCATTCAAACATTTATTGGGTCATTCAAACATTTATGTAGAACCCTGTTAGATACGAGTGTAGGCTTAATCCTTGTCTGCAAAACCAACCCTACAAGGTTTGGTCCTTCTCCTGGAAATGTATAATTTAATTCTAATTTAATTATATATAATAATCCAACAGAAATTATTAAATTAAATACTAGGAACCATAAAATACCATCAAATAAAGTGGCACTAGAATTACATTAATATCAAGATGTGTTAGAGATGTTATCATTGATGGCCACTAGCATGAATTGGAATGGACTGCATAAAGTCTATGAAAATAGCAACAGTACATCAGTTTTATAAACTGATGACATACAGTTGGTGGAAATCAGTGTGGGTGAAGAACATACACTGAAGGTAAGACACCTTCTGGGCTGCGATTAAGATGCTTCTTTTTGATATATGATCGCGCCACTCTTAAAAAATGAAGAAAGAAACTCTCTGTGGCCAGAATGATCGATATAGCAGGGCGAAGACAACCTCCCTGAACCTCACCGCATACCTGCCACCCCCTCTCTCCCGAATCAAACCACGTCACAGGCGAGACACCCTTTGATTTAAGCACCGTTGAGGGGGAAAGATGAGTGGAACAGATGGAGAGAGCGGTGGGGGGTTGGGTGGACCTGAGTTCTTATAGAGGAGCCCCTGGACCGACAGTGGAAAGTGACCGTGTGAGTTAATCCATCTTCTGCTTCTTTCTTCTTTCACCCTCAAAAGCAGCCTGGCTCTCTGGAGTGAGGTCACTGCAGGGCACAAGTGTGTGTGTGTACGAGTGCACGTGTGTGTGAGAGTGATTTTAAGAGGATAGAGATGAGATTGCACATGACAGAGATTATGGTGCGCAGTAATTAAACATGCAGCATGCATTTATAATGGATGAAGATTATTCATGTTTATTATTAAACCTTCATGTCAGTCCATTGGACAAAGGCAGCAAACGGAGGCCCCAGGCTCATGAAGACAATAAAGGAGCCAAAAAAAAGTGTTGTAGTAAAAGTGGTGATGCAGTGATGCATTTTTCAAGAGAACAACTTTGATTACACACAGCAAATAATATTACAGTAAACCACACCGAAGCTCCATATCCACAACATGATATCCTGATTCAAGGCCAAACATGCTATATATTATATCACAGTATTAACAGATTGTGATGTGTAAGCCCTTGGGAATGCTGTAATACATTCTTATGCATTCAGTAACAGACCTGATGTGGTTTTCCATCATATGTACCCTCAATAAATGATCCTTGACCTCAGTTTTATTGACCCAGTTTTTTTTAATTTTTTGCCCATTCTCATTTATAATGTGCAGAATCTTGGCTACAGAACTATACAGCTGCTCAGTGTCAAGCTACATAACCCTTTAACGTCCTCACCAAGGAAAATGAAATGAAATGATTGTTTTGCAATTTTATTTCTTTGGGGCAATAATGACACAGCAAGCAGTCAATTGTAATTAAATTAGCTTAGCATAGGCAACTTTAGCATGAAGAAATAACTGACCGTTTGGTAGAGCATGTTTTTGAAAATTATTTTACAATTAGACTTCTTTTTGTTGTGCGAAGCTACATAAGTTTGCTCATCAAAAGCTCTGAAAACTATATGCTGAAAAATATGCTTACCTTCGGAAAAGTCCCCCCAAAACAATCCTCATGTGTGGAGAGATTTACTTGGAAGAGAACAGTAAATGTGTATCTACTGAAAGACTAGGTGACCTCCAGTGAATTTGCTTAGCTTAACATACCTCTGCCAATTGGTAGAGATGGCACAATCAAATTGAGTAAGTTCAATACCTTCTTCATTAGGATATAATGTGCTGAGCAGAAAGTTACAGGGATGAGTCAAAAAGTGTATGTGAATTCAATGACTGTCTATAGAAATGTACATGAAATATTGATTATTATTATTATTGATCATTTTTAACTGGAATTCATATTTTAAGTGTTAGCTTGTTCCAGCATGTTTTACAACAATAAGAATCAATAAATGAAAAGTTTAGAGTCCTAGCACTGAAAACAACATAGCTACTTCAGACAGAAACTCCCACTGAACTTCCAGTGAAATGGGCTGCAAGCTTTTATTTCGAGTAAAGACACGTTGGCTGTTTACTTTGAGAGAAACAATATTTCACAACAATTAGTTCACAATGTCTATACATTGTAGCTTTTCTCCTGTAACTAATCTATAAGGCATCAGGCCCCTACAATAGCTACGAACAATGTGGAAGTAATGTAACATATTTCAGTTCCATTCTATTTGTTGTGGTTCGCTCTAATGTCTCCGTGAAGAGCAGGGCTGAGAAGATGACTACTTCGATTTTTGTCTCATTTAAGAGTTCATTGTGTCCTACAGTGCAGGAAATAGAGGTCGTTCCCAAAAGGCTGGTGTCACAGACCAAGTTATTTTCTTGGAAAAGACCCTTGAAAGAAGCATTGTACAAAACACTGAGTATATTGTCTCGCTATGCTGATACTCAGAAGAAGAAAGAGACTGACAGATGACAGGACTTACGACCCTGGCACCACTCTAAATGTTTCAAGGCTTAGGGGGAGCACTGTAAATAACTTCATTATAGACCTTTGCGCTGTGTCAGATACGGGTGGTAAAGTATCAGTATCCGGATCCCCGGCACAACAAAGCAACAGACATAGTTCATTAGCATATGTCATATAGAAAATACAGCAGAATGAGAAATGACTAACGTCATATATGTATGTTGATGTCATTGCAATTTTTCATAAATGAATGGATGGAGGAACGAATGAATGAAAGGCCCCCTTTTTTGTGCAGGTATTAGATCATCACAGTAATTACTTGTGTGCGTAAGCCTGGGGTGTGAAGGGTTGTGTCAGCGTGCGACTTCAACTGAGACTTTGACTCCTTTTATTGTTCCGAACCTTGATGAACTGTGACGTTTCCATGGCAACAGCACTTCACAAGTCGGAGGATCACCCCGTGCCGGAGAGAGGCGGTGGCAGCAGAAATTTCATGCACAGGATCACTCCCCAGATACTCACTAAAGTCACTCCTGTAAAACACTGCCCCAGTCCACGCATTCACTGCCAGGGAGCCAGCGCCTTAAGCAGCATCCGAATGGCACCGGAAACCTCCTGTCCCAGCATCTCTGGAGCGCTGTTTAACCCTGTGCCTCAGTTCAGGCACCGTGTACTGTGTAAGGACTGGGGGTAGAGTAAAACTGTTTCAAACTGATCATGCTGCACAAATAGAAAACGACAAATAGACACGCAGTACCTCACACCACTGAATCGAGCCTTGAGTTTGTTCCATACAAAAAGACCCCAAGCTCAAAATAAGCGAAAAGCTCTCCACCTAAGCAAGCACAGCTACATCACATTGTACTGTCTAGAGGCAGTCTCCCTTGGTGGGGGACCGTTTTGAAAATTTCAAACTGCAGCTTCCTCTGAAGGCCTCTCCGTTTCCTCCAGGTGAGGGGTGAGAGACTGAGGGCTGGAGTCCAGCGGTTGAGTGTTTTTCCCTGCTCTATTACACCTACTAAACCTGGCATTTAACTGCTGAGCTGAATCAGGTGTGTTTGAGCAGAATAATCACCAAAATGTGCAGGAATCCAGCCCACCGGGACTAGAGTTCCGCACATCTGCTCTAGGCAGAGATGTTCAAGTCTGAGTCTCGGGTCTTTAGTCGAGAAGTGTAGTTTAATCTCATTATTAGCTGCAGGCATTGCATTTCACAAAAGTAAACCCCGGTAAAAACCTGCCAGGTTCAACACAGCTTCAAATAATGAGCCTTTCAGGATAGAAAAACCTTCAGCATGAAGAACAGAACAAAGAGCTACTTGCAATAAATGCTGTGTTTAAAGGAAAAAGGCAAAACAACTTAAAATCAGGGTGCAAAATACAGGGCATACTTGGACCTCCTAATTAACATGAATGTCTCAAAATTGGGTCACAAGCCTGATCTATAGGCTCTTATATTATTATCTGTGGGGTCTTAGATCTTATTGTACAGTTATGCTGTCAATATTAAGCCTACTTCATCCACAATAAATGATTTTCTGTTTTTGGTATTTTCTGCGCTGTTGCAAATTGGTTCAGCCAGTTGGCTCTTCATAGACTAGCAATTGTAACTATGCCCAGGATATGTCTGACAAATGTACCGCAACACATTTTTAAATCTAAAACACTGTATTGCAAATTTGAACATTTTCTCAATTGGTGGAAAGAGTGAATTGTTAAGCATCACGGAAGAGCAAATTACCAATTATACAAGAGCATTTCCTGAAGTTGAATTGTTAAACCAAACATTTTGCTGTCAAAGGCTTATGTTCACAAGGCTGAACGTAGGTGGAACAACCAAACTTCGAAATGTATTCAAAATGGCACGTTACTATATTGCATACTGCACACTACAGTAGTACGCACTGCATACTGCAGTTCATCTTTTATGAAACTTCCAACCTGTATATTTGAACATTCTGATGAAAACATATCCCACTACAATCACTATACCCACATTTATACTTGAAGTTGGCTGCATTTTGCTCCCCAGTGTTACCTGCCGCCATTTTCTTTGGCTGAAGCAGGCTGAAAGCTGGTGCATAATGGGATGCAGTTAGGGTCACCGTCTGGTTTAAGGCCGGACTGTCCGTTTTTTCAACTCCCAGTCCTCTTTCCAGCGCAATACCTATTAATCAAGTCAAGATTTATTTATATAGCGTCTTTTACAACAGATGTGGTCACAAAGCAGCTTTACAAAGAATCTGGTGTCCGAGCCCCCAGTGAGCAAGCCAAGGGCGACAGAGGCAAGGAAAAACTCCCTCAGTTCAAAAGGAAGAAACCTCGAGAGGAACCAAGACTCAAAAGGGGAACCCATCCTCCTCGGGTCAACACCAGATAAAAAGACAAGCAAAGAAAAGAAGCGTTCAGTGTTTTGTAAGGTAGAGGAATAAATGTCTGATTAGTCTGTAATTAAATAGCTGGGTCATCGGATGGGTCAGCAGGACACAGGCCAAGCTTCCACAGTGAACGACAGCCAGGGGCTCTGTGGTAGTTAAAGGCAAGCAGTGGCACCCAGTCAGAGCAGATGTAGCAACAGCATCAGACGGCACAGGATGGGCAGCAGTTCAGCTTAGTCCTCTTTTCAGGATGAACTATTTACAATTTTTATAATGTTCACTCGAGAACAATATTATGTATGCCACTGGCTCATGTCTTCATTGCATTTCATTGGTTTAACAAGGTCATGTGACATCACTCGCCTGCCGGCTAACCGCATGTCAGCCCTCTAAATGCTAGTCAGTTAGTTATAAACTATATACTACATACTACTTTTAGGTAGGTTTAAATTAGCTTGCTTCCGTGTATACACGGAAACGTGCATACACGGAAGTGCAGATAGCCAATCAGAAGGCAAACACTGCATTCACTGCATGTAGCGCTGTGTTCTGTTGTTGAAGGGCTTGTTATTTGAAGCCGTATCGAACTTGACGCGCTGCAAGCATTTGGGGCAGGATAAGACTCATTTGCATTTGCGTACCAGGCGGTGTGCAACGTTGCACACCTCTTTTTTCGGCAGTGACAGTGCCTTATTAGCATACTTGGGCAACAGTTCAATACATCCAGTGGCCGTTCCCAGTGTGGAAATGCTACTTGCACTACAAATGGTTCAGACACTGCGCAGGTATTTGATCTCACACAGTTACTATTGATATTCTCATCCTCGTTGGTGTACAACCCATACAAGATTGGAACTTAATCATGAAATACAGTGTCAGTGATCTAGAGAGGGCTCAGCATTATTGCAGCACAGTGTGCACTCTAGGAAATGTGTCGCGACAGCATCATTTTACATCATTTCTATTATGTGAATTAAACTGAGCATCAGTGAATGAAAGAAGAGGCTTTTAGGTCAAAATGTGCATTATAGATTATACATCACTGTCAATCTCTGACCCAGCACAGACTATTCATAGTGAGACCACTTTTTCTACAGTGTATCAGTTTCTAGACTTCAGATCGAGGATCAAGTGATGCAACCGCACTGTCACAGTGCTGGAAGGGAGGAAATGTCACTGATCATATATGGCTCTGTGGTGAATTATTCAGAGGAGTAAAAATAGAATGTGTGAAACCTCCAATTCAGGGTGAGATGAGAGAGGCTATAAAAAAGCTTGGAGTGGCATTGCCCCCTAGTGGACCAGCAGGTTAATACAGGGTGTTATCTGGGTTTTATGCTTAGGTCAGATTAATATGCAAATGAAGCTGCTGTCTACATGACTTGGAATTTTCCTTCCACACTGTGATGTATTTCAGATTCAGAAAGGGATTCCGAGCTAGCCGAGCATTTTTGCTTGGGGGTGGTGGGAGTGCGAAGTGAAACAAGATAATATTGGTTACTATGATTTCTCCCCGGCTGCTGGTGCAAGGTGCTGTATTCAAAACTGTCTTAGAGGCTGGTAAATATTTTTGTCTTTTAAATGATGATACAATAAACTGTACAATAATACGATCAAAAAAAGGTACATTTCAATACCAAAATGGCTCTAAGCTGTTGACTATTGTAGAATTTGATTACAGTATAATTTATGCTTTAAATAACACTAAACAGAAAAACAGTTGCAGTTAAAATATATGGCATAATATGTATGAGATGAAATTGGACTGCATTTGTAGGAATTAGCAGATGTACAATTGATGTGTATACAGTTATATGTGTAATATGGGTTTGTTGTCATCCTACCTACCGTTTGGTTGAACTGAAAAAAAATTAAATGACTCCAGTTACTTGAAACATTGAAGAATCAGCTGTACACCTAATCATCCATGCAACTATCTAATCAGCTGTTTTAATGCAGATAAGGTTCAGCAGCTTCAGGTAGGAAACAAATCAACCATCAGAAAGGGGAGAAAAATGTGATCTCAGTGATTTTGACCATGGTTTGAGGATTTCTATAAATGCCGATCTCCTGGGATTTTCACACATACAGTATTCAGAGTTTACTCAGAAAGGTGCAATAAAGAAGAAACAACCCGTAAGCAGCAGATCAGCAGACGGAAACACCTTGTTGATAAGAGAGGTCAGCAGAGAATGGCCAGACTGGTTCTAGCTGACAGCTAGGCAATACAGCAATACAGATAACCACCCCATTGTGCTGAGAAGAAAAGCATCTCAGAATGCATAAGTCCAACCTTGATTCAGATGGGATACAACAGCAGAAGTCCGTGCTGGGTTCCGTTTTTCCGTCAGCCAAGAACAGAAAGCTAAGGCTGCAGTGGGCACACGCTTACCAAAACTGGACAGATGATGACAGGAAGCCAACCTGCCTTGTGTCAACAGGCTGTTGGATGTGGTGTAATGGTGTGGAGAATCTTTTCTTGACACATGTTGGGCCGTTTTGATAGCAATCAATCATTGCTTGAATGCTGCAGGTATTTAAGTATTCCTGCTAACCCTGAATCCTTTCATAGCTACAATTTACCATCTTCTAATGACTACAGCATGATAAAGCAACATGGCATAAAGCCAAAGTCATCTTAAACTGGCTTTATAAACATGACATTAAGTTCAGTGTTCTTCAGTGGCCTCCTCAGTCACCAGATTCGAGTCCAATAAAGCACTTTAAGGATGTGGTAGATAGGGGGTTCACACCATTAAAATGAACCTGAAAAAGTAGAACTGCGGCTCTTTGGAGAACAAAAGTAGACTCTACCCGGTATCAACAGACAATAAAGTGAGCAACAAACGAGCATACAACCAATATGACTAAATCTTGTGTTATGGGGGAAAAAGGCCTTCCAAATCTTCATATTCTGAAAGTGAAACCTTCATCATCAAGTGCCTGACGTGTATGATGGATGGCACATTACTATAACCATCCTGTCTTACACAGAGGACATGTCTGTTTAATCAGCTCTAAGTGAGATTAAGCCCGAGACCAAGTTCTGATAACAACCTCTGTCAAAGCTCTGAGCAATCTATTATTCAACACGTAGCATCACATTAGCATTGCAGCACATCAGTAGAACTTGATGACACTATTTTTATGGAGTATGTTATTGCCTCTCATTTAGCCAGTCACCTTTATGACAATGTTACACTTCATTTATTATAATTCATTCCTAATAATCCTGACAATGAGCGCTTATACTTTGATTAGAGGCATCAAATCAACCTTCAGCTGCTCCTTCAAGTCAGAGTAACTCAGCTGCATCGATCTTGTGCACTTGCTCTGTGTGTAATGTGTATATGGCGTATTGGACAGGAATATGGATTTAAAAAGCAATTTAAAGACATTACAGCTCAGATTCAGCCAAAAATCAAATTTACACAATCTTCCCATCACTGTTCTTCTTCTTTAGTTTTGCATTCTCTAGGCTAATGTAGCTAACAAATAATTAACACTATGCAAAATGCATGCCTAAATGATCACACACTGACCTCAAACTGTCGAGTGTCAAAATGTTAAAGTCATAACTTCATGAATAAAGCCAAACTATGAAAAACTAATTCATGGTGAATAATACATTGTTCATTTTTTATTATGCATAGAAAACTACTAAAAATAGCAAAGGAGCATCCCTGACCTTAACACTCATTAAGAATGTAAAGATTTATGAATATGCATGATTATGCAAATTATAAATGCCCCATGCCTCCTAGTTTCTAAACCCCGATCCCCTTCCTCCACCCTGCACACTATACTATACCTTTTGGGGAAGGGAAAGAATGGGAAAGACCATTAATAGTTACAGTGATGTGAAGTAGTAAGTGCACCAATAAATAATGGAGATTTGATCATTTATATAAAATAAGAATTCATTGATGATTTTTTGTCATTTTTCCTGCTAAAAAAGAAAGTACACCCCAACTGTGCAATGTTTGAGGGGTTTCTCATATGTACAGCTCATTTCAAATCCCTGTACAGCATTTCAGTGGGATTCAGATCTGGGCTATTGTTATGGCCAACTCATAAAGAGCGCAGCATATAAAAGGGAGGAGCAACACGTAAATTGATATAGCTAAAATAAGCTTTATTGAAAAGGGTTTTAAAAGTCGAATGTCTAGGACGAATAAGGATCACCACTCCTGATCCAAGGTCATCTAGGGTCTTCAGTGGAGTTGAAACAAAGACAATAATAAAGACACACAGACACAACCTCTCTTACAAAGTATATGGTCATATATTCAATTCCTCCAGGTATGATCATGAACCGAGTTCCATCCCGAGAGCTACTGGCAGCCCTGGGAGCCTACTCCAGATCTCACGACTAGCTATCTCACTTCCCCTATATACCCAAGTGTCCCACTTACACCCAGGTTCACCCCAACAGCTTTCATTAAAATTCTATAAGGTTTTTGCTGTCTCCTGTAAACTTGAGATTTTGGAGATGTTTTTCTTTGGACAGTGAAGCGTGACGGTGACGATTTGCTCCGACCAAACAGTAGTTTGCAGTCTTTTACATCAATTTGGTACATGTCAGCTTACTGGCTACCAAGTTTGCCTAATGGAAAGCTAAAAAAAGACAAGTAGAGTCGACTCGATTCAAGCCAGTATCATGCAGAGGAGAAGCGGCTTTTAACTCAGTAATGCCCCAAAGTCATGGCCTTGCCTTGATATTCTTCAGCAAACTTGCCTTTATATTCATCAGTCACTTCTTCTTATGGTAGATGCAGGCAAATGACATCCACAACGGCAAGAGCTACCTGCAGATCCTGTGATGAAATTATGGCTTTTTAGAGACTTCTTTTAGCATCGTATGGCCTGCTCTCCTGTTAAATTTGTTGGGATGGCCTGGTCTGGACAAGTCAGCAGTCGTTTTAAATCTTCTCCACTTTTAGATAATCTTCTGGATAATATAATGATTGATTTCCAATACGGTGGATGTCTTCAAAAACCCTTCCTAGACTCATAGACATCGGCAGCTTTTGATCTAGGCATGATGAGACCACATAACAAGGAGCAAACCAGACCTGATATTCGAGGTTGAAATGTCTCATTTTTTGCAGTGTTGGTTTAAAATGCCATGCACCTTGTTTTGCATCTTTGATGAAGCTGTTTTAACCTGTTATTTGCTAACATAACATTAGCATCTGGTACTAGGCAGAACAGTATGGTGGAGCAATGTAAGTTAGATTATAGCTCCCCACACAATTTCATAGGTTTCGCAGGAGTCTTTTTTCTCTAAACTTGCACTGAACGTGTGACTCACTTCCAGTTATACAACTTCTTTGACAGTTTAACAGATGTGGAACATAAATTTGACACTATTGTAATTTTAACCACCATCATTAATCCGTTTTAGCTAACGGCTAACTGCACAGTGCAAACAAGTCAAACAGGTTAGCGGCGTTAGGGCAGGCATGCCCTGCAGCTGTCACTTCCAACTGGACTGGCTAATGTGGTTGCTGTAACTGTATGGTGTACAGCTGTCTATAAAATGAGCACAAAGCAGATAAAAAAGTCATGCAGTGGAATCCACACAAGCAAATCTCTCCAACAGTGGTTTGAAGAAAGTGCATAATGATTTTATGTTATTGACATTAACCTAGTAGCTTTTATGATAAAATGAAGAAGATAAGGACACATGAATCATTTATAGTATCGACTGGACAAAAGCTGAATAACGAGCCTGCAGTTTAAAGGGTAAAACAAACTGCTGGATTCATCAGTTCAGCAGTATGTTGAACCAGGGAAGCAGTCAAGGCCGGATCTCTGCATGTGGGGGTGAAGTGTGTTTCTCCAGCAGTATACCAAAGGTCCGAAAGAAGCAACACACCTTTAGTTTAATCACTAGCAGCAGGAGCTCCAGGAACTCCTCTGCCCTGACTGAACTTGTTAGATTTCCTTCCAAGTTGTAAACCACAAAACTAAAGCATTGCACCTTGTCAGAAGCCAGTGTGATAAACCACACTCCCACTCAGAAAAACTGGTACACTTGCCCAGTACTGTTTCCCAGACACACACCCCCACACACACCCGACTGCGTCAACTGAAGCTAAACATCTGCACGTTTTGTTGTGAAGGCCAGTAGCAGGATATGTCGTGACAGATCAACGCTTTGGGTCTGAAAGGATGTGTAGCTGTCCAAAAAGCCCTTACTGCAAAAATATAATAACAATAATAATGTTAATAAATCTTCAGGAAACGTAAGCTGCTGGTGTTCAGTCTCAATAGACTGGCCACAACAGGCCCACACCTACAAATGTAAGACTGAACGGTGTAGGAAATGACCCGTGCAGATTTACACTGATCCCCCATAACATTAAAACCACCTCCTTGTTTCTACACTCATTATCCATTTTATCAGCTCCACTTAATATATAGGAGCACTTTGTAGTTCTACAATTACAGACTGTAGTCCATCTGATTCTCTGCATACTTTATTAATCTCCTTACACCCTGTTCTTCAATGGTCAGGACCCCACAGGACCACCACAGAGCAGGTATTATGTGGGTGGTAGGTCATTCTCTGCACTGCAGTGACACTGACGTGGTGGTGTGTTAGTGTGTGCTGTGCTGGTGTGAGTGGATCAGAGACAGCAGTGCTGCTGGAGTGTTTAAACACCGCTGTGTCACTGTTGGACTGAGAATAGACCACCAACACAATGACCAACAGAAACTCTGCAGCAGCAGATGAGCTATCGCCTCTGACTTCAGATCTACAAGGTGGACCTGCAACGTAGTAGTGTCTAATAGAGTGGACAGTGAGTGGATACAGTGTTTAATGCTCCAGCAGCACTACTGTGTCTGACCCACAAGTAGCAGCGCAACACACCAACACACCAACACACCACCATGATGTCAGTGTCACTGCAGTGCTGAGAGTGATCCACCACTCAAGTAATACATGCTCTGCGGTGGTCCTGTGGGAGTCCTACCCACTGAAGATGAATTGATTTCTTTTGTTTACATTTATTCGTATCCAGCCAACTGATAAACTCATTCAGCTCACGTTGTGCTTGCTGTGTTACAATATGAAGAACTGCCAAAGCTAATGACTGTAGAAAACAACTGTAATCAGGTTACATAACTGCAGTTATCTCAAGCAATTGCAATCAAGTGGGACTGTGTAATAATTATTACAGGCCTACTAAATACTTAAGAATGTAATATTATGTTTAGCTTTTGAGGTTTATGCTTATGTGCTGTTAAATATACAGTACCTTGTCATCTAAGTACATTATTTAACACTAGAGATGGAGCGATCAGTGGTTTTACGGGCCAAATACCAATCAACAATTGTTTTTCAGCATGACTGGGCAATATTTAAGAGCGATCAAGGGTGGGGCTGGACTGTTATGCTTTGCTCACATGTTGAAAAACTGTCAATCGGCACCTCATAGTGGTGTCTGGCCAATGGCGGCACAAAGCCAAAAGGCTTCCTTATTTTTAGCTTTAGTTTATGTTTTGCTTTAGAATAAAAGTGAAGGCATCAACCTGTAAAACAGCACAACTGTAAAACAGAGAGAGAGAGTTGGCTGTGATATTGTGATACATTAAGAGTATGTGGTATATCCTGATGTTTATTTTTTCAGAAAACTCATCATTTGGAACTGCTAAGCATAAGCCTTTGGAGTCTTTAAGATAATGAAAATCCATTTAGCTGGGTGTGCCTAAACTTTTGACTTTTTAGAAATGTTGAACATTTTACTTAATTCACTTACGAGGCACCTTAGCTTTGGTTGAGGTGGCTATGGTAATATGGATTAAAATGATTAACAAAAAACACTACCACAACATGTTTCCTACCGCCACAACCAGGGAAATCCAATACAGCCCTGCAGGAGGCCTGCAGTTTTAGATCTATTGTCAAAAATCAAAATGCCTGTATTTCAATCTAGTATTTGAAGGAGAAACTGGGAGGTGCTGTGACCAATGAGCCTCATGGAGGGCTGCAGAAATCCTTAACTCACAAAATATGGCTCATATGTTTGACGTTACTGATAAGCTCTCAGAAACACCAAGTTAGAGAAATACTGTCTGATTGTGTATTTGGGCTAAAAATGGCAGATGCGGATACATACTTGATCAAGCCTTCCCTCTCTATTGAAAACCACATATAAGTGAGTTTTTGCTTGTGAAAATGCCATATTATTAGAAAACATGAAAAAACTACAGAAATATAAAAAAGTAACTTTAATGTCAATTTACCTAACGAAAACCCAGAGCGTAAACCGGTGTGAGTGCTGCCGGTATGACTTGTATACGGAGGGCTTTACTATAAGATTCAGTTGCATGATTTAGTTTGCAGTTTTGGTTCCTGTGTAATTTTCATATTAACATGCTAAAGCCTATATTTTATCGTTTATAGGCTAATAGCCCCCAACATTAGCATAAACCTATAACCAACTTTTGGTTTCACAGATTCCACACAAAGGATCTATTACTATCAATTGTACATGACATCTGTACCTATCGAACTTTTTTCTTTTTTTTTTAAACATGATTATTTTCTTTAACTAAAACTGGTTAACTATCCTCAAAAAGCACTGTAGTTTTTAATGCATAATTTCAAATGAAAAGTGAAAGCTAAATATTTGCACTTCAAAACAGAGAAATACAGACCAATCACAAAAGAAAAACAGTTAAAAGAGTTTGAAATTCACCAAAACTATATGTTATACGTGATTTTTCTGTACTTTTTAAAGAAAACTTGCATCTTTTCTGCTGCTTCACACTAGAGACAGATATTGGCTCAATATTGCTAAGACAGGTACACCAATTGCATTAATGTTTATTTCATTCCACCTGACGTGAAGAAATGAACAAGACACGACTCAGCTTAAAAATAATACAGCATATCCGTATGCGTGGGGTTCCAATATCCAGTTATTAGACAGAAAACAGAAAAGCTGCTATTGCTTTTAGAAGATACTTGAGATACATCACTACTTCTCCTTATAGTGTACTTCAGTCAATTTATGAGCAGACATACAATCACAGATACCCTCAAGATGATCCAAATCCAAATTCACATCTCCAGTCTGCTTTTTCCAATCCCCCCATGACACAGGTCAACATGGAAATATGTTCAAACACAAAAGAAATTTTGTTCAACAAAATAAATAAGGGTTTTGGGGATATGAACGTGATGCAAATTATTTCACATTCAGTAGAGTAAGCCTAGTTGTGTAAGCTGTGCAAAAGCAATAGTAATTTCTAATTCTAAGGGGAATAATGGGAACATTCAGAGATACTCGGTACAGAGAAAGTATCACACAACTGTATACACAGCTATGACATGCTTTCAGTTTAAAACCACACCATTTTTGTGCTTGATAATTGGAAGCGAAAGGTTAGGGTTATGTCACTAAGAGTTGCGATCACTGATATCAATGCAATTTAAAAATATATAATTACTATAATAGTTAAGCCAATATCTGAAAATGTTATAGTCTTTATCTAGAAGGCAGAAAAGAGTGTCTGGGGTCAAATAATCAGATGGTATCCTACCGATGAATTACTAGCTGCCCACTGGGTGAAGCATGGAAAATCACTTAGACACTCAATCCAAGATGATTAATGCAGGACTAATAGTACATTTTGTATGTGAAAGCACTTTGCCAGGCATAGTTCATTTAGTTGGAATTGCTCAAATAAGCAGTCATTCCTCCATCTGATCAATTTTCCCTGTTTTCTCTTCTATGATGTCAGCAACAAAACAAGATATAATGATGCGGAAAAAAACAGGCTGCACTCTGGTACCGGCTAAGTGGAATGAACCCCCCCCACATATACAAGCTTCAGACTCTTTCTGGATTACACTTTAAACAGTAAAAAATACTTTCCCTTTCTTTCAGACTGAATTAACTCCACTATGTGTTTCACAGAGTCTTCCAGCAAGCCACATGGAAAATGAAAATATTTCTTATGCCTCATACAAGTGTAGCAACTGAAACCCGTAACTGGCACAGTCATTATGTCTGCTCATCTAACCAATTGGCGGTCTGAGGATAACAAGATGCTATCTGAGAGGATGTGAAAGAAAGGGTCTGAGAAAGAAGAAACAAAGAGAATCTTGATCATTTTTCACCATCAGCATACCCAACCAAGCATTTCCAAAAACTGCACAGGAAACTCTCTAGAGTTTATGGAGATTCATCAAAAAAAAAAAAAGCTTTATCAATATGTTCGATACAAGAACAGACAGGACTTGCATTACTTACTGTTTACAGTCCTGTGCACAAGCCTTCATATATTCCTAGTCAGAACGGCTCAGAAGTTAGTTAGTTAGTAGTTACTAATTTTCTGAGGAGAACAGATTAAGATACCTGCACAAGGAACAACCATGCAAGACCGACATGCCACCGAAACTGCCACCAAAAGATAAACAGTACCTAAAACTTTCAACTTTGAGAGACAGGAGAAAATGATGCTCCACTATTGCTTCAGATCTTTCTGAGAAAATGAAACATGATAGCAAAGAAGCTATGGTGTTCTCAGAACAATGACTGACCATGCCAGAATCCAGACCTTAATATCACTGAATGTGTTTAGGATTACTTTGATCAAGAATATGAGCAAATTCAACCAACCAATACTGATCTCTGGAAGTGTGGAAAAACATCCCTGCAGATTTCTTTGAGAAACTGAAAGCAAGTCTCCTGAAATAGAGTGAAAACTGTGCCACAACAAAAACAAAAATACCAGATTTATGGGTGATTTTCTTTTAAATATGCCTCTTGTTTTCCTTTCTGACACTGACAAAATGAATAACTTGTACTTAATGACTAGATTTTGTCTAGAGGTTAAATGAATAAACTCTTTAGCAAGGTATTGTATAACGAATCTAGAGCTGTTTTTAATCTAAGGCTATGTTCAGACTGCAGGCACAGTTTCTCAAATCAGATCTTTTAAGACTCTCCACGCTGTCATTTGCAAGTGATCAGATTGGATTTGTGTGTCCAGACATCCCCAACCGATCTGCATGGGATGGGGATGCATCACTTCACCCCAATCAAATTACAAATTGTCCGCTTCCATAGTGCATACAAGTAGAAATTCTCTAGCATAAGCATGAATCTTGCTTGGCACTCTTCTGCCATACTGCATTAGGCATGAACGTAGTTTGCAGCTCTGCGAATGATGCCAAAGACACTTGCGCCAGAGTGTCCAGACTGAGCCTCATGTATCAGAGCTAACACCTGTAGAATAAAGGAGACCCTCACTATATTGGAATGGAGACAATAGTGGGCAGGTCTCCTATTGGGGGAGGGTTGTACTTTTCCACTCGCATGAGCCGACGAAGTATGTCATCTCTGTCTCTGGGCCAGCAGAAGATGTGTGTGTTCTGGAGCCATGTGGGAACGTGGCACTGAAAATGACAGGGGTCAAGTTAAAATAAAATCTTAAATGCGGTTATTATTAAAATATGTAATAGATTTCTCTTATATGAACTGTTGACAGTAGCAAAAGTTCACTTGATACCCCTTAAACTCCAGTTATTTAAGGCACATTATCCAGTAACTAATATGAATTATTCAGTGACTACTATAAAATTATGATGCAAGTTTATGATGCCAGCGCAAATGTACCCATCAACATAGTTTTAATAAGTTAAATTAGTCATGCAAATAAGAAATACCACCCTTCAAGGTGGCCCATTTGTGAGGATACTAAAATATAATTAATTCTTTTTACTTGATGATTAAAATGAAAGCGGGCACCACTCAATAAATTACTGCAGTAAAAGAATAAGTACATTTGACAGTATGCTTTTGTTGTGGTTGTTTAGGTGAAACACACCTAAATATGACATTCTTTTGCTAACTTTAGTGTGCTGTTTGTATTTATTTGCTAAACTGGAACATACAATACAAAAAGTGCTATAACTTTTAACAGGCCATAAGTTTTGTTTTGATTTTCCTCTTAATATTTTAAATTCAGCAAATAAACAGTAGGTGTGCAGATGTGTGCTCTCTGTAAAGGATGTGGTAACACATTTTCACTCTGAAAAACAACACAACATGTAATTTTGACGACCTAATGGGTGACCTAACTTTTGCATACAACTGTACTGAATGGGATAAATCTAAACATAAAAGAATTAAATCGTATAGGCTAAAAAGCATTTTACGTCTAAAACCTGTCGAAACAATTAAGTTTGTATGGTCAGATTTCAGAAAAAAAGAGAATTACTACATAATGAATCTTACTTTCTTGGCCCCGGGAAACAGTACAGGGATGAATCTAAAATTCTTGCAACCGTTCTGAATGAATTCATTCTGTAACTGAAAGGCAAAACACAGCACAGTAAAGACACTGAAGCTGGTGAACTTTCCACTGAAACTCAGATCTGCAAAAAAGTGTTTACAAAGGAACAAAAGGAATCTGAAAACACATTCACACCTGCTTGTGGATATAGACAGTGTTGAGTGTTTCATCATTTTCCATGCATAATGCGGCATTGGTCACAATCTCATAATATTTTGGACTGATGATGATAATGATCAGGTAGTCTTTCTGAAAGGAAAACATGTGACTTTATTAAGAAACAGAAGCATTTTGGTTTCAGAGCAAACACAGTTAAAAGTTTCAAGATCATGGGAAAAGATGCCTGTGTTACGTTATTTTGCTGTCTGTCGTTCTATCCTTACATTTAAGATGTTTACTTGCAGCATGAAGAATCATACATCACAATCTAAGTCATAGCCTTAAAATATGTTCATGTTTTGCTGATATTTTCACCTTTACTCGACTCTACATATAATTCTGTAGACATCTGGGTGTGCATCATTACAACCATTACAACCAACACTGGCTACTAATCAAACATGGCTAGGAAGCAAGACGGCTAAGCAGCCGAATCGGCCACTTTATGCTTGTACTTGAATACTATATATGTATTCACCGAACAAGAAAAGAAAAATTATTTGTTAATTGCAATGATTTAGATGATAATTATCAGCTAAAATTACTTTACTGCAAAAACCCCAAAACTAGCTACCTGAGAGAAGAGAAACATAAAGAAAAAGCTTACCTCGGCAATGTACCTCTCCATGAAGTCTATCTTGCTTATGCTTCTGAACTGTTGTTCAAACATGTCGATCTGGAAAAATCAGCACAGTTATCGGTTACTGATCTGAATCCAGTTTACTGTGGTCTCTTGTAATAATTAAAACCAAGAGTCCACAGTTAGTAGAGAAATCTGTTATAAGGCTTCTCTCAGCCTAATTCTGATGACATCCTAAAAATGTATCCTCTCAGATGTAGGATTGGTCTATGCAAGCAAAAAGATTTCAAATTCCTCATTACTCAGTTTCACACAGTGAAGTATTAAGTTGTTCTCTCTCTTACATGAGTGTAGAAGCCATTGTGTCTCAACAGAGCGACAAAATTGATGACCTCTTTAACATGTTTTTCACTGTCTGCTTCGTAAGTGACAAACACCTTCCCTGCAGCAAGAGACAGTTGATGAAGATTTGTGAAATACAAAAAGAAAACATGCAATTGTGCAGAAAAGTGTATTCTTAAAACATTCTATTGCATTTAAATGGATGGAATGACTGTTTGATGACTTGGTTTCTGAAAATAAATTCACAACCTCAACATCACCAGCCAAATTAAAAAGTGTCCTGGACCGTGATGCTGACGTCATCTTTTTACTCAATGTTAAAAGATCCTTTGGTAACACTTTAGATTAAGTGTTGCTTAACTAACATGAAGTAATGCATTAGTTAACATGAAGTAATACATTAACAATCGTTAACTAATGTGTAATGTGTTTATTTAATATTACTTAAGCACTGTAACCAATGGTAATGTAATGTATTACTTAAATGTTAACTAATGTATTACTTCATGTTAGTTAGTCACTACTTAACGTAAAGTGTTACCGATACTTCAATTGGTAATGCTTTGTGAAATTAATTCAGATCACTTTTTTGGTGTTCTTTAAGGTACTATAATTCGTGATACAGTTTTAACATAGTATGTTTCCTAATAACTTTATAATGTAATAAATATACACTGATTAGCCATAATATTAAAATCACCTTCTTGTATTTATACTCATTGTCCATTTTACCAGCTATATAGTATCAGTTTGTAGTTCTACAATTACAGACTGTAGTCTATCTGTTTCTCTGCATACTTTGTTAGAACCCCCACAGGAACACCACAGAGCAGGTATTATATCAAGTGCTTCTAAATGGCAATCGAAGCTGATAAAATGAACAATGAGTTTAGATAAAAGGCAGTTTTTCAATGTTATGGTTGATCAGTTTAGTTATTATACACTGACATTCAAGAGCTTGGAATCACTTGTCATATTACTGCTAGAACTTAATATATACAGGTCTTAAAGCTCCAGGGAACCTACTTCAGTGTTTTCTTTCTAATTAGGGTCATTTTGTTTCTCTGGGCCACAATATATACATATACAAAGTATATCTTATGAATTCCTTCCCAAGTCTAATAAATGTCTGTTGTATTTCACCATATTTCTGTTGTCTTTATGTAAGCTGGGTGGTGCTAATCTTGTATAATGTTTTAATAAACATTTACCTTTCAGTCACAAAACTGAGGCCACAGACACATAATAGTTAACTATCCATACGTGAACTTTATTTACTTGTCCGTTCCTTCATTCGCACATTACTGACTATTCCTTCCCAAGTTGCTTCGTCTGTTTGTTTGTTTGTGCTAAACATCTGTTCCACAGGGACGTTCTTTGGTCATTTAGCGTCACATAAACGTTGGATGATGATCTGAGCTCTGTTTGAGTGGTGGAGCAGGTTTGGAGTGAGAGCTGCCACAGTTCTCAGATAGGTCTAAGCAGCATGTTTAATCATATTTATAACTTGTTTCTTTTTTATGTTTTTCTGGATGTTAAATATTAACACTCAAGCATCATACAGATATTTCACTCTATGTTTTTTGGGACTACAAGATACAGCAGAAGTATGTTTAGATGCTCTATTCAATGTTTCTTTATATATTTTTTCTTTATTTGTTTTCAATGTTATGTTATCATATACTAAATGCTATAGCAATTATTAGTTAATAGTCATTTCTAAAAAGATTATCTGTTTGAAATTTTAAATAAAGTTCATTCCAGAGGTATATTTTATTGTAACTTTATTCTCAATTCCTTACAGTTTTCTCAGTTACTAAGGAACAGGACAACTTCCTACTAATCATTTGAAGTACTGTTGTTTTGAGTTGGTATGAGTAGTAGCATCATAACATGATTTTATATATTTAATCATTTATACATGTGTACATGTATGCATCTTCAATAAACAGGGTTTATATTATTGAAAACAGTGATTCCAAACTTCTGATCAGAAGTGGTACAGCACTCTGCTGTTGGAAAAAAAACTCCAAAATTAATTAATTAATTTTAATTGGTAACATAAAACAAAAACAAATAAATTCGGATTTATGTGTTTTTTATCTGACACAGGCAATATATTTTAGTATATACAGTGTTCTGCGCAAATATCCAATAGGCTGTCAAAAACATTCTTCATTGCTTTTGATCTCTCAATCATACTTTAGATCCTTAATTTAAAACAAAAATCTAAACTTTATTTGACATGCAATGATTAAAAGAAAAAAAACCTTACAATCAGATCATAAAATAAATATTTTTCAATTTCTACTAACAGAACAACAGTTAAGAAGTTTACAGCAGCTGAAGAAGTTATGAATCTACTGGAAAGAGGCTGAATGTCTATACTGTCCCCATGCACAGTGAAGAGGATGGCTTGAGTAGCCAAAGAATCCCTAAGACAAGAAGAGTCCACAAATCTGAAGGACTGGGAGAAATTCTGTACAGAGGAATAGCTTCAGATCTCTTATCATATGTGCTCCAGTCTTATTAAGCAATACAGAAGAAGAATCTGAGTTTTGCAAAGGGAAGCTGCGTTAAGCGAGGGGCAGGCAACAACTGTGGCACACGTAGATCTGAGAAAAAACATTTTGATTTTAAGATTTATTCTTTCAGTCTTTGCACTTGATTTAATGATTATGCCTGTGTGCACACTTTCAATGAGAGATCAGAATGATAAGCAATAAGGAACGTTCTGCTCATGTTTAATGGTGGAGGCGATATTTGGTGACGGCAAATATAGAAGACTGTATATTAGTGTCCATATACCAATAATAGCCAAAACAGGGATAACTCACTCTGCTCCAGAGAGAGAGGTGCTGTGCTTGGAACACTCTTGGGCTGAGGCTGAACAGACGGATGCCTACTTTCACACATTCAACACAAGCACAGCAATGAACCAATAAATATCTTCACTTGGACAGTGACAATCTTCCTATGAGAATAACATTTGTTGCTGATGATAATTTCAAACACTCAAAACCAGAGAAAACTGTACCTATGAATAAGGTCCTGATCTGACTGTGTGGTGTTCTTGGGACCTAGAAAAGAGAAAGTGAAAAGACATCTATCAGACACATCAAACATAATTTGGCCGACATCAGTATCTCATTGGTAAATAAACAAAACAGAAAGATTTCTGCTAAAAATCCCCAAGTTCATCAGACACTACCATAGTCTGACCATAGTCTGGCAATATGATGATGCTGTCGATATCATGATAAGTTACATGCTACACTTTTCTGAGTATATTGTGGGTATCTTTAGTACTTCTACAACATTGAACAACTGCATATAATCACAAATCAGAAAGGTTTAGTTGCTGGCAAACTGGAGCGTAATAAGTAATTAACTGGATGTCAAGGTACTTATGCTACTTTTTCATTTGATTAATTTATTTTTGATAGATTTTCTTCCTGCTTCTTCTTAATTAGTCTACTTTTGCAAAAATTTCATAACTGGAAATTTAATTAATCAAAGTGATATGATACACAATTGCAATAATACCAATACAGAGTTTTAAAAAGACTGTTCTTACGGAGAAAGAGAGGAAAAACACTTGCTAAAAGTGAAATGGTAAAAATGGTGAAAAACTATGAGGATCTAGGGACAAGCTGAGTCAAAGCCACATGCTACCTTGAAGGCAACATTTATCTCTACAATCTCAAGAGACTTTAGAGATGTGCAGATATAAAATTTGGCATCGGATCAGTTGAAGCACTTTCTGCCCCCACTTGTCAGACACTCTATCAAACAGCATATAGGACACTCCTTCCTGAAGGCCACAGACTCCACTCTCTTTCATGCATATTTTTGCACAGTGGTAACTGTACTAACGTTAAGTAAAGCACTCCAGACATTCCAGAGGTGAAATATTTAGATTGTAACAGTGAAAGTGACTTTCTAGACGTCAATGCAAGTGTCTCTTTAATCATCTGAAGTTCTGAAACCAATGCTGGTTAGTAGAGAAGTGGCAGCAAGTGAAATAAACTGAAATATCAGTTTATCAGTTTTCAAACTCAAAAAGTTTGAACCTCCTCAGTAAAACAATGTACATTTCGCTGAATCTCTAATTGACAAAAAGTTCACATGCCCTCTATAGAGAACAGACATAGTTAAGCCATTTACCTGCAAGTTTAGTGCACAATTTCTATTTACACGCTGCATTTAAAATATTGGAGAAACACAAAACATAACATATAAAATGTGTCTTACGTTCAGCAAACAGTAATTGTGCATTAAAATGTCCAGAGGTTTGGGTGCCCAATTTCTGTAGTCAGTGACTAAGAACTTTCTAACTTCTCTCAGTGTCTCTAGTTACTTTGTGATTCATGTACATACAAATGTGCACCACCACTGCACATTTCAGGACATGTATTTACCTGTTCCTATGCAAAACAATATTTATACTGGCCTCAAAATAACAGGGAATGATGATGATAGAGGACCAATAGACCAAAACAGATTTCTGTTTAACATACATATACAATGCCCCCTAAAAAAGATTTGGACATTTCAA
This sequence comes from Semaprochilodus insignis, assembly GCA_034552555.1. Taxonomy (NCBI): domain Eukaryota; kingdom Metazoa; phylum Chordata; class Actinopteri; order Characiformes; family Prochilodontidae; genus Semaprochilodus; species Semaprochilodus insignis. The sequence continues at coordinate 24,893,809 of CM067476.1, read as the reverse complement.
GCATGTAATCATTGATGAACTTCACCTTTTTCTTTAGGATGCTTTATAAAAAAGTTTAACAAATTGATATGTTTTAGACAGGAACATCTGTAACATATAACTGACAATTCCTTGGAATATATAATAAATCTGACCAACCAACACAGAAGTGGAAACATCAAAACGTCTATTCATTCTATTCATCCATTAATTCTAAAATCTTCACACTATGTAAAGGGTAGCTGGCATACGGTATATGCATACTACATACACCATTAGGGGAACACAGACAATGCAGCCAGCTTTCCATTGAAGATAGCCTGAAACCTTTAATCAATCATTTAATGTTACCAAATAACAGTACAAATGTCATGTTACCAATGTAGCCCATTCAGAGGCATGAAGGCAACTGCCACACTTACCCAAAGATGAATATGACATGCGGTACTGCAGCCCATGATGGAGCCTATGATTTTCCCAGCAAGCGTCAAGTGGGCCCTGGCCGCAGCAGACAGGCCTGTGTGAAGGGCATGGGCATGGAGGTGGATAGTAGCTGTGCTGGGCTAATGCTGTAGGGATGGAGTGCAGTGATCGGGGACGCTCAAGACTGCTCCCACTTGGACTGTGTCGGTCCAGCAGAGACTGTGAATAAGAGGCCTCACTCTGATAACCGCAGAACTCTCCAGATACAACACAGGACGGATGGCTGCCATTGGAGAATCCTCTCACTAGGCTGTTGTAAGAACTTGTGTGGTGCCAGTCCTCTTTCTGGGGCTCCAGGGTACTGAAACAGCCCTCAGCCTGGCTGGGGAAGGGAGTCTGGGGGCTGTAGCCAGCAGGGAGACCCAGGGGAGGCTGATAGGGGCTGTAGCTGGACTGGGCATCACTGCCCATGCTGGTGCAGAAGTCAGAGAAAGCCGCCGATGTGCTCAGAGGGGGCTCGTTGCTAAGCAACCTGGAGTCAGCAGATGAAAGCTGGGGGTCAGCCTGAGGTCTGACACTGCTGGCCTCAGGAACAGAAGGTGTGTCTGGAAGGGTGTACTCAGCGTTGGTTTTACTCATAGTTTCGTCGTTCTCCTCTGGGAAGTTGAGTGACTGAAAATTACAGCTGACAGTTTGGAAAATGTTACTTAGGACTGACAAGAAAAACGCTCCATCTACAATCAATGAACAAAACAACATTCACTTCAGCAAAGGCCATAGGGACCTGTAATGGACGTACACAGCACAGTGTGTTTTTTCTCTTCTATTTTCTCCCTCAATTTAGGACCACTAGCTAGATGTCCCTTCATCACATCATGCCACCAAACTGGAAGGGTGAAGGCTGGCACATGCTTCCTCTGAGACATGCGGAGCACCTCCACATCTTTTCTGAACTGATGCTAACAAGATATCTTTGGACCGCTTATTGCACATGAAGCAGAACACTCTGCAGCATATTCCAACAGACACTTGCATTGACAAACATGGGAGACAGAGGGCCACGCTATCTAACCAGAGGTAAACCCCACGGATGTCTGTGGCATCGTCAGGAATTGAATCTCCTGATGATTATAGCTACTAAATTGCATTCTTAAGGTTAAAGTGTTTATTTTTAACTCCACTTGTTAGCTCCATTGGTAAAACATCATGCTTTAAAATGCTTACACATGTGCACACCAATACGAGCAACAGCAGTATCAACAACAATGCTACACAGTAAGCTGAGCAGTGGTCAGTTTAAATCAAAGGACTGCACCTGTATGATGGTGTGGATGAACATTGGGAACTGCGTAACATCATTTTTTTCAGTTACAAAGTGACTGATGCCATCTCAAGGCCCCAAACGGTACACGGACCTACAAGTAAACAGGCAAGATATATTGAAAAAGCACATGAACACCACTGCACTTAACCTTAACTGCAATATCGGCCTTTGCAGTGTTGATATAAGTGATCTAATATTTTGTACCTGTGAACATTCTGACCAGAGTGTGGTGTGAGTGTGACTTATCCAACAGCTTTTGCATTTGTTGTGCTAATGCAGATATCAATACAGATCAGTTGCTAAGCACACTGTGAGACATAATGGCACATCTTATTGAACAAATGAACACAACCTAAATATTAAAGAAAGTTAGAGCAACTTAATCTGAGGATAAAAAAAAATCAAAAAATGAACTGCTGACAAAGTAACTCGTTTTTAGCATAACTGGAGTTAAGATAATCTTTTTCCATTCACTATTTTGATTTAAGTTATAGACAAATACAAACACACACCTCCAAACGTTTGTTCAAGATTGACACCTGTACTGAATGACAGACTGTTTACTTCAGGGATTAGTTCTACTTATAGCCTGTACAGAACTACCTACACTAAGTGATGACTAACAAGCGCAAGACATACTCTTGATCGCTTTAAGAAGCATCACCTCAGCACAAACGGAAAGGGTTTTAATGGTTTCCTTCTTTTTTTTTTTAGCTAATGCATCAGTTGATTCAATGTTTGTGCTGACAAAGTACATATATTTGCAAGTTACAATGACTTAACTGTATTGAGTTAGTACCATTATTACAGATGAGTACAGACAAGTACTGCAGATAAGTCACAGAGTACAATTTATGTCAGTTTATACAACAGTAGACATATGTTTTGTTCTTAAACAGATCAGGAAATTTGTTGTCAAATGATTTGAGTTACCTAAACTTAAATGGTTTAAGGCAATATGTTTCTGCAAACCATTTGAGTTGACTTAACTCATTAAAGTGTTTAGTGTTCATACAAGTGCTTCGTATACCTTAGCTCACAAAACATAATCATAATCATAATTTATATCCTGCAGTTTTAGTCCACCTTTGCAAAAGCACTATACAGCAGCATAGCACACAGTTTTAGTGGAATTAAAGATGGCTTTACTTTTTGGCAAAAAGTAGAAGCAGTTTGAGAGAGGTACTGTGGGTTTTTGTCTTGAGATATTTAGCTCGGTTTGTAGTGTATTATTAGAGTTCACAGCACCAGGGGAAACTACACTGATCCTGTTGAAACTCAATTGTGACTTTATGTTACATAAGTGTGGCTGTCAGCTACAGAACCAGAGCAATAAACACACATAACAGGTTTAGTTGGAGCCACAGGCCAACTTAATCATCTGAATACCTGAAGCTCCTAAGGCCTTTGGTAAAAGCAGTACAATCCATGTGTAGCTGAATGAGAAATAATATGTTTGTGAGTGCGAGAGTGTCAATGGGTGAGAGAGAGAGAGAGAGAGAGAGAGAGACAAACACACAGCAAGTCAATGTCAATAATTAGGGCTAGGTATCCAATCTCAATAGCTTTAAGGTATGGCAGGTTTCAATACTTAAACAGTCAGTCTTATGAGCCAACGAGCATGTTTGTTCCAAAATCTAGAACACTTGCTGGCAGCTAAAATCAGAAGTCTAACAAATGGCTTTTTCTTATTTTTTTGCCTACTGTACTCATTTTGACATCACACAGTAACATACCATGTGGAATTATGTAGTGATCATAAATAAATACATGAATGAATGAATGAATGAATGAATGTATATTTTTGCACAAAACACTCCTCACTGTTCTCTCCATGAGGAGCATTTTGGCACAGTTTTAAAATATGTTCCACATGTCGTCGCTGTCCAAAGGAAAAAGGATCTCCAAAATGGTAACTTTACAGGAGAGGGCAAAAACTTAATTCAATTTAAATATAAGTCAATTTATTTATTAAATATCTACACAACGTTGACGGAAGCTGCGACAAAAATGGAGACACATGTTTTTCTTTGGACAGCGACAATGTGTGAGCTGGTTGCCTGCTGAAAACTAACATTTTCATGTTTGTCTAACTTTATAAGAGTGTAAGAACAGGCCTGTAATTCAAAATGTCTTTAAGATTATGATACGCATACATCATATCATCGCTGCCCAAAGAAAAGCATGCGTCACCATTTCTTTTTTGGATTTTACTCCTCTACATTATTTGTGTATGGCAGTAATTTTCATGATAAGGCAAACAACAGAAATGCCCCAAATTAGCTTGGAATAAAATCTCTTTACATTGAACTTGCACTGAAAGTATTTTTGTCCTCTCCTGTGAAGTTACCATTTTGGAGACACCTGTTTTGTTTGGGAGAGGGATGATGTGTCTTAAAGCGAAGGAGAGGAAAAATGTATTGTTCAGAAACTGGTGTTGAACAAGCTGGTTTTAGTACAGATCCATTACCCTAGTAAGGATTTAAAAGGGTGATTGTGCCATCTTTCCAAAGCTGTTGAAAACTCGAGGTACACTGGTTTGATGTCAAATGGTTGGTTGTAGAGAAACTTACAGACAATTTTGTACAATTTGTACACTGAACATTTCTGTACAATGGTGGTAACAGAAATCAGCAGTGGTGTACAACAGAAACATTGCTATTGTTTTCACTGTCAAAACTAACATGAGAACATACACATCTCCTGTATTTTTATCCATTTCTCTTATTTGTATGGTTAAAATTGGTAAACCAGTGGTGAACTTTTCCTGAATTTTTGAAGACTAGGGGACTAGTTTGCCTTACAGCGGCCTGCGTGTATCCTTCCACCATGGATATTTTACTAATGCGCTTCAGGCCAAAAGCTTGCACCGTTCCTGTGAACAAGTCAGGCTAGGCGAGTGTCTCTGAAGTGGCGTATTTCGCATCAAACCACTGGCTTTATTTACCCATGTACTTACACAAAAACCTCTGTAAACACTGACATTTGATCAAGAACAGCAGGAGCTAAAAGCTAAAACCATTCTGACTTCAGCATCTCAGGTCACTTTCACCCGAGCTCCGTTTAGACCAGGTGTATCTGAGGATACGAGCACCGGAGAGACGAGCGACAGAACTATCTCAGAGATACAATAGTGAACTGATGTAAACCTAGACCTGAGCTGGTCGCTTCGCAGAAATGCCTCGGTAATCCACACAGACGCTGTAATTTGCTCCTCGTTGGCGTATTTCTGTCACTTGTACTAGAACTTAATGACAAAAACAGACAGAGAGAGAGAGAAAGACAGGCCGGGACACGCCAGTGAACTTACCTCGCAGCTCAGCCACCCGAGTTACATTAACGATGAAGTTCGGTGTTTTTCCAACGCCAGTCTGCGAGAAGGAATAGTGACTAAACCTGAGGAGGCTACAGGTCAAGGTTTTTGAAAGCTAAGCTATAAGCTCCACAGGTGGTCAACAACAACAACAACAGCAGCAGCAGCTGCAGGAGCTGCGGCACCCTCACTGGAGTTTTAGCCCCGCGTGCTTACAGTAAGTGCACTCAGTAGGTCGGCCCGCCTACAGCTCTCTCAACAGAAATCCCCCCCAGCAGCTCACAGTACAGTTCAGGACGTTCATCTCCAGTTTCAGTGAAGCAGTTTCATTTTTACGCATTGTGATGGGCTGTTATAAGAGATTTTACTTTTTGTGGTTAACAAACAGACGCGAGCCAGGAGCAGCAGCTGAACTGAAGGCTTCTGAATAGCAGCGACCTTTAAGAAGCTCTGCAAGCCTCGAGGCCCACTGTCTCTGACACCGTCCAGAAAGCATGAATGAATGAAGGTCTGTGTAGCATGAAATAAACATAAAATGACTTGGACTCGGAGGACAACAGAGGAGACGGAGGGGGAAATGCAGAACGTCTAAGATTAACAGCATTGAGATGGTAGGACGAAAATGCTGATGTGCATTTGCGTGTACGAGTGACAGCTCTTGAGGTTGGAACAGTTACCAGAAGTCAGGAAGGAGAAAAAGGTCAAAGAAATCATTTCTTCCTTGACAGCTGTGTGTTTGTATGTCCAAACAACAGATGTCCCCTGAAATGGTAATACTGCGCAGGGGGAAGGGGACCTTTTTGTGGCTCTGTGTTTGATATTGCAAATTGATTTGTATTATATTATTTGTATATAGATATTTATATTAAAGTCTCCAATGCGATCTTGGTTTGAACTAGCAGATGCTAAGTTGCAAGAGAGGCTTACAAAACTGCTTCTTGTTTCCTCCTATGCTCCTAATGTCACTGACTGAAGGGCACCTGCCTGTGACATAAGCCGTTACAGAGGTGTTAAAACATCCTGGCAATACAGAGAAAGGTGTAAACCTGATCGACTACAGTGACTGTCCTGGCAAAACAATATCTGGGCAAAACCAATATGTTACATATCGATTGTGCAACAACAGCCCTACTAACGAGCACCAATGAAAGCCAAAAAAGAAAACACTTATCTGTCCCGGTCCAGTAAATGTTTGATTTTATTTGGACAAATCTTACAACGCACAAGATAATTCATGGTTATACTGGGGAAATTGGAACAAGACTACATTCACTGGAAAATAAAAATAAGCAGTGTCATTTCAAATGGTGGACGTATTTCGAAGCACTGACTTTTCTTTGGTTGGCAAAGCAAGACTCTAGCCATTTCTTCTTTACAAGGACTGCCTTAGGATAGTGCTTCACCAAGTCCTGTAATTCCTGTGGGGAGAGCAAACACAAATGGATCAGCAGAGCACAACAGCTGTTTAACACATACTTAAAGACTACACTGTGGACATGCGTAACTGCATGCGACATGCGTTAATGCGGTGCCAGTTGTGCTTCAGCCCCCTTCACAGAACGGGTGAATCTGATGACCGTGAGTCTGTTGAAGGAGTATTCGACCAGAACTGGGTCAAGGATGTGTTTCTCAAGGAAGTTAGTCAAGTATCTACTATTGTCATCTTATCTTCATCAGTGTAACACTGATTTTGAAATCGAAACCTAAACCAGACTTTCTGAGTGCAAGTGATCTTAATACGTAAATGTGTGTGACGTGGTCTAAATGATTCCTGCTAAATCCTAGCAGACACCTCTGACTTTTAAAATGCCTATTTCAGGCGTTTCAGGGTGACTAGCAGTACGGCATTTTTTACGGCAATTGTAACAAAACTTCTTATATAGTACAGCTATATGAATGCTTATATGAATTTGACTCCTTGCTAGTAATGCTATTAATCAGCACTCTTGGTTGCAGGGCTTTGTATGACGTACCTGTGTATGAAATGGACTGTCCACTTCTGCTACAATGTGAGTAACCTGTGAGCTCATAATGTCCTCTTCATCGCCATCATACGTACACAAACGCTAAGGAAAACATCTGAAAAGAGAAACTGGCTTTGTTGTCTAAATAAGTACATGCGCTAGACCGGCTGCCTCCAACTTTATTTTACCCACAATGAGTAAAACCAGCTGTGCTACTCTTTGGCAAGAACAAAACCGGGACACCCTTTATAACATGCTTGTATACCACTAGAGTCTCATAACACTCGTATATCTGGCCTGGATAAAAACAGCAAAGTAATGAACATAACTTTATCATATTGCTGGACGTAGTGTAGGGACTGCAAAGTGTTTCCATGTTCACAGCACTAAGGGCAAATAATGCGCAATGACCTTATAATCATAACATAGTAATAATATCCATTAATGCCCACTTGCTGAATATTGCATAATAATTCAGAATCAGTAATTAGGCTAGCCCTGACTTTCAGTTTTTTTTTTTTTTTTAAGCAATACCTAGAATGGTGTCCAAGCCTATAACGATTAGAATCCGGATCTAAACAATTAGAAGTCTGTAACGACCAATAAAACTATTGTGTTGTTTTAAAGATGTATAAATATAAAACCTTGTATCTCCAAATGGTAACTCTACAGGAGATAGAAAACACTGTAACTATAAATGAATGTTAATGCAACATTTCTTCCAAGTAATCTTGGACCATTTCTATTGTCCTTTCATCATGACAGTTTAACACAATTCAAAGTTTACCTGGAGTTAAAAATATCTATTAACTACATGTTTGAAAACAACAACAAAAAAACCCTTTCTTTTACTATATAATACAGACCCTTGTGGTTTATGGCCTTAAATAAAGAGCTGGCGCTCCGCCTCAGATGCTGTTTAAAGTGGTAAACTGAACAGATCTGGAAATGCGCGTTATGTGGGAGGAGAACTGTTAATTACCTGTTCTCGTCCATTACACAGAGACAGAACATACCAGTCTCATGTCATAGTCGTTGAGACAAATAGAAAGTAACTGGTGAACCTGTTCTTAGGGTGTATTATAAGGCAGTTATGGTTTTACTGCTGCATGCCTGAATGAGTTAATCTTCTAAATGACTTCTCAATAGAAAAACAAAAACTAAGAGAAAGAAAATGAAAAACAAGGAAACAAAAGGCTGATCTGCTGCGTCAGCACAGCAGATAACGTAGATCAAAGGATATGTGACAAGGTAGCGTACGAGTTTCTTTTTCTCTGTGGCACCCATATTGTAAAAGAAAACATGGACACCTCTCATGAAATCAGCCAGGCCAAGAGCTTCTCCACCCTGGGCTGAAGTACTAGGGCCTTCTCGGCACTCCTCATCAGACCCAGAAGGACTTAGGGAGCATGAGGAACGTGGAGAAGCAGATGTTGGAGGGACTGATGCCAAGTGTGAAGTAGACAAACCTGTGGTGCTTGTGGTAGAGGCCTTTGTGGAAGAATGTGAGGCTGTTCGCTTGTAGTAGTATCTAACAGTCATGTTAAGAATGTTCACATATTGTATCACTTCATCTCTTAAAGAAACACCAGAGTTATGACACTTCAACACCTAAGAGCAACAATTACCCAATCAGAGTTCAACTTAACAGTGGCATACCTGAGCTCCAGCTTGAAATATCTGTCTGGACCTGTCTATTGATGCCAATATTTTGTGCAATTTCTGAAACATTTGTTGAGCTTGGGTCAGGTTCAAATTTGATTTTTGGGTATCTCGAAGCCCGACTTTTGTAATAGATTTTAGCCTACATTATTAGCTTTTATCAGTTTAAACTATTTTAATGTGGTATGTTGGAGTTACTTATGTCTACTCAAGCCAACGTGAAAACAACATATAAGCATATGTAAGTTGCTTCTAAAAGAACTGACTGATGACTGATAAATAATTTTGTGGAAAAAATATTGATGATCATATGATGGCTTTTGTTGCTTGGTTGTTTAACTCTGTTCTTACAGTAGTTTCACAGGTTCCATCATCAAGAATGTGGAATTGTTTGGTCTCTGGTTGCATGTCAGTTCTCAGTTGACATGAGAATTACAATTTTTGGGTTCAGGTCTAAAACATCATACTGTGGATTGAGCCCGTTTGAACTCTAAATTACAGTTTGGACCAAGATTTCAGGTCCTATTAAAGCTCTTTGTGATTATGTGTATCCACAACACACATTTAAACCAGTAAAAATTCCTCCAGTAGATTTTCCTTATTAGTGTGACCTACAGTCAGGATACATGAATGTGGGAATGCCTTGGGAGGCCAGGTGCTTGCGGATCAGTCTCTCAGTGCCATACCAGTTGAAGCCTTTGGTTGAGTGGCCGATTCGCGGAAGATGGACACTAGCTGGTGGTACAGAATAACCAGAACAAGTCACAATAGAAAGATGCAACATGTAAATGAACACATGTAAATAATTGTACATAACTGTGTTTAAAAAATAAATAAATCAATAAAATACAGATCAGTTTCTCACCAGAACACAAAGTGTTTACCCTGTTAAGCATATGTAGCAATATGATATTTTATGCATTTCTTCTTAAAACAGATTGAGGCAAAGATGTATTATTGAGCTACACAAGCACAAGATATTTGGTTATGTGATTTCCCCACTATGGTTTAACCACATCTCACATTAGCAAGAAGAGAGAGGGCATATTCACGTAAGGTTAAGTGATACAGGTCTGCATATGAACACAGTTACAAAGTTACCACCATATGCTTTTTGGGTTCAATTTGTGTTTTGCCATAGCAGCACCAGAATAAAATTACAAAGAAAAGGATCCCTTAACAAAAAGCCCTGTACACATTTTTACACATAAGATATTTTACTCACATTATTTCACCTTGCTTCACCACTTCAAAAAGACTTTAAACAGTTCAAGTATTATTTTAAAAGTTATATAAAAAGTTGTTTTAGCCAAGTAATGTAAACAATTGTTAATTTCAAGGCACATTATCTTATCTTACCTACCTGTACAGGCTAGCTAAACCACTTTGTGACAGTAACGCTGTCCATTACTGCTGTCCAATCTACTGCTGCTGTTTTATTCACTGGAACTTCCCAGAATGCACTACACCTTTTTCTCTCTCCAAAATCTTCATCATCACCATCATCATCAGTACTGACATCCTCACTCTCACTTCCTCACTCTAACTCTAGAATATGTTGAACATCCTCAAAGTAAAAGCAACCACAGCGAACAATGTTTACCTTTCTTTTGCTTGGCAGCTCTGTAGATCTTCTTGAGTCCCTCCTCTAAGGCAGTAAGACGGATGCCTGATGGGTTGTTGGCTTTATCTCTCTGCTGGGCAACAATGAGTGCCAGCTGAAGAAACAGAAAGCAACAGAGTAGGTGACTGACATAATTTATTAATACCGTGTTAATGCCCCTGTGATATATATATATATATTTGAGCAGTCTTGAAAATCAAACTCATACAAAGACAGTAGGGAAACTGACAACTTGAATTAAAAAAAAGGAGACAGAAAAGAGAATATGAGCGAGTGAGAGTGATATCAGGCTAACTTACATAGTCGCGTCCACTCATTCTTGACTGTTTGTCGTCAATGGGAAAAAGCAGCACGTTCCCGAGATCCAAGTCTAAAACAGAGCAAATGCTACAACAATCATGAAAGCAGCTACAGAACCAATTGCTATTGTAGTGCCGGAGTTTGGCTGGCTGAGGGATTTGTACAGTTCCCCACCTTCCATGTCTCCTGCCAATTCATATTGCTTCTTTGCCTCATCTGATCGGCGCTCCAAAGCTGTAAACAGCCCACCTCGGCCCCACCCTCCAGAGTCATCTATGCACAAATACAAACGTTTACATTTCCACATAAAATTGCTAAAATAATTTTTAAGATATACCAATAAAATAAGAATCATCTTGACTGACGACTTTGTAAACATTATATATGAAATTAATGCATACATACCAACACAATGAACAATAACAGCATCTTCCTGGGCAGCCTGTGGGTGGGTAACATCACCCAGTACGTAATGAATGGCTGTGTGCTCTGAATCTGTAGAGTTCACACTGCTGTCATCACCTTCATCTTCGTCTTCATCCACATCCTCACCCTCGCTATCAGCAGAGGGCAAGCACAAGGACTTGTACCCGCATGAAGTCCACCATGCCATCCTGCCACAGATATAGACCCTTTTGAAGTTTGAAATGCTAAAAAATACTGAATTGCTTTTCTTTCGCCCTGGTGTGACTCAATAAGCTATTTATTCGCCATGGCAAACTGGTGACAAAGAATTTCTATTGGTGGTTGAATGACTACAGAAATACCAAGGAGACTAACGTTAAACAGAATTATGAAATGACTTAAGCATGGAAGTAAGATGGCTGAATCTCCTCCCTCCTATCCAACTTCCTGTATATTTCCATTGTTCTCTTCTTTTTCACTGTGATCAAGTTTTCACACTCAGCCACCTTCTCATCACCTGCTTATTCCCTGAATCTTACCTCTCTGTCCTTCAAGTGAAATCTGGTCGTCTAACATAAGCAGAAGCCACAAAGAATTTAGGTAGTAGATCTGAAAAATCACTGGTTATACTACAACTACAGATTGACACTATGGTCTGTACCATAGAAGGGCAATCCGTTATCATGTTCTTATATACAAGATGCTAAAAACAATGACATCTGAGTGAAATACTTTTTCATGTCAGTTTCTTACTTTTTCTTGTATTTTTGTTCTTCCCGTTGTCTCCTCTTCTCTTCCTGTACCTTGGCTCTCTTAATGGCAGCTTCCTGTCTCTTCTGACGCCTCTGCTCCAGCTCAGACTCTGTCAAAGGTCTCTTTCTTCTTGCTGGGGTTGACAGAGGCCCAGACAAAACAATCTACACAGCGACACAAATATGAGAAAATGTGCCATGCTGTTCTGTTCTTTCTTGTTCCAATATGTAATTTGCACATGATGATTTATCAGTTTTACCAGATTTATCAGTCCATTTTTATAAGTCTTATCCACCACAATGAAGAATGTGCAGAACCTTTGTTAGTAAGAGGGAATAGAAAATCATGGTTTAACTGAAATCAAGGCTACAGACCTGTTTATTGTTCACATATTTGTGTATTAGTAATAGCTCCATTACTGAGAATACAGAAGACAACCATATGGAAATCATTTTCAGGCAGCAATTTACATAATGGTTAAAATTTGCATATGACTTGTGACCTATATATCGTCACTCTTGGAACAAAATGTCATATCTCCAAACAGTTAAGACAGAGATGATATGGACATCTTTGCTGTCAAATAGGCATAATCGTTCTTAAATTTTAATTGAACTAAAAAGACTTTATTTAAAGTAGCTTTAGAGCATGTGTACTGGTCCATTAAAAAAATTGGAGTTAAATTTTTTGGACAGTGGAAATATATATATTTACAGATGAAGGTACAGTTTATAAATTAGTATACTTTAACTACAATTTAATAAATTAGTCAAAGTGTAAAATTATTCACCTACATTACAAGTGACACAAGATTTACACTTTCCATTTCATTTTAATCTTTACACTGAATTAAGAAAAAAAATGAGCCAAGAGCTAGAGCATAAGAGCTGTACATCACGTCTAGTAAGTAGACCGGAGTAAATAAGAATAAAAAAGCTGTTCTGAGATAGAATTCATGTTATTACTACTACAGTTCAGTGCAGAACCTTCTCCAATATAAAAGAGATATTCAGCTTTCTTCACTCAATGTATCTCACAGGAAGTAGCAACGAACATGTAAGGAGTGAGCAGACTGTGGTTCCTAATGATTCACTAAAACATGTTAAATATTTATTTACTGATTTATTGATTTCTCGATTTATGGCAGTTTGTTTATTGCTGCACAGTTATTGTTTCTAACCCCATAGTGTCTAACCCTTTAACTTACTCCAGTTTTGTGGCGTAGTGTACGGCCCTCTTTCCCGGCATCCTCCAGTTGGGCTAACTGTTCCTCCAGTAGCAGCTCAAATGTTTTCTGGTCCTCCATGCTGGGGTCTTTGGAGTAGTCCTTCCCTTCAAAGTAGTACATATGTTCTGGAATAGAGAAATGGTACGTCAGCGTTTGTGATAATGATAAAACGGCTAAACAAGTACTTAAATAAATGTAGCCATAAATCATGGTGTCCTACGCTGTCTCTGATCTTCATCTCCCTCATCCTCATCTTCATCTTCCTTATTTGGCTTCACGTCTTCTTCATCTGTCAACCAGTGTCCTTTCCGAGATGGACCAAGAATAAGCTTAAGGTCCACTTCCTGAACTGAACTCTCTTCTGTTGACAGCAGCTTATCCACTCCAAACTTCAGAATCTCACTCAGCTGCAAACATTGGGACATACACATAGGCACAGTTTATTAAGTACACTTACCATGTGCCTAAATTCATTTTGTAGCTTTCAAATTACTGAATGCAGCCCATTGGTTACAGCACAATTTGTCAGGAGCCATTTACCCTGTACATCAATGGAAAAGGACCTCCGAGGCCACTGCTGACCAGGTATTAGTCATCCCTTATGTCAGCCACTATAGTCTTGAAATGTACAGATACAAGGTGTCCCAACTTAGGCAGCAGGAATCTACATATGAGCAAAACGCTTGCATTTATTTTCTGTGTTACAAACAAGAATAGGATTTTGATTTAGGAGCACCCATGCAAGACCAGATTTTGAACTGAACAGCCTACCATTTCATTATCCGTGAACAGCACTGTGTCGTTTTTCTTCTTTAATGATCAAATTTATTTGATTGCCTTGAGAAGCTAAAATTAAGGGGGAATGAGTTTAGTATTGTTTGCAGGTGTGCTGTAAAGACTGCAGTATTAAGGCTGTTTGAAATCAGAGAGCAGCCTGCATATGCACACAGTTACTGATGGGTATTCCAGCTCAGCTCACAAACGATTCTGTCAGCTTCAAAACAACTATTCATTCAGTAGCGCTGACAGTTTTTTTTTTTTAATCGCAAACAATTAAATAAAAAATTTTATTATAACACACTAATTCAATAAATGCAAATCAATATGTTACAGTAAACAGGACACAATTATGAGAACTGCTAGTACAACACATTACCTTATGATAATCAGATTAAAAAAGGAGCGCAAATTAAAAATAAATGGAACATGAGAACAGAACATAAATTGTGAATAATTGAAAATAATAGCTCCTACGGCTGTTGAGGTGATCTATCTGGAAATCTGTGTAGGAAAAATCTGACTGCTAAATGAAACATCCTTTCTGACTACTACGACAAATGAAGATAACAGAGGGATTTTTAAATGTTCATATTGACTTTGCACTATAGATTTTTGTATGTGTTTTGTTTATTTCAAATAAGCGCTCCTTGGCAAAAAAAACTTAAGACAGAATTCTGAGTAGGGGTGTCGAGTAAAGTGGCTTGTAGATAAAGAAAGGAGGGCAAAACAAAAATGAGGTACAGAGAGGAGGCCAAGCTCAAAGAAAGTGACCAAAACTGAGAAGCGCAAAAGTGCAGGGATGGTAGTGAGGCACCTGTAGGGCAGAAGCAGCGGTCTGAGGCTGCTCCAGTAGAGAGAAGCGGCCCTCCTCGATCACTGTGCTGGTGAGACGCAGTTTCGATACAGCACATGAATAAATGATCTCCTCCACTGTGTCCCTACCCAGGAGCCGGATCACTTTCACAGCCCTGCAGAGATTTGAGCAGGTAAATGAATCTTAATGTGTGATCAAAAGAAAACAGAATAAAATAAATTTTTTTGGTAACAAAGCGTTTCATTTTACTGGTCTCAGTCACATCCGGGTTGTTGTTTTCATTATTTTAAATTGCATAAGAAGTGTGCTGGTGTTCTTTCTGTTTTAAGTATGGAGACATGTTGCCAACTTTCATGTAGACAACCTTCAAAAGGTTTATTAGAAACTGAATTGTTGGCCCACCTAATTGGGTTCAGGTGATTAATAAACCACAATGACAATAACAACATGTTTCTTAACACTTGTAAATACAGTAAACCATGTACAAATGGTTCAAATTAAGTATTTTAAAATTTTACTTTGATTACATTAATTACATTAAAAACTTTAAAACATAAAGAATATAGTTGCTGTCCAAGGAAAAACATGTATCTCAATTTTTGTTGATTTTTTACTCATGCATCATTTACATGCATGAAAATATCATGATTAATGGACCAACAGAAATGGCCCAAACTGCTTAGACTTCCATTAAAGTCACATGTTTGTCCTCTCCTGTAAAGTTGCCATTTTGGATATACTTGTTTTTCTCTGGATATGCTTGGCTTCACATTAAAACTACATGCTCTAGCATTACCTTGTCTGTCCAATCCGGTGGGCTCGAGCTGCTGCTTGCAGGTCATTCTGAGGATTGAAATCACTGTCCACAAAGATTACAGTATCAGCTGCTGTTAGGTTCATACCAACACCACCTGAACAACACAAAATCAGGACTCATAAATCAGGGTGGGACGAGATGTGGAACAGATGCTACTGCAACACCATAGACAAGCTAGCACCTGTTCACATAACCACAAATAAAGAGTCATTTACAATCCAAAACAAATTAATAGGCAAAGTTTATTTCAGGTGACGGCTGATGATGTCAGAGTTCATCCCAGGACAGAAAAATATACTATTCTCCTAATTTACTTTCAACTATCATGTATCATGTAAGCAGTTAGCAGTGTCAGCATTAATCACTTCAGACAAAACCACTCTTAAAAATACATGATATTCTCAATCACTGACGTTTTGACTAAAAATGCAAAACAAACTTTTGTGATTACTGTACAAAAACAAGTTCATTTCTAAGTAAATTTCTGGGAGTTCCCATCAGTCTCCCTTGATAAAGGTATTTAGTATTTTTCCCCCTTGGCTTTTGGTTAGTACACCACCATCCAAGTCAGATATGAGAGCGATAAACACTTGACATCTCTCTGAGTCATAAGTCCCTGTTCCAGGGGGAGGTTACATGCATTTGGGTAAGTTGGTAGAGATTTCAAGTGCGATAACAAAGGAGACATTTCAGTGATGAGCGCCTGCATCACAAACCATAAAGCACCATTTCCACGAAAATCATAAAACTGAAATGTCAGAGTATTTTGGATGATGCTGTGTCAGTTAAGGCTTGCTGCCACAGAATCTTTGACTCAGCAACTGTTTTGATACTATTAAGCTTGTGTCAACAAGTCTAATTGAATTCAATATTGTATTGTTTACATAACTGAGATATTTAAGACATTGGGATGATTGTGCTGTGCAAAAGAACATTTTAAACACTCTTAAACAATTACTAAAATATTAATATGAATTAAGTTTATCAAGAACAGCATTTTACAGGCTTCTAATACATGCTGGTATTTTCAAACAAATACTTGAATGCTCGTTCTCAACACCATGCTTAAAAACAATATTTACTTTCAAAAGCCTTACTGTATGTATGCATGTTCATTTGTTCATTTAATATAGCTTGTTCGACAAATTTAAACATATTTTTAAAGGTGGGAAATATGGCAAAAATACAAGAGGCAAACAAGAGACAGTAGTGTGACATAAAAAGTAAACCTATGAAAACCTATGAGTATAAATGATATTTAATATTTCATATACTGCAATGCACTAAATCCAACTAAACATGAATAACTGCACTCTCTTTGTAATGAAACATGCAGTGTTCTAAAAGTAATGACAATATCAGTGATATATTGTGATGTAAATTGTCAAAATGATGATAAACATTGTCATACAGCCCAGTACAACTGAGAACGTGCACAGCTTCTCTAAGTGACTGTCATACCACTGTCAAAACTACAGCCAAACAAATGAATGTTTCTCTCTGCCATATCTTTTCCATTTTCCATTTCATGACATCTTGCTTCAGTCTTTCAAAGAATGGTGACATGCAAACTTAGGGAGCCACAACCTAACGATATCATTGTAATTTTTTGGAGCCCAATATCACATCCATCTCAAAGTTTAAACAAATTTAATTATTCACATTCTTCAGGCTGACCTTAATGTCACACTTACAGCGTTCTGTGTAGCAGGTAGTAAACCTATTACATCAGAACCTCACAGTAAAATTCTCCTAAAATAACACACATTTTACAATTTGCACTCTGTGAAATCAACCTTAAATATTCTTGCTAATGGCAGATTTACTAAGAGAGGCGCTAAATGCTGACAGTCCACAGTGGCCAATTTTATTTACTAAGACCTTCCATACATGTTCGGCTTATGCTTTTCGTATAAAGCCTGTTTCCACCAGATAGACAAAAAGATGTTTTATCCTTCTATTTTAGCATGAAACTGTGACTCATTAGGTTGAAACAATTACTTATTTTATCAAAATTTTGACTTAGTAAGATGTGTTACACATCATGACATATTATAATAACTGCATTTCATGTAATAAACTTTATATTCAATAATTTTGGAAAAAAGCTTTAGTACAGGGATATGTGTAGGGACTTTAGAGCCAAACAGACAAACTGCTTTATGAACTGTTTGAAAAACTATCAGATCATTATTTAGGCAAGACCTGCTGTATGGCAGTGTTTTAAAAAAAAAAATTACTCATATTTTGGCCATGTTAGGGCCATGTTACAAGCTTTTCTCAGGCACTGAATAACTTGAAGTCAGTATTTACCATCAGTTCACTGTCAGCCTTGGTACATGGGAGTGGTAAACGATGTATTCCCAGGATTCTGCACTTAAATAAATAAACTGTCAATGAGGTAAAAGCCCAAGAGGCAAAGGCCCATGAGGCAAAAGCCCACGCCTAGCCCTTTGGTCTTATCATGGGTGCCAACAGAAACAGAAATACATGTGTGCTGTCTGTCTTACTATTCCACAAATTCAAATGGTAGCCAAGATTATGTGTCAGTGAGTAAAATACGACACTATTTAGATCTCTAATCATATGCCAAAGCCTCTTAACGATTTATAAATGCTTAGAAATTAGTTCCCATGACACTGTTGCATGTGGATATGTTAATGTGGTCGAAATCTTCAAGGCAGTATATTCCTTTCAAGTGCTATCTTTGCTGTTGATTTATAAACACCAAAACCTATACAACCATCTAAATAGATACCTGTGTGAGTGGATGCTTTATGTTGCTACTGGACCCATGCTGACCAGCCGTACTAGATCAATAATGTTTGTTTACTTGTAGTGAAGGAAGTAACTGGTTAATACTTTCTACCACCTGGCTATGAAAAAGAACATTTTGGTCTCTGAATACTGCAATCCAACTAGTCATCAGATTCATCTGCTCCGTAAGGACACCGCACCACAACGCACGTTTTAAAAGTATTCTGCTCATGCGCTGTGCAATTATACATTCTCACCAGAGAGGCCACTAAATCCCCAAATCTACAAAACTTGTGGGCTGCTGCTTTGAACAGACTGGTCCGATTTGACATGCAGAATTTTGAGTCAGGTGCCGCCCTATTGTTTTTGCAAATTTCCCTTTGTATTAATCAAGCACAAACACATCTTGTTTGGAAGCCTGTACTTATTGTACTGGCCTCAGTCAAAAACTAGAACCCACCAGCCCGGGTGCTAAGGAGGAAGATGAAAACATCTTTGGTGCTGAAGTTCTTGATGGCCAGATTGCGTTCCTCTCCTCGTACTGAGCCATCCAGACGCTCATAGCTGTAACCTACATAAGAAGGAGGCCAAAGTCAGCTTGAGTTTACAGAGCAGGCAGCTCACTTGTACACAGACGCAAACACAGGATGTGATACTCAAACCACAGCTATTTCTCTAGATCACAGAACAAGATAAGCCCAGAGACAAATATGGCATAGCTGTAAAATGTGCAGTTTTATGCCATAACTTGAATAAAATTTGAATATAATTTGATGTAAATGAATACAAAACACATTCAAATCAATTTCAGAGTGTCCAAAAGTAGATATGTAATTGCA
This sequence comes from Semaprochilodus insignis, assembly GCA_034552555.1. Lineage (NCBI taxonomy): Eukaryota > Metazoa > Chordata > Actinopteri > Characiformes > Prochilodontidae > Semaprochilodus > Semaprochilodus insignis. Next base: position 24,874,827 of record CM067476.1, on the reverse strand, counting down.
TTAAATCTTATTTTATTGCATTAAAACAGTCTTCAGATGGAATACAGCTCAAACAATCCCTGGAAGCTAGGCGGAAAACAAACAAGTGCGAATGCCTTCTTATTCAACTTCTTATTATGGAAGTGAATAAAGACAGATTGATTAGCGCAAGACCGTCATAAAGCCATGAACTGTGTTAGCCAAACATACTTTCTCACTAACCAGTACAGGCAGAAGAATTTACCCATACTTTACCCACCCTAACGTACCTCCATATATATTTACAGACAGCTTAGTGGAGCCTCGGGCATTTTCACATATTATATGACATTTGATTTACAGGCTTGTTGGAGCCTGAGGCATATTTTTAATTTACACCTACAAAAGCATGTTGTCAAAGCCAATGCCTTACTTTCTAACACATATACAAATATGTCTGTGTCACCTCTATACTCCAGGTAGTCTTGAAGAATGTCCAACATTCTGGTCATTTGAGAAAACAGCAGAACACGGTGACCCCTGAGAATCAAACAGAGATAAAAACAGGCTTCATATTTATATGCTTATATCTTTTTGCTTTTGCTTATTGGTTGAACAAGACTTTCCCCTTTGTTTAGAAAAATCTACATATATATATTAAGCTGGGACCATCAATTCGTCAATACTGAGAACAGGCATGAAATTCACAGATAGCATTTATGCTTTTTTTCCTTTCTATTTTACAGGCATGAGCTTTCTGCTGTTTGTGAGCTGAAAGTCCAATCCTGGTCGGTCTTACTTTACATGCCATTTAGCCACACAATGTGTTGTTTGCAAATGTGTTGCATAACGCTGACATAAATGTCCACGCAACGATGTCTCGATCTGGGTTATCTGCACTAATTTGGGGAAATTACACAGAGCCTTCTTCCCATACGAATCAGCCAGTCAAATTACATGCAAACTACATTACTGGGCCTTCTCTGGTGAAACTAATTCAGCTCAAACCGGGATTGAATATATATACAAAATATGTTAATACAAATATTTCTCATCACTTTTGGAGCATAACATTATGTATCTCCTAAATAGTAACTTTACAGGAGAAGGACATTCCTACTTTTGAATGGGAGTTAATGGAACAACAATGTAAAGGGAAATTGGGAAATTTAAAATGACACATATATATAGAATTTCTTTTTGTTCATCTTTTCTTTAGTTTTTTTAATTAAGACTTTTTCAGCCTAATTAGTGATACTGAACGCCCTTAATCTCCTCTCATTGTAGACAAACATTTGTTGCAACTGCAGTTCTGTTATCCTTTGCTGAAACCCTGAAACCACTTCCACTCTGCTGAGATTTTCACTCTGCAGCATCACAGCATGGCTATCAGTGTATCCAAGAGCAAAAATGGGCCATTGTGATTATCAGTTAACAGACAGTAATGATTTGGCCATTTATCTGTAAATAATATGTTGTATGTAAATATATTAGACACACACTCCTAATCATACAATGCTTAATTTATTATTAATGTAGCCAAGTGGCTATAATACAATAAGTGATTAAAGATATTAAAAGGTTCAGGCATACCCCTCTAGCAGGTACGCAAGCATGGTGTCCAGCAAAGAAAGTTTTCCACTGGCCTCCACTAAATGCTCCCCCATCTCGAATGGTTCTGGCTCCACACCTTACAGAGTGAGAGAGAGGATGAGACAGATACAGACAGAAACCGCCCTTAAATTGAAAGGTGGTGAGGTACAGTTATAGCTGGCCCAAGGCACCTCATTAGCTGGGGACTAGTCTTGATCTCTACACTATTCTGCCCTCGATGTGACCAAGACCTTTTCTTTGAAACTGAAACCAATGGAACAACTGACAATTATTTGTGGAAGGGTCTTATTTGAGTGACAGCTAAGCTGTTCACATCATCCAGTCAGGGTCATACAGGTGGACCCTGAAGTTTTTTATCAATTTGTAATGTGTTCATTTTTTGTGTGGTGACACGGCAGTTATGGAAATAGACAATGGAATGTTTTTGAGCATGAAAGAAGGTTTAAACAAGTAAAAAAAGGTAAAAAGCACAAAAAAGACACACTTGTCCTTCATTACCATCAAACAGGTATGGGTGGTTTACACACTTCCTCAACTGCACCAAAATATTCAGAAGCCTGGTCTTGTTGCCCTGATCAGCCCCAAAAGCATCTGAAACCACAAAGCAATTAAGAGCACTTGCATTATATAAATTGTGTATTGTATAGAAATTCACTGTCAAGACTTTGGAGCTCTGAAATGCTACATTTACAGAAGAGGGAAAACCTGCTTTGTTAATGTAATTAGTGTTTGTTTTTTGGCTATTTTTAATGTGTCATGAAATGTCACTACTGAATAGTTTATTTGACAAATACTCTATGAAATATTGTCTTGAATATCTGAATATTCTATAATAAGAAAAAAAAACAAGATGTGTTTTATACAGTCAAACAAATATTATTCATTATATTTGCAAAATTGTAATTATTTTATTTTCATCTTCTTTTTTTTATTATATATTAAGATTTTTAAGATTTTGGAATGCATTTGTAGAAATGGTTTTGGCGACTGTTTATTTCCTGTGCTTGTTAGTACCATTAGCCTAGAAACACTAATTTGAAACTACAGAAAACTTGCATACCAAAATATCTTGGGTAAGTGACTGAATTAATCTGATTTATTACTGAACTATTCTATTAAGACCACTGAGCTGGAGCACTTTGTGCTTTGGTTTTAACACTTGGTGCAGTCTGATAAAAATTTCTGTTTAGCAAGCACGCTCATGTTTCTAAATGCAAGTAAGTAAGTAAATATTTATTTATAAAGACCATTTTAACCCAAAGTGCTGCACAAAGAAGACACATTTAAAAAGAAAAAATGTCTGTAAGAACTTTTTTTTTTAAGTAAGAAACTGATAACTAGCTAGCATCGTGCTTGTTATTGTTTTCTTTCCCTTAGTCTTACCCAGGTCTTTCATCAGAATAGCTTTATAGTATTTCTTCTGCAAGGCAGACATTCCATGATAAACCACCAGTTCCGTCTTCTTGGGCAAGTCTGCTGCCACTTCAGACTTGACCCTGCGTAACAGGAACGGCTGCAGCACCTGATGAAGCTCCTTAGCTGCAAAGATATGCACATGCAAACACAAAGCTGATAAACACCAACTATCAGATCAACCGGTGGCTAATACAGGAAAACGTTTGCATTAAACTTCCAATGTGAACCCGCAATTTAACTTGCTTTGCTTGTGCTGTGGCAAACTGCATGAGCGAAAACAGTTCACTAGCCCTGGGCCATTCTTGTCTCATCTGACTGCTAAAGTTGAAAGAAACATTGGACCAAAGCCCATTAGAAAAATAACTATTCTATATAATTAAGCAATATAACAGAGCAGGTAGGGTGTTACTCAGTTCTGCAAAATAAACAAAAATAAAGCAAAAAAGTCACAAACACTGTCTAAAGTGTGCATTAAGATAAGACATTCCTTCTGCCAAAAAATAGTAGCCTTACACGTTATGGATAGAGCCATGAAACTGTTGCATTAGGAAGTTAAGATGACGCTGCTGACCAAACTTGTTGCAGGTCAAATTTCATAGATCTTACACATCCATTTTCTGTTTTCATATGATAGACAGAAGGTTTGTGAAGTTATTTTTCTTTCTAAATAATGCCTGTCAACAGGCATGATGTCCAACTTTAAACAAGGTTAAACTAACTTCTGATTCACCAACTCTTTAACCAAAAGTTATGTCCCACCTTAAATGCTACAGCTTGCACAGCTTCAAAACATAACTGCAGCACCATGTACATGCTTGTTTCTACCTCTCTAATGAAGCTGCAACCCTCTTTTTGTTTGCATATGTGCTTGCGCACTGTTAATGACAATATACTGAACTGAACTAAATTGAATTGAAGGTGGAATGGCAAATTTTAAAAACTCATATATCTGGGACAACTTTAAATCAAAGTTGTTAGTTTGTTTTGCACATTTCACTTCCCTTTACTAGCATCACAACACCAACCACAGCCAGTAAGTTCTCTGCTTTTTGACAGGGGAAACAGAACAGCTTGAACTGAAAGGGTCATAGTGAGCTAACAACTTCCTTTTGTTTTCCTGTCTGTGTCTGTTTTGACATGTAGCCTCTGCGTGATCATTGCACCTAAAATACCAGTAAATCGGCACAGGACTCATCAATTTATTCATGAGCTCACCGAAAAAGGGAAAACAGCTTGTTTCATTCTAGGACAAATCATAGGGTTATACATGGACATGTAAAACTGCATGTGGCCATTTTTCACTCTGACCAAAATCATGTACTTTCTGCACACCCTATTTTTACCACTGATGGAATTAGAAGTTTTAAAAAATTAACTTTTGAAGCATGCTGTCATACCTAGAGTGTGATCAGTCTGCACATCTGCGTAAGTACTGACAAATTCTTCTGTAGCATCACATGGGAACAGGCTGGGCTGAATGAAGCTGAGGAGGGAGTAGACCTCCTGCAGATTGTTCTGAATAGGAGTTCCTGTTAACAAAACTCTGAAGCCCACAGAGAACTGAGAGAGAGAGAGAGAGAGAGAGAGAGAGAGAGAGAGAGAGAGAGAAGGGAAGAAAAAGAGAAAGAGAGTACATATTACTCTAAGTACCACACCTAGGAGTCAACAGTAGTAGCTGTCTAACACAAAAACAAACCTCTGAAAGGGTCTGATGGAGCAGTGAATTCTGGTTCTTCAGTCTGTGAGCCTCATCCACAACCACAATATTCCATCTCCACCTGCAGGGGGAGTGGAGTGGCAAGTTGGACTAGGTTACATTGTAACACAGCTTTGTTTTTGTTTACTTCTACCAACAGATAATCACCTTTTCAAGTTGCTTGCATCTTTTAGGCACATCTGTGAAGGGAAGGGAAAACCATTAACTTACAGAATGCCAACTACAAACAACAAAGATGACAACTGATTTCGGCAGTTCCTCCCTCTCAAACTTGTTTCTGTACCTCATAAGTGGTTAGCAAGATGTGGAAATGTTTGTCACCCATCATTTCTCTTTGTAGCTCTGCCCTTCTTTCCTTATCTCCAGTGTAACAGACCACAGACAGACTGGGGCAGAAGCTAAGGTAGAAGAGGCAAATGAAAGACATTCTCAAACATCACTAACATATTCAGTGCAATACAGTTAACAAGACTGTATCCATTCACAACCATGACAACACATTGTTGACAGTACAAATGGACCAAAAGCTAAAAGCACATAAATTTAACTCTACTAAGGAATAAAGATGCCTGGAGATTATGCTATGCAGTTATGCTTCACACATGTCAAATTTAACATAAATTCAGCAGCTATCTTTGCCTTACCGCTCCAGCTCATGTCTCCAGTTCTCCAGAACCGATAGAGGACAAAGCACCAGAAATGGACCCTTCATGCCAAGACAGCCTCGAGCATACACCAGCAGAGAAATAGTCTGTGGTAGAGATTCATGCAGAATACCACCAATACACTTTGGCTCAGTGTCTTTTGTTCTGTGAACAATGCAATATGTTCTCCTATATTCACAAATATTTAACACTAATGATGCACCGAAACAGGAATCGTAATGGGAATCGTAATTTTTCATGTACATATCTACCACTACAAATGTCAATAGAAAGGTCTTTATAAAGTAAAAAAAGGACTAGATTTACTTGGACTATCATTAAAGAGAACTGCAATGTTTTATTTCTAAATATCAGAAATAGAGTGGATTAAAACAAAAAGCAAAAAAAAAAAATTAAATTGATTGAATAAATAAATAAATAGAAGAAACAATGATCACATTTGTGTACCCATACCCAGCATTGTCTAAATTGCCCACTCTTCCTGAATGCAATAAATACATCATCAATGTATGACATGCTGTTAAAATCGCATGTTGTAAATGTAAACCCGTTCCAAGGAAAAGTCAAAAGTCAACTAAAAACCATGTATAAAAATGCCAAAACATAGACTTTATTTTCTGAGAGGATGAGTAAACAGATAATATGACAGGACAGAAGAGCAACGCAGTATAGAAAGTCATGTTCATACTTGACATGTAACAAGGGTGCGTGTGCCAGAAATGATGCAGTGTGTGGTACGGCCACCCCAAGTAAGATTTGCTAATCAGCCTCTACAGGAGCATATATGAGAGCTCTATCAAATAATTTTACAGTGAATACTGCAGTGACCACAGCGCTAACTATAAACACTAACATGCTCGCTTCAGGTTTGCACACTATTTGTGGAGTCTTGCGTGACACACTTTTATAGTGCATTCTGCCAGCAGAAAAAAGCTGTGCCACAAGAAAACACCAATGTCAGATGCACGCTCCTCTACAAATCAATCAATATCAAGCATAGGGAGACACAACCCACAAGTGATGATGACAGGGCATAGGAATGTTCCACAATGAAACCAAAACTAACTGGATCAAATGTATGCAATGCAACAAAAACAGGAACCTTGGTTCAGACTTGCAGGTGTGAAAACACCCTCTGACATTAACCAATATTTTCTTAATTAGAATTTGTTCCTGGGTAAGAAAAGAATTCACGCGCGATCAAGAAGTTGCAGACCACTCAGTGGTTTATAAACCCATCATGATTCAGAAGGAGACTTCTTTCGTTTCTTAGGCCCTTTCTCAATAATAAATTCAAGAAAAACTTGGAAAAGACCTTGGTGAATGAGGCCCACTGAATAAATTCATACATAAACACTCACTTCACCATTTATATTTTATATCTTAGAAACATATTTCAAGCACAGACTTTTAGATTAAAATGTATTTCTAAATTTGACATGAAATGTACATTCTAGAAGATGTGTACAAATGTTGCCACTGTAGACAGAGGCTGTGCAAGTCAATGCTTGGTCCTTAATGTTGAATTGCATAAAACCCTTTGTGTGATCTACGGTGTACAGCAAAAATAACAACAATCCTTTCCCAGAGCTTTGTGTGATGTTTGAAGGCTTTGATTAAAACCACACTACTTCTAACCTGACAGGTCTTGCCCAAGCCCATCTCATCACCAAGGATGCATCCTTCTAGGTGCTTCAGGCACTCAGAGAGCCACTGGACTCCATGCAGTTGGTAAGGGCGCAGATGGATTCCTGGTGAGAAACAAACAGAACCAAAATAAATAATAAAGAAATAGAACAGAACCAGAAGAAATATATATAGCTATATATATATATATATAAAACTCATTCCTTGCATCCACACATCACACATCCTGAGATCTTGTCGGGTCAGATGTTAAGTTTAATGATATCCTCTTTTTAAACCCCATTATGAATTGTATGATACATATCCAGTATGGAACATACAGTACTGCTTAAGGCTTTGAATGTTTTCATCAACATAAAATCAAGTTAGTAGCAGATACACAGGCTGATATAAATATACTGATAGGATGCATTTGCATGTAACAGATGTCCATAACAATGAATGGAGCTGTAGATAATTGCAAAATGACTAAGAAAGCAATGTAAAGCAATGAGAATGATTTTTTTCTATGTTAAAAGAATCTACATCTAAAATTCCTCATATTTGTGATCACATTAGTGGACATTCTGATTAACAACAACTGTAAAAACAGTCAGTTTATCATACACTATAATCAAATTTAATAATTTGCCAGCAAAACACTTGAAATACGGAGTAAAACAGTTATAGATATCTATAGGTGTCTGATTTCATTCCTATATATATATACGCCAGATCAGGAAATACTAGGGGGTGGTGTCCCAAAGAGGGGATACAGAATCCCAAGGGTACCCTGCTTCACAGGGCACAGCATATTAGACAGCAAGAGAACCAACAAAGCACATTTATTACTGATTCCTTTAGGCGCCATAAACCTTCACGCATCAAGATTCAGTGTTTCTTCCTAAAAACACAGAAATCACTCAAGTTGGAGTTTGTTGGCTCATTTTACTTAACAGTCATTATTTCACCGAAGTAGGTTCCCTTTTACTTAACAATGGTTTTCAGCTGTTTCAGCCTCTACTGGAGCTGATAAAGAGCCACACTGGTGCACTGGAAGTTCAAAGAGGACGTTCCGGAAAACTGAACTTTAAGAACTTTAAGACTGGAAGCCGTTTATGAAGTCTGGTTACTGCTCTGAGTAATGAAAAGTGGTTTTTTTTGTACTGCAGAACTAGGCGAGCAGTTACAGGGCACAGTAAGTTATACCATGTGTGCGGTTGGTGAAAGTAACTCCGTATTAACTTTATCGCTGCTGTTCCAAACCAAGCCAGCTAGCCAGCCAGGCTAACTCACACAGCACAACACACCTTGCAGTCCCCATGTTTTCAAGTCTTTCTCTGATAATTCCGACTTGTCTCTGTCCGCTACGTTAGTCTTAACCGCTTGAAGGAACCTCGACATGTTTTATTTCATAGAATATGCACTTTAAAAATATTATCTAGCTCTTTATACAGTCTAAAATCGACCAGGTTTACTGTCTACTACTTCGCGCCACCTCGCGCACTGCTTCCTGGAATGGGCGTGTCCAGAGCCACAATCCAATCATCATCCGCCGTCGTCCCGCTTCCTCACACTCTATTGGACCATCTCAGGATCTTTATTTCAAAATAAAAGAATGACATAGTTAAAAAGAGAAAGCACAACTTTCTATAAAACTGATACATTAATTTATTTGTTGATGTCAGATGCATTAAGGCATTACATGTAATTAGCTTTCTTTTCACTGATGTAAAAAATAACCCAATAAAATAAAAATGAAATGAATGGAACAATGATCAGCCAGACATAAGCACACACAGAGAACATAGAGAACACACAACAGAAAATTATAATATCAAAAAAGCACCAAAATATCAGCACAATTTTTTCCCCAAAAATGTTTTCTACTTTCGACAACACCTTCACAATTGCAGAAATAAAAAAAATGTTTATAGCTGCATTGGTTTAGGTGTAGACCACACAGGCCTACTTTATGCGCAAGGAATCCATAGCTAAGCGACTGTCCTTTCAGTCAGTACACTGTGTAACATGAAGCCCAGACCAAGATAAAGCTTCTGAAAAAGCTCTGAGGAAAGGCACACTGTGAAAGGTAAAACAACACTTCATTATGGCAATGAAGACAAGGGAAAGAAGAATTAGGGAGTGTAATGGGCACTCACATAGTAGCAAGAAATATCCCTTACAAATGCATACGTTATTAAATGACAGCATGTTTCATGCTTTATTCAAATACGAATTTGGAGATGCTGAATTAACTGTGTATTTACAATTGCATCTCCCATGTGAGTGTCATTATTGAAGACATAACTCAAAATGTCTGTTTGCATTTCTGTGCATGATGGCTGTTTAAGTCAACGTGGAGAAGAGAAGTGTTTTTGACATTTCTATCAGGGGGCGGACTAGTGGCAGGAGGTGCTGCTAGACCAGTCCCTGCCACTAGAGGGAGGCAGAGAGCAGCCTCCTAGGCAATCACTGCCACCAAGCAACACCTGTGTGAGCCTTGCTTAAGGAGACCTCTTCTTGCAGTGCAAGCTTAGTTTTGAGTCTGCCATATTGCAAAGTGGTGTCTCTTTTCTGGCTGGTAGCTTGGTTATAAATACTATTCTTGAGTCCCTGGTTAGCCTTTGGTTCCTGAGCCAGTTTCCTGACTCACAGAGTAAGTCTAAATAAAAAACGTTGGGTTTTCTTTTGGAATCAGTTCTTTACTGCGTCTGGGTTCAAGTCAGCTATGGACTACGCCAAATAAACCTTTGTCTTTCACACCCCAGAGTCTAGTGTTCAAAACCACCATGGGTTGAACACCCTAACAAAGCAAAACCACCCCAACAAGATGGACCCAGCAAAGACTGAACAGCTTAGAATGGCCTTAGTCTATCAGGGACTGATGATGGTAGACATGAGCAGGTCCTGCAGCAAATCCTCTCACAGCTGCAATCGTTAGCTGAGCAGTTACAGAGAGAAACCGGGCCGACTATGGCTGCTGAAGTTGCAGCTGTAGATGTATTTGCTATCTTAAGGCCCTCTGGCCGTGCCCCTCTTAGGCACGTCATTTGTATAGAGCAGTGTTTCTTAACCCTGGTCCTAGAGGCTCCCTGCCGTTCACATTTTAGTGTGTTCCCTGTTCTAAACACACCTGATTCAACTCATCAGCTTATTAACAAACCCATGCAGGGTCCACTAAAATGTTCAGGGCATGGTACCTTCATGACCACCGTTGAAAACCTGCTGGTGTAGAGCCCCTTCTGCCATCTCTGAGTCCAATGATGGAAACCCTAGATAATGTCAGGAGTTTCTCTTACAATGCTCCATTGCTTCTGAGCAACAGCCATCCAGGCTTTCCTCTGACAGGGCGAAGGTGGAATATATAATCTTTCTCCTTACTGGTGGAGCACTTTCTTGGACCATGGTGGTTTGGGACAACCACACACATGCTTCACACAGCCTATGACAGACCTTTGATAATCCACAATATAATAGAGAGGTTGCCTTATGGGTTACTGTATCTGTCAGGGTCATCACAGCGTACATGATTCTGCCGAGTTTAGGCATAGACCCTCAGAATTATCTTGGGGGCTGATTGCTGAGGAAAACCATCAGCGACATTGTAGATTCTGTTGGGAATTTTGTTTCTGCTTTGGCAGTGACTTGGGATTCTCCTCTTTCTGTTTCAATCCACTTCAGTCACACTTTGTGTGGAACAGCATGGAGAACACATTTGCCTATTTGTCATTGAACAGTGATGCCTGGGGATCCCAATGCAGGGAGACATGCCTGTGATGACGGCAATTCTGGAAGGCATTATGCTGGCTACTGGTGGTATCAGTTAGACTGCTGCAAAATGAGAAACAGCAAACACAGTGCTAACACCTTCCACGGTGGAAAAAAATGCATTTTATAAAAAGTGCAAATAAAACTGTTAGAACTGGTCTTTCAGAAAATAAAGACATCTCCATTTCCAGACAGCTGAACAAGGACTAGGGTTAATCTGAGTCCTAGAGAGGAGTCTGTGTTGTTAATGCTTGATTAATTTACTCAACAAAAAGGCTGCACACAGGGTGAGCATCATGCATGCCTATGGAGAAATTAAATTAGGAAAAAATAATTTTGTAACATAAAAAAACTGACAAAGTTTATTTTCAGTTCAATTTTAAAGCTGTTGAACAAAATGCTGTGGTTTGCATGAACCTGATTATCTGGGCTTTTTAAAATAACACAGTTGTGGTGACTTCTCAGAAAGAGTTGTACTGCATTTTAGTATTCACACTGTATGACTTTTGGGCTCATCATCTTATTACAGGCTCAAAGTACTCAGTTCTAAAATAAACAAAGCCAATTTCTGTCTTGACAGTTAGTGACCTTCAGACTAATTCAGCTACACTATATTGCGAAAAGTATTCACTCATCCATCCAAATCATTGAATTCAGGTGTTCCAATCACTTCCGTGGCCACAAGGTGTATAAAACCAAGCACCTAGGCATGCAGACTGCTTCTATAGACATAAGTGAAAGAATGGGTCGCTCTCAGGAGCTCAGTGAATTCCAGCATGATTTCGTGATAGGATGCCACCTGTGCAACAAGTCTAGTCATGAGATTTCCTCACTACTAACTATCCTACAGTTAACTGTCAGTGGTATTATAACAAAGTGGAAGCGATAGGGAACGACAGCAACTCAGCCACGAAGTGGCAGGCCATGTAAAATGAGAGACCGTGGTCAGTGCGCAGAGGTCGCCAACTTTCTCAATCGCTACAGACCTCCAAACTTCATGTGGCCTTCAGATTAGTACAAGAACAGTGCGTAGAGAGCTCCATGGAATGGATTTCAAAGGCTGAACAGCTGCATCCAAGCCTTACATCACCAAGTGCAATGTAAAGCATCGAAGGAGACGTGTTCTCTGGAGTGATGAATCACACTTCTCCATCTGCCAATCCGATGGACGAGTCTGGGTTTGGCGGTTGCCAGAAGAACGGTACTTGTCTGACTGCATTGTGCCCAGTGTGGTGGAGGGGGGATTATAGTGTGGGGTTGTTTTTCAGGAGTTGGGCTCCGCCCCTTCCAGTGAAAAGAACGCTTAATGCTTCAGCATACCAAGAGATTCTGGACAATTTCATGCTCCTAACTATGTGGGAACAGTTTGGAGATGGCCCCTTCCTGTTCCAACATGACTGCACACCAGTGCACAAAGCGAGGTCCATAAAGAAGGATGAACCATGGATGAATAAGTTTGGTGTGGAAGAACTTGACTGGCCTGCACTGTCCTGACCCCAACCCGATAGAAAACCTTTGGGATGAATTAGAGCGGAGACTGTGTGCCAGGCCTTCTCGTCCAACATCAGTGTCTGACCTTACAAATGCGCTTCTGGAAAAATGGTCAAAATTCCCATAAACACATTCCTAAACCTTGTGGAAAGCCTTCCCTGAAGAGTTGAAGCTGTTATAGCTGCAAAGGGTGGTCCTACATCAAACCCTATGGATTAAGAATGGGTCACTCAAGATCATATGTGTGTGAAGGCAGACAAGTGAATACTTTTAGCAATATATTGTATATCTGATTTACTGACTCATACCTCCATTCAATATTCATATCAGATTTGTTATTCTAGATTTACTGATGATTTGATGAAACTCTTCGTGTATGAATAAAGTGGCAAGCATAGATAACATCAATGTGCTTTCACAAGGACAGGTTTAGGTATATACCAGGTAAAAAAAAAACAAGATCTTTTTGCTCCCATGTTTTTGAAGCATTCTTTGTATATGATAATAGGGTTTGAGTGATACTGTGGTCATATACTCACTATCATGACAATTGCTGTGAAGATTTTTATCCCTGGTCCCTTCAGAAACATGGTGCTGTGTACCAAATCACATTTCATCATTTACTGTTATTCCCAATTAAAGTTGTTCAGAGTGGTGGTGATACAAAACAGATGTCTGGAGCTTCGTCACAGGAAGTTATAACAGGAAAATACATGTGCTGCCCAATACCAGAGACCCTGTTTTACTGTAGTTCTGAAATAAGGATTCGTCCTGAAACATTTTTTAAACCCATTTGTGGCAGAGAGGTGCATGCACAATGAGTCAAATCACCCCTCCCCCCACTATTTAACAGTGTCAACATAACATATAACTCAGAAGACATGTAGGTTTACTGCTCATTTTGTATAGTAAATAAAATGGCTATACAGTATTCGTGCTGTAGGCACTGCAGCCACTGGTTCCTATCACCACCACCACAAAGAAAGTTTCTTTGCAGTGCACTATTTCACAAAAACACTCTGAATTACTTTAGTTACATGTTCATAATTGATTTACACAACAGTTTAGAACAAATGGTGGAATACCTCCTTATCTCAGCAGCCAATCAACACACTCAGCCCCAAAACCAATAATCATCTCTGATAATAAATAAAGTGAAAGTGAAAGACGAAGAAGCAAATGTTGCCAAATGTGCAAAACACGCTGAAGTAAGTCAGGCCTATCACAGGGATAGATAGGCAGCAAACTCCCTAAAGCACACAAGGAATAAAAACTGGTTGATTCATTTACAGAGACAACAAGAACATATGATCACTAATTCACAGACCAGTTTTAGCTCACATAGACAGACAGCTGGCTTTACATTTCTTCCTCTGCTCATTTAATTGTGACGTTCATAAGGACTGCATTGCTCCTCTTATATTCCTCAAAGTTCGTCAGTCCAGAGACACAGCTCAGCCCAGGCTCTGCCAGGAAGCTGTACATGACTTCTTCAGACTATTCTTTCAGACTGAGAGTTTATAAAGGATTTCAGATCATACTAACCAGAACACTGCAGCCCAGTCCAATGGCCATGCAAATTATGAACCTTTTCGTCCGGATCAATCCTGTAGTAAACTTTTCTTTTGCTTCCTGAGAGCAAAGAGAGAGACCACCACAGTCCACCACAGATCACAAATATTCAGATATACACTCACACAAGGAGCAATAGCAACAATATGGACTACATATTTCAACAATATGGACAAATAACCTCCATTAGCCCAGACAAACAGATAAACACAATAACTAAGATTACAATTAGAAACTGATTTGAGACACTTGAAGAAGGAAAAATAGGAAGACACCTTGAGATTTTTTTATGAATGCCATTTTTTTTCTATCAGACTATTCAGAAACTCCTGTCTTTCACCCATGGCTTTAACACTAGGAGCTAAATGCTGTAGGCCTTTTGTGCTTGATTTGTTTTCTAAAGTTTCTCTGTCAGTGAAGTGCTATTATCGGTCCACAGCCAGGTGAGTCTTCCCTCAAAAACTTCACCTGAAAACACCGCAAATGTAATGAGAGGGAGCTTCTTTGGCTCCAGCGTGTCTGGGAATTAGATTTGACTCTTGGCCAAATGCAGCGTTTACTCACTTGTAATTGGCTTGGGGGACATTTTGATGGAAGGATAACACAGGAAATAGTTTGAGTAGCATAATCAGAATCATTGCTAACATTTAGGCTATGTCATGCAACGCTGCTCAACAGTCACTGTAAGCGCAAAGTCTACTCACTAAAAAGTTTACTACATGTCTGGCTTGTTCATTAGTTTCTTACTTAGGTTACACCTTAAATATTGCTGCAAGTATAGTACAGTTCTGGTACCTGCGCAACTGCTGTATCATTCAAGATGGAAGGGAAATTTTGGGCAAGAAGCCAGCTTAAGCCTGGTGAAGAGATGATTTTTTTGAGGTCTGATGATCTGGTTAATAATGGTTACTTTTCAGTGAATTATAACTGCAGTAATAGTTTCTTCAGTACATCACTCTGAGTTTCCCTCCTGCTCCATTAATCGGCCTCATTATGTGAAGATGTAATCAGCTGTAATTGTTTATAAAGCTACTTGACCGGTAAGTGTGATCTATGCATTTTCATCACGTCACTGTAACCTGCAGCTATTCAGAAAAACTGGGATGGTAATTAATATCTGCTGTATCCTTTTATCACTGGCTCTGGTGCTGTTTTGGCTTGAATTATGAAATGGGAATCGAGTGGTTCACTTTATCAGTTTCAGTAGCAAAAGTCAGGAGTTGGAGTCAGCTCTAGGAAACCTGGAGTCATACATCTCTACTATGCTACAGTCCAAAATGCTTCCTGGAATAGGTGGCTACAAACTGAAACAGTCCAGTCATCATCCTCCGTTGTCCCACTATCTAACACTCTTATTATACAATCTCAAGATGCTTCAAAATAAAATAATGACTTCATTAAACAGAGAAAGCAGAATTTAGCAGAAAGCTGGTATATATTAAAAGGTATTTGGATTTATTTAAAATTGGCAGGTACATTATGGCATTCAGTGTAAGTGCACTTTGTGAGGCTAGCCTTCTTTAGATCTGTTCAATCATATTTGTACAAGTCCTACATGAGCACAAACTAGGCCAAGGATTTTGATGGAAAAATAATGCATTAAAATGTACTAAACATGACTTTATACCCCTTTGCTGATTAGGCCAGACTTAGGCCTAACCAAATGTGTAAATCATAACAATATAAATTGCTTCCTATTTTCAACACCACCTGCATAATCACAGAAATAAAATACCCATACAGCTTTGTTCCTTTTGGCTGGCCAAGACCGCACTGGACCTAGTTTTTTGTCTCGTCAGTAAATAGACGAAAGGAAGCATTGCGCTTTCAATGAGTGTTCTTTATTGGACATGACAATGGGGTGATTACAGCTGTCTTTGGAATGTCAGCTGGGTGTACAGGGACCTGGTGGTACCTGCGGACCTGCTCCACTTCGGAAAAGAAGATCTTCCCTGGCAAGTGGGCAGAGAAATGATAAATGGAATTTGGTATATGGCTAGTTTAATGGCTCTGATATGTCTACAAGAATTACCATACAGATGTCAACCACCACCTGGCTTCTGGACCATGTGTAGTGGCGAAGCCCATGGGCTGTTTGAGTTATGCACAATGCCATGGTGTTTCAGTGTGTCAAACTTAGCTTTAGCAACTGTGAGCTTAGCTGGATCCAGTTGCCTGGCACAAGCGTGGACAGATGGACCAGTAGTAGTGATGTGATCCTTGACCCCGTGCTCGTTGATGTCTGATGTGAATGTGGGGTGAATGTGAGCACCTGTGTTGCCGAGGAAACGACATCCAGAATCTGCTAGAATGGCTGATGCCTGTAGCCGCTAACAGGCATCGCCCACTTAGGTTCAGAGCCTCTTAAAGCTGCAGGGGTAAGCGGCATTTCTTGGTTTTATCAGTGAAATGCAAATGGTAAAAGCAGAGAGCTGCAGCAGGTTGACGCTGAGCTGCACAGACTGCAGAGCTCGTAAGAGGCAGGGGCATGGGGAAGCACGCAGCCATGTGACACTGCTGCCTCTCTGAGAATATTTTATCAGCCTCTCTAGCCAGCACGCAATACTCTTTGATGGATGAGCTTGCTAAAGGTGTGTGAACGTCAGCAGGGAGCAGCTGCAAAAAAGGCTTTCTAAGAAGA
This sequence comes from Semaprochilodus insignis, assembly GCA_034552555.1. NCBI lineage: Eukaryota > Metazoa > Chordata > Actinopteri > Characiformes > Prochilodontidae > Semaprochilodus > Semaprochilodus insignis. The sequence continues at coordinate 24,858,356 of CM067476.1, read as the reverse complement.
AAACATGGCTGATGGTTTCCTGGAAGGGATAACATGTGCTCCGTTAGGTTTGGAATTACCTTTGCTGGAGAAGCCTTTTCAAAGCCCTGTATTATTAGTCCTCCATGGAGTTCTGGAAGAAGCTCACAACTCTGGAGGAAGTGCTGCTGGTCAGCGCAGCAATGACATAATAATATTTCGTTTCATCCTCAGTGATTTTCCTCTTTGCGCTCTCTCTGTAGTATTGTAAAGAGGCAGGATGCCCTGTGTGCCTGACTATATGTTTGCTATGGACTAGAGCGCTGCAGATAATGGTTTCTTTAAAGGTGCCATAGAATGGAAAACTGTATTTATTCTGGATTAGATGAATAGGGACAGTTTGGTACATAGAAATGATAATGTGAACCTCAAACACTGTCTCCTCCATCAGATACAATTTCGCATTTGCATTTGAGATTGGTACAACGAGCCAATTACAAGATTCTTATAAAAAACTGTTATATAATCCTGACTTCTCACACAAAATTTACATACAACAACAACAGACAACAGAGCAACAGAAACGAAAATGGTGGGCTATATGGAGAAAGCTATTGTTGCAGGCTGTAAAGATGATGACGGCAAATTTCATACCCTTCAGTGACTGAACTGTCAACGGGCATAGCTGATGTTTATTCTCAAAAGAGTTAAAGTTTAAGTTTCCTCTTCAGTCTCATTTCTTCAGTCTCACTTCAGTCTTCACCTCCTATTAAGCAGCTTCTTAATCTAATGTTTGGTGCATTTAAATTCTACTGCTTGTACACGTGGCAGAATGGAACTGTAGCACCATTTGAGGTGGAACAGATAACTGGTAAAAACAAGCTGGCAAATCAGCTCCCACATCTTTGGATTCTGGACAATTTCACTCCACATTTCAGTCCAGAATGTTTCTTAAACCTTGGACAGTACTGAGCAGCTTCACTCAACATTTGACTTGAGAAACTGAACAGAATCCAGTTCCAACAGAATCCAAACCTGTGACCAAAACCAGAGGAATAGATGTTTGTTGAAACAATGTTTGTTTCTTCTTTGTGCAGTTCTACAGACACACTTAAGCATCCAGTGACAGGTCATTCACTACATGGAGAACTTTGCTGGTCACATTAGCTAGTTTCTGTGTGGAATAAGCAATTTACTTAATAAGTAATTTATGTTCTGCAGGACTCCCTGTCCCACATAGTTTCTACTATGCTACACAAGGGGTCCTTTCTAATGCAACCATTACCTGATGTAGAGGTGCCACGTTATCTTTTCATACAATGCAAAGGCCCATGAGATTTCAAGGTATGCCATGGATTAGAATAGACTGAAATAGGGGGAATAATGACATCCATGTAACATGAACCGCACCACAAATTAGCTGGAAACGATGGATAAGTCTTGTTCCCAAAATCCAGCAGAAGCATAATGGTACGTGTCCACTTGAACTTTTGAACTTGAAATTTCAAGGACAAGACATCCTAATTGCTAACAATTATATCCCAATACTGCAAAGATATAACAATAGAGTCGTCATTCACGCTCACCCGTGGCACCAACACACTCTGCAAAAGTTTTGTCTGTTGATGTGTTTAGAAGAAGAAAGTGAGGCCTCATATAATTCTGCATAGCCAGACATAGCTGTGATTAGCTTTTCCTCCATGTTTGACAAGGGTTTGTTCTGTGTGCCTTGCCTGAATGTCTAAACGCAGCTCGATGGACGTATTCATTAGCATAAAGTTGAAATCTGTTGAACATTTTGGCCACACAGAGATGCTGCTCTCGACGCAAGGCACCTCTCTTCATTGAAATGAACAGGATGCAGCGAGGTGAAAATGCAAATGTACACGTACCATGAAGGAAGTGGTTCACTCATCCAAATACCACATGGTCTACTATTCATACCAATAGGGTGCTTACACCAGTATGCGCCATTTGTGCTGAAGCAGGAACTGACACAGAACATGTACTCTTACCAAGTTACATGTCCCCTGGAGAACAAGGTTTGTCAATACAAACCCAGGCTAAAGGAGACCACACTGAAATGGAATCAGCTCATTCAGAATTCCATCTTGATTTGTCCCAATAATCACCTGCTATATTGAAATTCTAGTAAACCATGAACATACATACATAGTGTTGCCAACCTTCGCAGCAGCCAACAATCTGGCATCTATCAGCGTCTTGATTGTAACAGGCGGCCCTGTTTGACTTGAAACATCTAACGATGGGCTATTGCTAGTTATCATTACTGATTCCGTCTACCATCATTGAAGCTATTGTTCTCAGTGCATCCGGAGCAGATTGATCTGTGCATAAAGCTCAAAGAGGGAGAGGGAGAAGGTGTCCAAACAGCTTACAATGCATAGACACGCAATCAGCAGCCCCATGTTCTTATCACATAAACCATTTCCTTATGCAAGAAATTTGTTTCAGCCATAGTCATTAATACCTTCTCTCTCTACCTAACATGGGCACTAGTGTGTGGTGACAAGGAGGAAGTGCTAGCCATTTAGGAAAATTAGGGAATCTTCACTCTGAGGTTATCCCCCATGAACTACAAAATCACAGATCCTCCTCAGAGCATCTTCCACCCAGAGTCACTCATTTCATCCCTGCACTAGCCATCACCATCAGGTGGTTGTAGCACCTTGGTATGGCTCACATGTATCCATGTTGGTTTTACCTGACATTTTAGAGCTGAGGGTGTGGTAAGGAGAATCTGATATGGACCTTTTTATTTAGGTCATAATAGCAAAGCGTTTTGAACTTTAATCATCATCCACTGACCTGAGACGATAGAATGCCCCCTCTTTGTGACTTGTGTCCATGCATCCAACAGTGGCTGAGTGGCTGCAGCAACTTTAAACAAAGTCTGGCAGTAAAGCAGCAAAGTGTCAGACATTATATGTATATATTTCAGAAGCTCAAACAGAAAAGGATTTCCAATACAGACATATTCGGCTTCTGACAAGCATGTTTATACACTCAATACTTGCTTGGAGCTCTTATTACAAATGACTGCATCAGTGCGCTGTGGCATGGAGGCAATCAGCTTGCGGCACAGCTGAGTTGTTATTGAAGCTCAGTGAGAGTTGGCTGGCCAGTAAAGCACAGTTATATCATGGTCAACAAATCATTTGGCAGTAGTTTTGGCACTGAGGGCAGTCCTGCTGGAAAAGGAAATCGGCATCTCCCCAATGTGGTCTAAAATCTCCTGGCAGACACTGCATTGACTTTGAACTGAATAAAACACAGTGGACCAACACCAGTAGATGACATGACACCCCAGACCTTCACAGACCAGGGAAACCTCACAATGGTCTTCAGACACCTTGGATTCTGTGCCTCTCCACTCTTCCTCCAGACTCTAGACCCCTGTTTTCCAAATGAAATACAAAATCTACTTTCATCTGAAAAGAGCAGCACCCTGCTGAAAACCTGCTCCAAACACAACAAACATTGTGTTTTGAGCATGTTTTTGCTGGTCAACCAAGCTAACTAACTAGCATAAACCAGCTGACATTTTCAGCAGGACAGTTCTTTTTCTCCTTAGTGCAGGTAAGACACTTCAGACGTTGTCTCTGGCTCAGGAGTTGTTTGATATTGGGAATGCGGCACTTGTAGCCCCTTTCCTAGAGACGTCTGTGCCTGGTGGCTCTTGATGCGCTGACACCAATCTCAGTCCACTCTTTGTGAAGCTCTCCCAAGTTCTTGAATTGACTTTTCTTGACAATCCTTTCAAGGCTGCAGTCATCCTTGCTCCTTGTGCACCTTCTTCTACCGCATTGTCCTTGTCCAGCCAAGCTTCCATTAATGTGCTATGATTCAGCACTCTGCAAACAGCCAGCATTTTCATTAATCACTTTGTGGTCATGCAACATGTTTACCACTATCCTTTTGTACTGCATATTCTAGGGCTCTCTTACACTCATCTAAGGACCACACTCTATCTGGATGAACAGGCCATTTCAACCAGATGAGTCTATATGGTTACACAACTGCTTATCCAAACTGACGATAAAGTCATTGTCAGTCCAACCATCTTACACTTACTTGTAGGGTATTTTTCTCTCACCGTGCAGTTACAGAAACAGTCCTCAGTACTGGCCTAAACTACACTCCGGTCTACTCCCAGTACAATCCTGGTACTGGCATCGGTGTGGAATCCAAACCCGTGACCAAAACCAGGGAGCCAGATGTCTGTAGAAACAATCTTTGTTTCTTCTGCATGTAGATCTTCAGACACACTGACCCAAAAATGCATTGATAGAGTCATGGTTATATAGGCTTTGACACATAAGAGCTTGGTCAGTTGTCAGCAATAGAAGCCACAAAGCACAGATGTGACAGAAGTGACCATAAAGGGACAGGTAGAAATAGAATGACCAGAATGTCCTGAATGCCATAGGTACAGCTTCACAGCAAACACACACAATACACACATAATCCAGAATATAAAAGCAAATAATACAGCAATTAATTTCTTCATTAGCATCACAAACTTAACCACCACCTGTAAGCAGCCACAGTAGCCATGCTGTGTGAATTCATACATTTTCGATGGTTGAAGCAGATCATTGTAAACTGAAAGTTTCATAGTGAGCTGTAACTTTAATTGACTCCATGTTACTGTTGAGATTGAAAGCATGTAGCTAGTTTAGGTATAACATCAGCTACTAGTAAGCTCCAAGTAACTCTGGGTAAGTTATGTCATTTTATTTTCCTGTCTGTGTCAGTTTCGCCATATTGCTTCTGCATGATCATTGTGGAAGAGGTGTGGTGTAACGGAGTAACATAATTCATGAATTCACCAACAGAGAAAAAACGGTCAAGTATAAATGGGCATGTTAAACTGCATCTGGCATTTTTCACCCTGGCCAAAGTCACATACCTTTTATGTAGCCATCAGAAATTAATTTAAAATGCTGAATTAATGCATTCTATCACACCTTTAAAATGTGTTTATTGAGTGGAGCAGTACTCTAGTGCTTTAGCTCTCTCTGACGGGAGCTGGGAGGTGATTCAGCTTTATTGCTTTCGTGCCTAATGAGTTCAGATAATTGTAAATATGGAAATATGTTATAAATATGTTGTGGCATACATACAGTCTGCAGTGAAAGTGACTGTGAGAGACATTTTGTGAGAAGATATTGATGCCAGTAAATTCTGCTTTCCTCTAAACGATTTCTGCCTAAATGATTCTGCTGAACGATTTTCATTTCTTGCGCCTGGTGCACATCATGGAGAAAAACTTAATTACAGCATCTCTAGTGAAGTAGTCAATGCCCATTTACACAAGAAATACGCCTTATAAATGCATGCAGTATTTTTAGACTGTTTATTTCCCTTATAAATCCATTTTCACCCCAATACTGTGTCCATCTTCATTCATTAGTCACCCACTAACACTTTGAGTGCTCATGAAAGTAAATAACAATTAGCAAAAAATAATAAGAAGAAGAATGGAAATTAAGCACACCTTTAAAACCGAATGTCCATAAAATTAAAACTGCTGTATTTATTCCTGATATATTCTGTCACTTGCAAGTGCGGCAATCACTGAAATTAACAACATGCTAAATGTCAAAAAGGCAAGTTTTCAAAACGACTTACAGAGCAAACACAATGCAACAGAAAGAAAGCACAGTGCACATATCTTCCACTGTAAAGAAGGATTGGGATAAAAAGTACAATTAAAATGATTGGAACTGATTTTAAAGATACAAATTAAAACAACGTTTCCAAGACAAAAATCCTTTCTAGTTTAGAACTAGGCTTAATTTAAGTCCAATGTGGAGCACCCTGTGAGGTTACAAGCATTTAATGCTCAATTCATTTACTCACCCCAAAAGCTGAGAACAGTGTAAGCACCCTGCATGCAAGGATAATAAGAAAATAAGTAAATATGTTTTTCAACTTATGTTGAAAAACAATGAATTTTAGCAGATTTTCAGCAAATTTACTCTCAGAAAGAGTTATATTACATTTTAGCATTCATCCTCTCATTACAGAAGTTCTCATTCCTAAAATAAACTAAATCAATTGTCTAGAAACACTTTGCGACCTTCAGATTACTGACATATACCAGATCTGGAAAAAGAAAACATACATGTTTAATAACTAATTATAATACAGAGCAAATAAAAAAATATATAATAAGACACACTTGAGGTTTTGAAGGATTCTTTCTAAGTGGTATTAGAGTTTGGAGAGATGCTGATGCTGATGATCTACTCACAAACATCAATATTGTTGCGAAGGCTCTGGATTTATTACACATACTCTTCAGTTTCCATGGACCCATCAGACACATGGTGCTGCGTGCAAAATCACATGTCATCAAATTCTACTAAATGCTATCAACCCTGCACACTCAAGAGTACTCAGGGTGTCGGGTAGCCAAGCGAGGTGACGAGCCCACTGGTGTAATGGTGAATGCTATTCCCAGCCAAGACAAAAAAAAAAAAAACGTTTGAAAAGTGGACATAAAAGTCACCAGTCAATGCACACCCGAGGTGTACTCCAGACCCATATCTGAGGTTACGTTCCTAATTCATTACCAGACAGGGACCGTGAGGTCTGTTACCCAGGGGAGACCTCTAGTGTTCATTTGTTATAGCAGTTTCATTCAGTCTCTTTATGAGTTACCATAGTTCAGCCTTTCAGTACGATGCTGCAGAGATCAGTATTTTCTGATGTATACAGTATTTTCATTGATAGGCATTGACAGGCTATGTAAGCAACTTTGATCCCAACAGTGTGTCCATCTTCGTTCATTAGTCAACTACTAGTAAGTGTCCATAAAAGTACAGTCATGTGCAGAGGTTTTTGGACAGTGACACAATTTCTGTCATTTTGCCGTTGGACCTTGCCACGATGGATTTGAAACGAAGCAACCAATATGTGATTTAAGTATAGATTTTTCTACTTTAATTCAAGGGGGTTAACAAAAATACTGCAATTACTGTTTACTGTATGAGTTAAAGCCACAGTCCTTCTATATTCACAGGGTTAAATGCAATTTAACAGTTGATTGATATGCAGTTTTTATGACCAGGATTGGCCTGTTTTTAATTAAGGTCTGGAGTTGATTATTTCATCTGAAAGGAAAAAAAATCCCATAGTGATATCCATGGGTTCCAGGCTTCAGGATTCAAGTATTAAAAACAATTGATGTATTTATAATTGTTAGTTTGCGTCAATTACATTTGAGTCTGTGGGAATGAAGGGACTGGCTGTTCATTCACTCATTCATCAGCCACATCAGACCTAGCCAGGTACTTAAAGCGATGAGATATGGCAAGTACAGATTTGTTGAAATTCAGTGATGAACCACAGAATTACTGGGCCTGGAAAGCATCGTTCCACAGCTCTGAAGACTTGAAGCTCATGAAGTGCTTGATCTGCTCTCGTCTGAACGTTTTGGGTCGCTGGGTATGCTGGAGCCTATCCCAGCGCTCATTGGACGGACCTGCCACCAGTCCATTGTAGGGGAGGCTTACTGGTTAATGCAATCTTTTTGTCAAACTCCTTGAATTAAAGCTTAAGTTCAAGTCAGTACTGGTGAATTACAGAGCCAAAATTACATAAGTTGTGCTACTGTCCAAATATCTACGAGCCTGACTGTAACTAAGCTACCATCAGACAGAGGTGTACAAGGATGAAAACAAACAGTTAAACTTAGGTTACCTATTCTAGTCCTAAGCTCACTGGTACAGGAAGTGGACCCAAAGAAGACAACATGACAGTTCAAATCAGACAGCTGAAATGTGCAAAGATGAGGAAAACAACACAGGCAAATTTAAACTTAAAGCTAAGCCTTATCATCGCAGGCAAAAGCATACTCCAAGGTGGGCATAAAAAATGTTTATGGTCCATTTATGTCATTGCTGCAATGGCTGATGTATTGAAGAATGACGTTAACATTTTTACAAAAATGCAGAAAACGGGCAACAACAACATTTTCACATTACAGTTTTGACTTCAGACAAGTAGAGATTAATATACTCCACGGGACAGAATCTCACTTTTAATCATCTACAGTTACAGCTTTTAACCACAACTGGAGCTTCAAATTCAAACTATGGTAGAACTGATAAACCAAGTCTGAGGCAATAACAGTTAACAATGGTTACTAAGCAGTGATTGGAGAACTGAGAAAAGAAGGCAGAGCTTGACAGAAAGCACAATTATTTGATTGAAACAATTGATAATACAATGATAACACATCCCAAGCAAACAAATGGAATTTCATTATCCTCAAAAAAGTTACTCTTAACCACTTGAAGGAAGACATTTTTGTTTCATAAAGTTTGCTCTTTAGAATATTATTTAGCAAAAATAAATAAATAAATAAATTGACATTTTAAAGTTCACTATGTGCTAATCTGTGGAACTTTGCACACTACTTCCTTGAATGGGCATGTACAAAGTGAAACTGTCCAATCATCTATGCTATCTCATACCCAGCCAATTTCAAAATACAATAATTCTACCATTCAATAAAAAAAGCACAATTTCGCATTAAAACTGATACATGAATTTATTTATTTACATTTATTTAAAGATGGCGAACACATTTCAGCTTTCTTTAAATCAGGCATGGTTTAGATGTCAAAGAACCTGAATAACAAACAAGTATCTGATGAAAAAATAAAAAAGTATAATAAAATGTAAGAAGCAATGATTTCATAGCCCTTCACAGATCAGCCAGATCTAAGTCTAATGTGCAACAACCAATTATAACGACAAAGAGTACCAAAATATCAGCACAATCCATTTTCTTAGAATGCTTCATTATTTCTGGAATAATAGATGTTTATAGCTGTATTGGTTTTGGCCAGTGAAGACCACACAGGCATAAACTATGTGCAAGGAATCCATAGGTAAGCGACTGTCCTTTCAGTCAATACACTGTGTAACAAGAAGCCCAGACCAAGATAAAGCTTCTGAAGAAGAGCTCTGAAGAAAGGCACACTGCGCTGAAGGATCTTCATTTTATGCACATGGTGCACATGACGGAAAAAAACTTTATTATTGCATCTCTAATGAACAAAAAGGGAAAGAAGAATTAGAAAGTGTCCATCTTCATTCATTAGTCACTCACTAATGCTTAATAAGTGCTGATAAAAACTACATAAATACAAATTTCAAATAAGTATTGAAAGAACTGAAGAATGGAACTTGAACACACCTTGCAAATGGAATGTATGAAAGTCCATACCTGTAATCAGGGATAAAATGTTATTGCAAAGTAGTTTGTCCTAATGAATTCAGGAGTTTGTACAAGCAGCAATCACTGAGTTTAACGACATGATAAATGTCATAAAGGACTTACCAAGCAAATGCAATGACTTGCAAAATGACAAACAGCAAAGACAGTCCAAACATCTTCCACTGTGAAGTAGGGACCGTATAAAAAGTACAATTAAAATGATTAGAACTGATCTTCTAGATTCAAATTAAGACATTTCCATTTCCAGACTGTTGTAGACAGAATTCACTCTAGTCTAGAACTAGGCTTAGAGTCCAAGCACCCTGTAATAATACATACATTTAACGCACGATTAATTTACTCACCCAAAAGGTTGCACACAGTGTAAGCACCAGGCATGTCTATGGGAAAATAAAAAGAGGCAATCATTTTTTAAAGGAGAAACGCACACAGTTTTTGCTTTGAAACATCCCAAAATTAACTACAATTATTGAAAGAATTTGAAAAAAAAAAATCAGTTTTTCAAACAGTTATAACAACAACTGTGTGTGTGTGTGTGTGTGTGTGTGTGTGTGTGTGTGTGTGTGTGTGTGTGTGTGTATGTATGGTGTTGCAGACATATCTACTATAGTTGGTATCCTACCCAGCTAGCCTGGCACGTTTTGTCTGTAATACCACTTTGTACCACAAGAAATGATAGTAAGTCAAGTTGAACCAGACCAACATGGGAGGATGAAGAAATAGGACTGCCCTGATGATGTGTCAGTTTTTGTCAGTCATGTTAAATGTCCTGCTCCCAGTTAGATCATTTAAGGACAGATAGCCAATAAAAGGATCACTAAATAAAATGATGGCTTGATTTAACATTTACCCCCCACATCCAACAGCACACCAGTGTAGAAACAAGGATTCTTTCCTAATGAAGTGCATGGTGAGTGCATAGTAGTTATAAAGAATATATATATGGCTGCTTTGTAAGTGACGTGTGATGTTAGAGTCGTTCTTAACTAAATATAATAAAGTAAGGCAAATAGATTACGAAACATTTGAGATTCTGAAGGATTCTGGTTTGTAAGTGGTAACAGAGTTTGGAGTGATGCTGATGGTGGTGATATACTCACTATCATGACAACTGTTGCGAAGGCTCTGGTTTTATCACACATCCTCTTCAGCTGTTTTATAGGTCCCATCAGAAACATGGTGCTGTGGCAAAATCACATTTCATCAATCACTGTTTTGGCCAGTCAACGGGAATTCCACTGATCCAACAAAATTATGGTCTAAGTCATTATGGTCTTTAAGTCATTCAGAGTGGTTTAATGTTCCAGTCTAGAGACTCATATAGAATCAGAACCATTCATCAGTGCTGGTGGTAGGTGGCAGATGTCTGAAGCTAATGACCAAAGTTAATGCCTCTAAAAGCTACACCATGCTAAGATATTCCATAGAATTACAGAAATGTGCTACTTGATGCCGGAGACACTGTTTTACAATAGTTCTGGCTAAAACAAAATTTTATAAACTCATTTATGATGGATAGATGCACAGAAAGGCAAAGCAGTCCCCATCCAACCTCCCAGATCAAACACTATTTTTCCATTATTAACTTTGCATATAGCCGCTGTCGGAACAAAAGCTCACATCTCCAAAATCAGAACCTTGCAGGAGAGGGAAAAACATACTGTACTTTTAAAAGATAGCCAATGTAACCAGATTTGTTTTCCATGTCATTTTGAGCCATTTCTTTTGGTCCATCATGAATGAAATTTACACACAATGTAAAGGGGAGAAGGCACTTTCAAATTCTGTCAAAACATGAAAACTGACAAAAAGGGAGATGCGACAGCACAGATATAAAAACTCAATTTATATAGCAAATAAAATAACGGTTGTTATTTGTGTTGTACACATTGCGACTCAGGAGACCCAGGGTACAGAAAGTTTCTCTACAGTGCTTTTCACATCAAACCACCCTGAATGACTTTGTTTATATCTTACTAAAATTTAATTATGCAAATGTAGATCAAATGTTCTGGATCTTAGTAATAATTATCACTGATAAGTAAAAAAAAATTTAAGTAAAGTGGAAGTAAGTGTAGAGGAGATTCACCTGACTAAGGAGCAAATATTCCCAAATGTGTAAAACACAATAAAGAGAATCAGGCCTATCTTGGGAATAAAGAGGCAGCAAACTCCCTAAAGCACAGAAGAAATACAAAACTGGGTGATTCGTTTACATACACAACAAGAACATGTGCACATATTAATATGAGGTCAGACAAACAGCCAACGTCACATTTCTTCTTCCTCTTCTTCTTCTAGACCTGTGACATTCATAAAGACTGCATTCCTCCTCTCACATTCCTCAAAGCTGGTCGGACCAGAGACACAGCTCAGGTCAGCCTCCACTCCCACTGCGCTCTGCCAGGAAGCTGTACATGACTTTTCCAGACTATTATATGGTGTATAATGATTCCAGATCATACTAACCAGAACACTGCAGCCCAGTCCGATGGCCATGCAAATTATGAAGCCCTTCACTCGGGTCCCCCATCCCAGAGTGGATGCTTCATTTGCTGCCTGTACAGTGAGAGAGAGAGAGACCACCACAGACCACACTCACTCACTCCCTCAGATATACACACATGAGGAGCAATAGCAACAATAGCTCACCGACTCGGGTGAATAAAAAAGTCCACATTTCAGAAATATAGACTAATAACCTCCATTAGCCCAGACAAAAGATACAGATAAACACAATAACTAAGATTAGAATTAGAAAATGATTCCAGACGCTCGAAGATGGAAATAAGCAGGAAAATCACTTCACCTCAAGAATAGTACGATTGTCATTGTTTCCTTCTCGACCGTGCAGGAACGCCCTGAGTTTATCCATGGGCCTCCACACCAGGAGCTGAACGCTGAAGTGGATTCGAGACTGATTTGCTTTCTGAAGTTTTTCAGTCAGTGAAGTGCTGTCATCCGTCCACCGCCAGGTGAATCATCTTCCCTCAAACTTCACCTGAAAACACCGCAGCATAGCGCCCCACAGCGGTCACCGTCGGTTTCACCCTCAGCTGCTATTTCTCCTGCGGCACTTAACCCGTCTGTGCGGCTGATGTCCTAAGTGTAATCACAACCTTTATACACAGCGACTCTCTCTACTATGAGGAAAATACAGTGTACTACTTCCCCCCCCGACCACTCAGAGCGACCGTGCTTAATTTAATTTAGGTGAGACCAATCATTCTCTGTTTGAGAGATTTCTTTCACATAGAGAAGTTTGTCTTCTGCGTTTAACCCATCCGTGAAGTGAAAAACCCACGTACACAGACACACTAGGGGGCAGTGAGCACAGTTACCTGGAGCGGTGGGCAGCCCTATCCACGGCGCTCGAGGAGCGATTTCGGGGTTAGGCGCCTTGCTCAGAGGGCACTTCATTCGTTGCTGTTGGTTCGAGGAATCGAACCAGTGACCCTCCGGTTACCAGGTTGGTTCCCTAACCTCCAGCCCACGACTGCGCATCATCTAATGAATTAGTCAGACAAGCGGACAATAACACTGTGTTGATATATGTTATCATTACTAAAGCATTATTCAATAACTACAGCCATTCAAAGTGGTTTGATGTGAAATAGGTGCACCTTATAGTTCTACAGTTACAGACTGTAGTCCATCTGTTTACTTCTTTTTTTCAATGGCCCCACAGGACCAGCACAGAGCAGGTATTATGCGGGTGGTGGATCGTTCTCAGCACTACAGTGACACTGACATGGTGCTGGTGTGAGTGGATCGGACACATCAGTTGTACTGGAGTTCCTGATCCATTCACACCAGCACAACACACACCACTATGTCAGTGTCACTGCAGTGCTGAGAATGATCCACCACCCACATAATACCTGCTCTGTGCTGGTCCTGTGGGGGTCCTGACCATTGAAAAAAGGTGATGGGGGGATAAAGTATACAGAGAAACAGATGGACTACAGTCTAATTGTGGAACTACAAAGCGCTCCTATATAGTAGTGAGTAGTGAGTGTAGATACAAGGAGGTGGTTTTAATGTTATGGCTGATGGGTGTATATATATACATGGTGTTGGAGGCACCTTCATATTACTGAGCAGGTGTTATTAATAAAAGGTTGCAGTACAATTTAAAAATGGAATTCAAAGCTTTCTGATGCCTTTTAAAGACCTTAGTGCAACAATAACACCATTCTCACTTCAAAACAAAGCACATCGACTCAAATGTGACATGCACTAATGTCTGTTTTATTTCAGCAGATTGACAAACATGGACGTAAGACGGATATGAGCATGACTTTTGGACTCACTTGCAATCACTTTATGATCAGAGGACCACTGTCACTGGATATTTTTGGTTGGTAGGTGATAATAAATTAGTTTAACATACATGATAACCCGTTCTTTAGGAACTACTATAAAATCGAATACTTCTAACAGTAAAAATATATTTTATATTTATATATATATAATATTATTTAGTGTTTTATCTTATTTTAAGACTTTTTGAAGATACATGGCCATAGAGAAAATGTCAGGAACAGACACTGACATACTATGGAGGCAGATTAATTGAGGCTGTTGGTTTATTTTTAATGCTGATGTACTGCTGGGGGAACACATTAGATACATACAGTTTTCACACTCAGCATAAAAATAACATGTTTTCCAAGACAAAGTTTAATAATAGAGATCTAGATAAATGAATAAATCACATGCATAATAAAAAAGGTCAAATACATACATAATATTTCTGATAAATAAAAAGTTTTAAAATGTTTAAAGCAATAAATATGTACTATGCTGTAATTCAAGGTTTCTCCCAGATTGCACACTCAAGATGAAAAAGCTACAGCACTGGCAGAGGAATTGGCATTAATTTGCCAACAAATCCCTTAATTTTCCTTGTAAGTAAATTACCTTTGCAATATGAATTGAACCAGTACAGAGTTAACATATCAACAGCAGCTAAACCCCAGTTTGTGTTTTATTGTCTGAAATAAGCGATCATAATCAAATTGCACCTCAGCAATCTGCAGCCCTGAATACGCAGACCACCAAAATAAGGACTCCTCCACAGCTGTGCAGGTCAGTGAAGGCCACAACTTCTGTTCAAAGCCTAATGAACCCTATCCTTGAACGTCAAAGGCACTAATGATGTGTCATTATCTACAGATCTGTTAGAATCACAGGTGCAAACATATGTATCACAGAATAACAATACACATACAATATAAAGAAATCAGTCATTAATTTTCATGGCTTCCTGTACTAAAAAATTCAAATATCAAAATATCAGGCTTTTTTGTCTTCTATAAAAAGGAATGTTTTCATCAGAGTGTTGATAAATAGAAATAGAGCAAATAGAAAGAAACAGCAAAGACACACAAATGTTGGGGCGACTGCATTTAAACATACTGGGCAAAACATCATGGCAATAACAGCTGGAGATGAACTGATGGCTTGATGGTGATCTGAGATAGGCCCACTGAGTCAAGACTGTCACTGTTATACTGCAAATCTTGCAAACTTGTCTTCACTCAAAAAGGCCGAAGGTTGCTTATGGACACCTAATACTTATAAAACTTCATCTTCGGAATCCCCTTCTCTTTCCCGTGGTTTCAGGAGACCCATTTCCATCGGTGGCATTCTTCTGAGTTTGGAGCGTACCACACTGAGGAAGAAAACAATATCAGTTATTATGTGAACTGACTGAGTGAATATGGCTATGACTTTTAAAGGTATAACTCTAAAAAAATCAAGTTTACACACTTTTTCCAGGTATTTAGTCAATAAAGTTTGCTACCTTGATTTTGTACTGTTATAAGGTCAATGTGGCTAATATGTTCTGGAGGCTTTTATCCCACAAATTAGCAATGTGTAAATAACACTCATCATCAAAAGAATAGTTGCACCTAGAAGGAATCAACTGGCATGTGAAGGCTCGACTGTGCGTGTGACGTAAGCAACGAGCCTTAAATGCAGTATCTGACTGACCCAACAGCCACAATGGCAGATATTTAGAGAGCAGTAACGCCCTCCATGAGCCAACCTGTTAGTACCAGCACCATTGGCAGATGGCTGCACGACACAGGACTACATGCACGCAGACCAAACAACGACTGCCCTTAACACCACATCAGTGTCGCCAAAGACTGCAATGGTGTCGTGCCAGACTGTCATGGAGTGACTCAGAATGGCAGCAGGTCATCTTCAGAGACGAGTCCCGCTTCTGTCTTGGTGGAGACAACCAACGAATCGGTGTGTGGAGACACTGTTGTCAGCCTCAAGATGAACGGTTTGTTGTCACGCATCACATGTCTAGAAGGTCTGGTGTCACTTCACCTCCACCCCTACCGCAAAATCTGCAGGAACTGTGTGAGAATGTTCAAGCTGCATGGGTTGGATTATCACAGGACACAACTGGGAACTTGTACAACTTCGTGCCGAGACGTATGCATGTTGCATTAGCCGAGAGACACTACTTCTGTATGTGTCTGCATTGTCCATATCAGTCTAAATTATTCATCATTTATTGTTCCTGCTAACCTTTATCTTCCTTCAGAATAGCATTGCAATCTGGCACTTCCTTCTGGCTGCATGTATTTTTTTGATGATGAGTGTAAATGCTGAAATCATCAATCGCTTGTGTTCAATTGTAAAGTTAAATACTCTTTATGTGGTTTCTGACACGGGATGACTTGCTGTTATCTCTAAAAATGAACAAAAGTATGCTGCTAAAAACAGCAGGAGCCATCTTGTTTCCTGTTTTTTTCCTATACTGTTGTTTATTTTCATAGTTAACAGTTAAACAGTGTCTAATACCACATAAGCAGGTCTATTTCAGGTTACCTGATGATGTTTGAGGTAAGTGGTTTACACCATGCTAATCTTAGTCATTTATTAGCTACATTAGCCTCATATCTCCAGAGCAAACTCAAAAAAGTAAACATTTCTACATTTAGAACTGTGCAGGTTTTACTTTTCACCAAATTACTGCTTTAAAAGCAGAGTAAAAATAGTGCAAGAGAACAGAGTACAGTAGGTGCTTGTACCCAGGCTACACTTGTTATCTCTACATGAATATGGTGCCAGTGATAACATTTCAGTCATACACTGAGCTACAAATCAGCTGCTAATGTGGGAATGTGCCAAGGCTGGAACATGGGCGCGCTCACCATAGAACAGTGGTGTGTGCTACAGCTACAGTGAGCAGGGCGAAGGCTAGGTGCCAGCTGTAACACATGGTAATGAACATCATGTTGTTGTGGTCTGACAAATCCCACTTCACCTCACTGGGGGGGTACAACACAAAGGCAATCTGGGTAAAAGGACAGATGGCAAAACAGTTACAAAAAAGCCTTTAACGCATAATAATACACATTTTCTCTGACACACAGCCACATGCGCACAAGCTGACCTGCCAAAACCAGCTGCCCTGAAGTATGCACAGAGCGGCCCGAAGCAGCTCCAGCAGGATATTTCCCCTGTGGAAGACCTCCAGGAAGCAGATGATAGCCCCACCGAAAATGGCATACAACAGAAGCATGTGGACATGGACATCCAGCATGTCTCTGCCATGGAGGTGATACAGGAATAAGAATCCTGCAAAGACACAGCGATTTAGTCTAGCTTACACTCAGTTTCATTTGTACAAACCAGGAGTGATGGTAGATGAGAGATTTCTATATTTTCAGGTTTCATATGATTTTTAAAGATCAAGATTCAATTCGATTTTCAACATTTTAAGTGGCCATACAATAGAAAACTGTAACACTTGAATAAGGAGAGTTCAGTGTATAGAAATGATACTGTTGACTCCTCCTTCAAATATAAATCCTTATTTGTAATAGAGGGCAGAAAACAAGCCGTTTTCAAAGTTCTAGGCTGTTATGTAACAGTCCTGACTCCACCCACAATAATGCCCCCAAAATTTATGTATACAAGCTCAAGTTTCAGCAGAAACAAATGACAACAGACCAAGAGCAACGGTGGGTTATACATATACGAATTTTTTTCAGGGGATGGCAGCACTTTTCATGCCATTTCCAATCATCCGTAAGAGTGCATGGATGATCATGTTCATCTTCATCTTGAAAAGAGACTGATATTGGGTACAACCATGTATTGGTAAAATGACAATAACGTTGAATTTAATTGAATTTAATTAAATTGAATTGAATTGAATGGGCATGGTTGAAGTTCATCTTTAAACAAGGCTGAAACTGGCTTTCTGTTCATCAACTTCGTGATCTCGTGTTCTGTTCGACCTTAAGCTTGTTCAGGTGCTGCAGCACCATTAAAGTGGCAAAACAGAAGATTCACAAAACAAGCAGGACTTCAATTCCAAGATGTTAGTTTGCGCTGCATGTTTCACTATTTTCCTGTCTGAGGCTAAAACAGCCAATCAGAGCAGAGCTTGTCAACATTATGAGCACATCATAAAAGGCAGAATAGCTCGCTTCATTCTAGGACCAAATCATAGGGTTGTTAATAGCCATGTAAAATCCCATCTGGAACATTTTTCACCCCAACCAAAGTCATATACCTTCTATGTAGACATCAGATAACAATTTAAGACGCTAACAAAATGCATGCTATGGCACCTTTAAAATGTCTTCATTCTAAAGTGTCGTCATCATTTACTACACTAAGGGCATGATGTACCCTGTGGCAGTTTCATGCACAAATGGGACCCGTACTGCTTGGCACACAAGCCAAATTGTGCAGTTTATGGATGAATATACCGTTGAAGTTTTTGAACAAAGGTGTGTGGAGGTATTGTACATGCAGCTGATTAGAAACTCGACTCAATTTACTAAATTGAGCAGCTCTTGACAACCAGTTCTGCATCGATTTTCCTTCCCCTTTTAAGATCAGGCATAAATTTGCATTAATGTCTCAAGGACGTGTTGTTGTTGGACTTCCTTTAACAATGGTAACAGAGAGGCGTAAGCCTCAAACGGTTACTGAAAGAATGTTTCCCATCAGAAGAATACTTCAGAAGATTATGTCTTTGCAATTTGTCATTAAAAAGTCCATGTTACCATTAAAAAGTGGCAACACGGATTTTTAATAAACAGCCATAACAGAACTCTCAAAACACAAAATGAGATTATTATAATGAAGGTCATACTCTGACTGAACAAACCTGATAGTAAATACTGACTCTGTGCAACACCTGTGAAAAGCTTGTCTTACTTTTGGCTGCTAACACGGCTGCAGTTGTTTGTGCTGAAATAGCAGAATTCTCCATACACATCTATTTCTTTTTGAGAAAAAATATTGTGAGCACCTACCTCTAATGCCATGTTATTCTTAATTTAATAAACCAACTGGCAAAGCGTGTGCCTAGAAATGACCTGTTTCAAACCAACAACACATTCATTGCTCATGCAGTGGAATTTCTGAAAATTCATGTTAGAAAATGAAATGCTTACCCTCATTGAAAAACGCAAGGCCCAGCAGTAAGCGATCTAAGGCCAAAGGTGCTCCATCTGTGCTGTGGACAGTGAGCGAGGTAGCTCCGGCAAGGGCGAAGAACAAGTACATGGTTGTGTGCTGCCAGTTCATCAACTTGTCCCAGTGCTGAGTGGAGGAGTCATACAAGTGAAACTTTGGCCCACCTGCAGCAAACTGTTCTCCTAGTATGCCTGGGAGACCAGAGAGTAACAGGGTTTTTAATATTACTGACATTACAGCTAATATCAGCAAGTATAATACACAGTATTATGATTCGATTCCAACATCATCGGGATCTACTTAACTTGGTACTAACAGAAGAAGAGTTGTTTGTAAACATAAAAAAAAACCAGCCACCAATAACCTTAAAACCATGAATTTCTGAAAACAATATGCAAGCTATGCAATAGACTGGAGGCAACTGTGACATTAAATGACTGTGTCTCCAACTCTCTGCAACTCTTACCTGGCAATTACTGTAACTAGGCAATTACTTAACACAGGCCGTCATTTTGGCCATCCCTCTACTATAACAGAAGCCATTGGGCAGATGCTGAAGTAAATCAACCATTGTCTTGTATGATAAGTATGTTTAGAGTCAACACATTTTTTGCGAACACATCATAATCATTGCCCATGATAACTGACAGTGCACCACAGTTGTGGCAGATAGAGATTAGACTGAGAAGCACTGGAGAAGTTCTTTAAGGCAAGGGTGTCTAATCTTACCCACAAAGGGCCGGTGTGGCCACAGGTTTTTACTCCAATAAAGCAAGACCAAGTAATTTTACACATGGAATCAGGTGTGCTTCAGTTTATATGGAATGAAACGCTGCAGCTACACCAGCCCTTTATGGATAAAGTTGGACACCCTTGTTTTAAGGAAATCTAATCTTAACAGATAACATTATCTCTGTACCATAAAGCTTTTGAGAAACAAAAGCCTTGCATGTCTGACTTAATGTGAGTCCATGCTGCTTATGCTGTGATTCTCTTAATGTATTCACCATGTTGAAAATATGCCAAAGTATTCAGGGCCGGTTTTGAGTTCATGTTGTAAGAATGTCTTGAGATTCAAAATAATCTACTCCAAAAAATGTATCAGTAGCCTTATCGGTAATTCCTTATCAGTCAAGCACAATAATAGCAATAGCTACAAGAACTTTGTGGCTGCAGCTTACCAATGAGAGAAAAGGAGAGGATTACGGCTCCCTCCATGATTTCTAGACGGTGTTGCATGGCTCGTGTGGTGATCCTCCCTGCACCTGCACTTTTGTTCCTGCGAGTGGTGTACCACAGGGAGTACTTCACTGTCCACCACAAACCAGCGATCAGGAAGAAACAGCCTGGAAGAGCATGGCCTTTGAAATTTCCCATGTTGTTGAGTAAGCCCTGGAACACCAATGGAGTAAATATGAGATATATATGAGATATAAATTTGAGATCTCATTCTTCTGTTTATCGGTTCATCTCTCTGACACAAGCAAACACCAAGCTATATGCATAATCATAATCAAATGATTGCAAAAAAAAAAAGTGTGGAAAATAATCATGACCAACATGAATAATTGTGATCCAGTGAATAATGATATGGCAAAAATACAATGTAGCGATACTAAAAGAAATGTTTATGATGCATCATATGACACAATATTTATTTTTTCAGACGTCTGATCAAGGGGTAACTGAGAAACCAGTTGTGCTACATTTTAAAACATACTACCAATTGTGCAGTGATTTTGTTCAATATATATATACATGCTGTGTTGCACTAAATCCAGTTAAATGAAACAATTTTTGCTGTTTACAATGAAACACGCAGTTATTGATTGTCTTAATTGACAGGCCAAAGACTAAGCACAAAACTGTTAACTTCATAATCTACTTTATCATCTCTAACTCTTTATCATCTGAAAACAGTTAACTCGTTCATAGTCATCATGCACAGCCATGCCATGTGCAGAAACAACAGAAAGTCATCACTACCATACAGAGGCAGTGGAAAATGGAACCGTGTGTGTGATTATGGTGAGAAAAGACGTTCAGACATAATGAGGGACTGGAGGTGTATGTGCATGTGTATCATGAAGAACCACAGTTTAAATAATTTAAGCATTTTTAAGAAGACTAAGCAATACAAGAAACCAGATGTGTGTCAACCTCTTCTGTGTTCTATGAAACTGTGGACAAAGAAAAGAATGACTTCATAAATTCTGTGGGGGTGAGGTATGCAGTTTGCACTGACTCAACAACTCCACACCTTCTAAAATCAGGATTATTATAAACATGCAGAAAAAGCAACTACCAGTGGAACTCACATTGTAGAGGACAAAATTGCTCTTGACCAGCTCGCACCACTAAAAGGCAGTGATCATTAAACAAAACTGACATTTCATTGTCATTACCACCCATGTATTCTGTTGTCAGTATCCATTGTCTGTGCTATTTAGCACCCTTCAGTACTGCCACTACATGAGTCAGAGCACAAGAAAAGCACCTTAAGTGCTCACTCTGCAAGGGACGCCACCAACCCTTATATCTATTCAGAAAAGCTGACATCACACACTGAAAAACTGCCTTTCTCTTCACATCCCTTTTGGATTAAACATGTATGTATTGCTTATTTATTGGCTGTATTATGTTTATTTTCATATAACATAGTTTTATTTTTGGGGTCTACAACAACAGATTTACATGCTTCAGTTTTAGAAAAACCGTATTATTTTTTCACACTGTACATCTGCATTTACCCCTTTAGTGCCCTGTTTGAGCTCCTGTGTTTAAAAGTTTTAACTCTGTTTAAATTGGTATTATACAGTGATATAATTTCTTATTCTTAAATCATCTCATAAAGCAACACATAACACACCCGGTGCACTGAATAAAAATTCCAAACCAACTGCTTCAGAAGTTGCATATTCATGCCCTGTGACCAGATACACTGAAATACCCATGATTCTTAAAATCATACACAGCTGCAGTTCTAGATATTTAGCAGAAGGTGTATCACTCAGTAATTACAAAGAGTAATATGGAACTACTGTGTATGCAGTGTAGCTATGAGAGTGAGGATTGGCCTTAAGCCACTCATGGCTGCTTGGAAGTTAAATGCATAGTATGGAAGACTGTAAACTCTGTGGTATCTGGGTTAGATACTGCATGCTTCGAAAAGGAACATGCAAACATTAAACTTTCAGCTTTAAAACGTTTTTGAACAGTTTGGAAAAGTGCTTTATTTTAGCAGTTTAATCCGCCTAAAGCTTCTGTCCATGGTGTGCTACTTAAGTTAGATGTGGAGGAATCTTTGAACTGTACTTTGCAGTCAGTAGCACTGTAGTTTTCAGCTCCCAGCACCCGCAGACAATCTGCTTTTCCAATATCGCAGTATTATAACACTATTATAATGCTTGTACACATGCACTTCATTATCCATCTATATTTGCACCCCTCAATTCAGACAGTTTCACTGTATTACACTTCTACATCTAATATGTCATTATTTCTACATTATCTGATCTTCATAAGGTGTCCCTGTGCTGTCTTGTAGTTTACTGTTAACTGTGTGATCTTGCTGACCAACAGTGATTGAATTCTGCAATGAATCAAAATACCTCCAACTAAATCTTATGAGCTTTAAAAAGTAACCCCAGAAAACCCACACTGCAACATGCTAAAACACATCAAGGTTAACTTCTGATTACACTAACGCCATATGTGTTTACAACATGGGCTGCCCTCTCAGGTTGCTATTCCTGCTCTCTGGGATATACATATGGGCTCTTCCAGCTAGGGAACACCAGAACCATCCCTTTTAGGATTCAGGCCTGTTCCTCCAGGATGTAGTGCCATTGCCATGGAGACAGGATGACCCTTTGAGTGGCTCTTCAGTTGAGAGTGGACCAGCTGTCTGATTGGCTGATGCTGTTGTGTTTATTTATAACAATAGGGCTGTAAATATGCACAGCATCTTTCATAGCACATCAGTAGAGCCTACATCAGAAGGAGTGAATGAACAAGGACTCTGTAATCAGTTTGACATTGAACTACAGCTGTGGCAGCTTATCTCAACTCAGTTCAACACATAAAGACACTCTGAGCCTATTGTAAGAGCAGCTCATGCAAGAAAATGCCAATTTGGTGTTATTCAGTAAGGTAATGATGTAGTTTGATTGAATGTAATCTCAACTCGGCAGTGTGTTTAGCTGACGAGGCTGCTGCTCAGGTCACGTTTCAGGCACAAAGAAAGTCGGTTGGGGGGAGGAGGGGGTTACATACTCATCTGTATAAGGACATGTAATTTCGGATGAATGTGTTCTCTATTGTTTATGCTGTCTATATTTCAGTTTCCAACTGAGAGGCATTTTAACCAAAACGAAACGCCAAATTTCCAGCTGTTAACAAACCCCACATTTAAACTCTGCAGGCTGTTAACAAAACAATGTTCAAATTTAAACAGGCTGAGGCAGTTTAATAACACAGCATAGTGTTTTTCTGACTTACCTTACAGTCTAGTGAAGAAAACACGCTAACGTTACTATTTCCCAAGTAAACGGAGTCAGTCAGGCTTCTCTGTAGTCGTTCTCCTTTCCTCGCATCTTTTATTTAAAACTCTAAAATAATAACGGGGGTTTTACACGACAGTTCAGGTGGAATCATGGTCACCATCACTCCAGCAAACCGTTGCCCAACTTCAGACCGCTCAGCCACTTTTCCAGCTGCTTCTCAGATTCGCAGGATTTTTTCCCCGAAGGCTTCTTCTTTTTTGTGTGCATTTTAAAGGAACCGCCCACGGACGTCAACGATTGGTTCAAAGTCGTGCGTGTGGATCAGTTCCCTTCGTTCTGATTGGCTGAGCGCACGCTCAATCAGCGCTCTTGTCTGAATTCCACGTGTGCAAGTTCACTCCGTCTGATCGCAGGCTTCAGAATACGTAAACGGAGTATTTTTCCCCCACCCGTATTCCGGAAGGTCCCGCCCTCCAGCGCTAGGATTGGCTAGCAGGGTCCAGCTCCCGTGCCGGGATTGGTTAATAGAATCCCGCCTCCGGGCGCTGCTTGTGAAAAACTGATAGGGACGGTGGGCGGGACTTGGAGGAATATGGGTGGGAAATAAAATAGCAGCGTCCAGACTTCTTCTCTTCTCCAGGAAACCGCTATGTGGATCAACGTCTTTAAGACTTATTAGAAACTCGCAGTGTGGACGTTTTATGTGTGTGTGCAGTGTTCAGGGATAGATATTTGCTACTCCTCCCTTGATCCTGAAAGTATCTATGAGAAGTATAGCCCATCTGAAAGTCTAACTGTCTTTTGGAGTTTAAAAAAACTTCAGATAAGTCAGTTTAGTTTCGTGAAATGTATTATTCTACATTTTGTTCATACATTTCTTTTTTTCTGCTGAACTGACTCATCTTTCTTTAGACCATGGGAATGCTGAGTTTAAGAGTTTGTTTTTCTCCTGCACTTGTGATGAGAGGGTGGGGCATGGAAATCCTGGTTTGTCTACGTGCAAAGAATCACGGGCGGTCTTCCTGAGACGAGAAGGACGAGTGGTGGGCACTGAAGCAAATGAAGACCAAACTGAGAAGAAGAAGCGTCTTCTTTGGACCATAGTTAGACCTTTATTTCCTTTATTTTATTCATACTGCCCTACATTTGGTTTGACAGTGAGTCGCAATGAGGTCACCTTAAAATCACCACATTGGTCCTTAAAAAAAAGTGCCCCACAGCCAGATTAAGCCATAAGCAGTTCTAAAACAGGATGGCCAATGATGAGTTACCACTGCACTAATTACTCTACAATTAATCTGTACCCAGGAGACCTGGCTATAGGGAACTGCGCAGGTTAACCGCATTGTTCAGATTTAATGACCCAATGACTGACCGTTCATTTGGCATCACAAAGTTCAGTGCTACCTCAAGATATAATGTGACTGCAAGGAGACTTTAAATCAAAGACAGAACAGAACGTAAAGGCCGCATCTGGCTTCACGGTTTCGTTAAAAAGCTTGCCTTTGAAGAAAAAGATGCAGGGAAAAAAAAATGAAAGGGGTTGGGGGACTAAGATAAGGATAAGGATAAGAATTCTGGATGGCCAGATACAGAAATGCACACTTTCATGAAACTCCACAGATAGCTGCCTTATCTCAGGCAACCACTGTACACACCAGTGAAAGCGTACAATAATCCAAATCTCAAGTACAGATCAGCTTCTACACATTCAGATTTGACAGTAAACATAGCATACTTGTCCATCCACTTTACACCCACAAGACTTTTGTGCAGGTGAGGTATGTAAATGAGCAATGGACATTCTCCCTTTGACCTAGCTCAGGTGGGAAAGACTGACAATGGTCCCGCCCATGCAAAACCATAGTGGATGCTCCTTGTCCCATTCAAAAACAGGGGAGGTCATGCAGGTGTATGTTGAAGGGGTCATCAGGGAAACCAGACTCGGGCAGAGACCCAGTAGACAGGTTCGGGCATGACCACATGGACACAACAGGTGGGACATGACTGCTTATTCCACAGCCACTTTTCGATGCACTGAAAGAGAAGAATCTGAGTTAAGGACGGACAGTCAAATCTATGCAGATTGTCTAGTTTCCGGATACCAACAACCAAATGTTGACATATGTTGCTGAAGTACTGAAGGATTGTATTAAGAAGGACTGCCATATAATGTTATTTGATAGGAGCTCTTAATGAGACATGCTAGCCACCTTGAGACTTGAATGGCATTTGCACAAAACAGTGATCCAGCAGCTATAGGAAAAGGAGGAAAGTCCATGCCCAACAAAGTTAAGACAGTATGTGAAATGCAAATTAAAACAGAAAGCAGTGATCTGTAATTCCACTTGTATTTAAAAGAAACAGTACAAAGACAATATATGTAATGTTTTATCAGCTTCATTGTTTTGTGTAAATATACAATGATTCTGAAATTGCTGCATGCAACATGTTCCAAAAAAGTTGGAAAAAAAACTGGACAGTTTAAGACCGAGGATGTTGTGGCTTTTTCAAAAGCAGGTGACACAATCATGGTTAGGTATAAAGGGAGTGTTTAGGAAATGCCACATGTCAACAAGAAATGCTGTTTAGAATGTCACTTAGAAATGCAAAGTGGAAGTCAGTTTTGTCCATGTGATCATGGATGTGTGGAGATTTACGGGAAGCACCAGACCTATAGTATGAAGGACTTAATTCATGTAAATAGGTGTTGCCATTAGTGTAAACGTAAAAAGCCCAAAGTACAATGGTTTTTACTGATAGTGTTGGCCTGGTCAGAGTCCAGATTTAAACCTTCTAAAGCATATTTTCTTCCACATTAAACATAAACTAGCGTGGCAACGATCCGACTTAGCTTAATATAGCAATCGTCAGTGCTGAGTCAAACAATATTCACTCATCTTTCTGGAAAAGATTGTCTGCAGGTTTCTTGGAATTTCGTAACTTAAGGAAATTAAGGGGAAAAACTTCCCATACTACGTCATTTTATCTGTCTGATTCCTAACCAAGTCAGTCAGTGTGGGGCAGCATTTTCTCCCCTGCTGCTGTATTCAATAAAAGAGCTTTAACTAAACATCTACGCCCGTGTCATCTTCTTCTCCAATGCCGCGTTTGGTGTCAGAAGTGGGACTGACCTCCAACAGACTGGAGGGGAATGGCGCTACCACAAACTCAAAGATATGTTGTGGAGAAGAGCAAGTCTTGTCTGAGACTGTGAATAATGAGCAGCTCAGCTAGTGGAAAAAGGCAGCAAAAAAGAGAGACATAAGGCGAGGCTCACCAGATGAGCCCAGCTTGAGGAAAAAGCAGTAGCAATGCCTGGATGGCAGCTGGCCATGAGGTCCTGTTTGTTTTCCAGTTTAACTGAGGTCAAACAGAATTTACTAATGACTCCTCTCTGCTTTTATTAGCATTTCACATGCTGTCCCTACGGCTTTTGGAATTAAGGTTTTATAAACAATGACCGGCACTCTGGTCATCAGGCCCTGTGGGGTTGGAGATCTCAGTCCTGAAGAGCACAATTTGTTGTTCTTCCTGCTCAATCACATCTGATTTAACACATTGACTGAACTGAGGGTAGATGATAAATTGCTAATGGAAACAGATTGGCTACAGCCTGTAACTTCAATAATATACCTCTAAAGCAGGTGAAGCTTGCAAAGAGGCCAGTTAGTATAGACACAAGATGTTTCTACAAAGTGCCCAGGAAGTGCACAGACCCCCTTTCTGGGTTTTCTTTGATGTCCTGGTTTCCTGTTTTTCAGCGTTCTGATCTTAGTGATCTGTTGTCTGGCTGAGGATTATGGATATACCCTGTACTGCTCTGTTTGCCATTTTCAATGCTCTCAAAGTCTTGAAGAGACTTTGTGGAAATGGCCAATTAAATTCTTCTCTCAGTTGCAGCCCCTTGCTCTAACAGTAATGGTGTGCCGCATTCAATTACAGATTCATCTTGCATGCATCCCAGATTGCCTGCAATTCATCTTCTGTTTTTAAAAAGGTATTTTTTATTCAAAAAGATTTAGAGGGATCTATCAGAAGAAAGGGAATATAATATACAAAACACTGTATAATTAGCTGTTGCTACAAAACATTGGGTTTTCATGAGCTTTGAATGAGCTCTTTATTTTGGAGCAGGTCATCTTGCAAACAGGGGCTTCCAACAAATGTTGCTGCAGTAGTCCAGAGCGGAGAAACCACTCACTGGCTCTGGAGAGCAGTTTTCATGTTTTGTGTTTTTATGTTGAAGTGAATGAACAATCTAAGGCACTGCTATTAACAGGAGACCTCTTTCATTTAATACTTCAGGTCTGACTAGATGTCAATAAACATGTTGTGTTAGTCATTGGCAGTTTGACTGAACTGTAAAAATCCCTGCATGTTTTCATACTTTTAGCCTGTAGCGTATGTGTATTGTAGCAAAGATATGGATGGGTTTCTGTTTAGTTTGGTGCCCATGCAGCTTTATGATGTGTAGGTGAGATCCAGGACTGGTTTGCCATTCCACGATTCAATGACGGGATGTGAAGGGGCAGCTTTGGTGCTGCTATGGCCCCAGCTGGAAGATGCAGAAAGACGAAGAATCCTTGTTTGACTGTCCTAAATTGTCCATAGCACTCTTTTATCAGTAGCTCCAGGTAGGATTTTGACAGCTAAAATCTCCTTATCAAAATGACTACCAGCATTAAAACTACAAAGCTGAAGTCACTTTTTCATTCAAATTATCCCGTTCCACCTTGCACCAAATGGTGCAGCATTTTTATATTCTGCTGCTGATATTCAACTTCTTATTTGCCAGATTCTTGTTCAAAATTTCCTGTTCTACATTAAATGGCGCAACATTTATATTGTGGTGCATTCATATTCAGATTCTTTTTTGTCAGCTCCTTTTGCAGATTTTCACATTCCACCTTAAATGGTGCAGCAGTTGCATTCTAGGGCTGACATCTTCTTATTCTGGGGCTGACAGCTCCTTATGTTGGGACTGACAGCTTCTTATTTGCTGGCTTTTTGTTAGAATTTTCCCATTCCATCTTAAACAGTGCAGCAGTTGTTATTATGACGCTTCAAGCACCGGGATGTAACCCACAGCACCATTTAATACATACAAGAAGCTGGTGATTGCCCTTGTTACCAGTATTAGGGTGTTTTGTTAGGCAAAATCATCTTATCTGGGTGTAGGTAAAAATATTAAGCAGAGTCTGTACTGAATTAACACAATGAGTTCGTCAAACATGTCATACAATCAATGCCAATCCAGTCAGAAATAACAACTACTAGTGTAGCCACTGATGTAGAAGCTAACACAGCCATGATATTTGTTTTTCTAGCAACAATGTCAGCTATCTGGCTTCCTTCTGCATTAGCGAGCTAGAAGGGAAAAATCCAAACAGTTTCCCTCCAACTATCTGCCCCACAGGCTTTTTAAAAGTTCTGGAGACTATTGTGCCACAGTAGGCATGATTACAACAAATGCTTAAATTTTTGATTTGGGCCAAAGTGTTTACATAATAGTACTAATCATTTCATATATGATAGTATTAATAATTGGTCATTTTCCTGTACCTGGGAATCAGCCTGAATGCTTTGCCCTCTCTCCTTACGATCACAACTTTTGACCATCCATCGATTTTTGCTATTATTGCTAGATGTAGAGAAGCCAGCAGTTCATTTCCAGCATGCGCGTGATGTTGTCTAATTTCTGCACTGACCCTTTATGTTTGACCTCTAAAATCAGGATATGACCAATTTTCACAGTGGTCACTGTGTCCGGAGCAAAGCAGTATTCCACAAACATTTGAGTGAATGATTACTGGTAATATTTCTTTGATGAATGTACTGAGTACAGTAGATACATTTCATTTTATGAAAGGGTTGATAGGAGTCATACAGCCCCCACAATGAACATCACACAAACTAAGCATGGCATGTTGGAGACATATCAAACTGGAGACAAACATGCCTTTACACATATAAACTGTGCTTTTAACCAATGAATCAAGGTTACCTTGCAGTTCCAAGCAACAACACCGTTGTCAAGCCAGTTCATTGCTTATAAACTGTGTTTTATATATGAAAGAAAAATTCTTACTGAAATTGTAAAGGTCTGAAAAAACGAGGTCTGGGACATAGAAAAATATTTCCAAGGGTGAGGGCTTATTACTAGGGCTTAAAAACCTGTTACACAGATATACTCTGTAATACGTGGTGAAAAGTAATGTACTAAATATGCACATCATTTCCACATTAATAAAACCGACACAATGCTAAAATTAAGTACACTGAAAATCAAAAGTCTCATATATACTACACTATAGATGTGTGGACATTATGCACATGTTTGATCAAAGTAAAATCAACAGAATCTTTTTTTGTTGTAGTCATTGAAATGTGTTATGTACATGTTCAGAGAAGTCACAGTCTTCAGATGGAGGTGCATCAGCGTTGTCTCCGCAGGGACAGTTGGCGACGGGGCATACGGTACTCTTCCTGTCCAGCACAGAACGGCACCTCCTTCCTGCGCTCGCACACACCAGTGGAACTCCCGCTGCGTGGACGGCCGCCTGGATCTGACCTCCTTGCCTTTTCCGTCCACCAATCAGAGACAAGAGATCTAATGACACTGTTGGACTCTGAAAGCCCACTGAACTACACTACAGGCCAAAAATGTGAAACAGCCCTAAAATTGTTGAAATGCATATTCTCTAAGATATAATGGTTATAATTTATAGATATAAAAAGCTTGACTGAATAGTATATGACTGACTGATTCCTAATTTGTTTTGCTCCTGGTCATTCTCCTGCAGGTGAGTTTTAACTGCAGGTCTAATCATATCCACCTAATTATTCACATTCAGATGCTTCTGAAGGTTTGATTACAATTAAAAGATAAAAACAAACAATGAATGAACAATTTAAAGCACTGCTGTTAGCAGGAGGCTTCTTTCATATTATACATCAGAGCTAGAATGGAACGTTTTGAAAAACCTAGAGGTCAGACTAGACGTCAATAAACATGTTGCGTTAGTCATTGGTAGTTTGACTGAACTGTAAAAATCCCTGCTTGTTTTCATACTTTTAGCCTGTAGTGTATGTTGTGCATAATTTCTGTTTAGTCTGGTACCCATGCAGCTTTATGATGTATAGGTGAGATCCAGGACTGGTTTGCCATTCCATGATTCAATGACAGGATGTGAAGGCCGGCATGCGACATGCAGGGGAAAAAAGTCTTGATTCTGATGGTCTGCGTGGGATGCATGCTGATGAGTCACTGAACTGAAAAGCTAGCAAAGCAACCTTAAAGCGGTTTTTCACGCCAGGCAAATACGTTCACTTCACTCTTACCTCTTTGTGGAAGCGGTGGGAACAGTGGAGTTCATGGGCTCCTCCTCCTCCTCCAAGTCCTCCTCCAGCGCACAGTTCTTCACGGCAGATCAAACACACACTCTCTGCATCACTCTGAAATGGAACAGCAACAGCAGATTCATACTGAGCAAATCTATAATGGGTAGGAAGACTTGGACAGAGTCTTTCTACCCGCAGGGTTTCACATTAAAGAACGAAAAACTCATCAAGTTCATCAACTTATATGAGTTTTTAATTCTGATCCCTGTGCAATACCAGCTGCTGTCTCCCAGGGGGTGCTATTATTCCCATTGCTCTTTGTCATTTGCATCAACAACCTCAATTCATGTCACAACATGGAGCTCCTGAATGGTCTCAGCCTGGCGTGACTCAGAAAGCCTTGGATTTTGTGGTTGAATGGGGACAGAAGTTTTTATGACAGTGAATGGAGCTAAGACCATGGATATGGTAATCAGCGCCAGCTGCCAGGAGAGAAGAAAACATTATCTCTCCTCCATCTCCGACAGTATCTGGAATAAACATCAGTAGAGTTTCCACATATAATCTGCTTGGAGTGCAGATATCTTCTGATGTTAACTTGGGATGTCCACGTTAACCATTTGCTCTCAAAGACGAGGCTAAGAACCCATTGCCTCAACGTTGCCAAAAGAGTTGGCCCGTCTTCCATATGAAGTTCTAAAACAAATGACTTACCTATAATACTTGACTTTCATTCGTTCAGTCTTTGAGTGTGCTAGCCCAGTTTGGGGTGGGCTGACAAAGGGCCTCCCAGAAGAGCTGGAGAGGGTACAAAAACGATGCTGCAAGATCACCGACATTCCATCTTCTTATCTTCCTTTGCTGAGTGAAAGGCGTGATGGGGCCACCCTGCGCACCCTCACCGAAATACTCAAGGACAGTTCAACGCTTCTGCATTGTTTTCGTGCCGGCAGCTTCAACACCCACCAACTTGCTTTGTCAGCGCTGGACATATGCAGTGCTCACAAGCAAAACCAAGACATGAACTCTTAAATTGCTTTTAAAGTGATTCATTTTGGCTCCTAATTTCATGCTCCCACTTCTGATGTTAATCTTTGTACTTGTATTGCATTTCAGGTTTTACTGTTTAGAAGCTACCTTTATGTCTCAAACTTTAAAGTAGGAATTTGTGAGATAATGTTACCTGTCAAATGAATATTGCAAACAAAAGAGGGCAACATATCAACAGACAAAGGAACTGCCCCCCCTCCTCCTACCAGTCTAGAACCAATGTTGGTTCCTAGAAAATAAGTTCAGTACTAAACTTTATCCCTTTACCCCCCAAGAGCGTCTCTAGTGGTGAAAAGCTGTGCCGGCGTTAACTCATTTTCTTCACTTCTGTTGTTTGCTGCCAAATGTGGTTTCTTGACAGGAGTGGGCAGCTTAGGTCACTGGGCAAGAGCTTCAGCCATTGTTGTGTTTACTCTTCCTTTCATTGGCTACCTGTCCTTAAATGATCTTCAACATGATTGACAAGAGGTTTGAATATGCCGCCAGAGCAGCACTACCTCTTCTTCATCCTCTCGTGTTGGCCTGATGGCAGACTTATTGCAACAGTGACTCACTATCAGACAGGATTATCGGGACAGGATGGGCCGAGGCTAGCTGGTTAACATGCTAACTTCAGTAGATATCTCTGCAAAAATACAGAGACCTCTTTGACACATCATCAAAACAGTTATGTCTTGGTATTCTGTTGATATTTTGAGTTCATTTTGGAAGGTTTTAAACTAAACTAAAAATCCTACAAACTGCTCTTTTGATGAATGGAACTGAAACTGAAAGCCTTACACACAGACCTATCATTAGGTTTGCCAACCCTCAGGGATTGACATAATGAGGTCTCTCAGCATTATTACAATGTTATTTGATGCTAGGTTTGATACAAAGGACAATGAGATGTTTATTTACTCAGCTCAGTCAGGACCCTAACTTACCAGAGACATGATCTTCTGGTTGCGAAAGCGCAGCCTCCTCTCGAAAGACTCGGCAAGCTCTGGGATGGTGCTGATGCGGCTCTCCGGACCACCTTTCGTCCAACTACTCTCGTCTGAGGAGACGCGACGAGCATGAGGGTGAGGCCGCACCTCTTTCTCCTCCCGGTTCTTTAGGTGGACTGGGCCAGGAGGAATGGTGGCAGCGTGGAGCTGCTTCAGCTTCATGGCTTCCAGCTGTGACTGTGAGAGAATGAGAGAGAGGAAGACTTTTTTTTATTTACATTTGTCTGTGTGTGAGCCCACATGCTGGTTCCTTAATCTTTTAATATGCACTACTAAATAACATGTCATACTAAATAATGACTTTACTGGACTACCAAAAAGGGTTTAATAGGGTTAAAAATGATGTCTTAAATTATCTTATCTGAATCTATATCTGTATATCCTTATATCTATATATCTATGTCTTTATATCTAATAAAAGGTATCAGTAATACGAAACAGTAATAAGTTACCTCTTACTTGTTATAATTCATGTTTTATACATTAAGGATCCACTTTGTTAGCACGGTGCACAATATGAGGACGATGTAATTAAACTACACTTAATCTAAACTGAACAGATAATTGTGAAAGCCAGGTCCTGTAGTAAGCTTAAATAGTAATGTAAATTCGGATAAACAATTATTTATTATGATAAATGATACCACTGTGATCACTGTACCACATGGGAGACTTACAGGGCCTTACCCTATTTCCTCATTGTTACCATATAATTAGCAACTGAAATAGGTTCTGATATTAATAATTAAAAGATTGTCCTGCATAGATGGCAGAGATGGAAGCTAATCCTAATAACACCCAGTAGTTATCTATGTTAATCTTGTTGAAAAACAAAACATTGAAAAAACAAAACATTTTTTCTCTTCTGTTTTGTTAGCATGTACTTTAGCATAAAACATGTATGTATGTAGTTCATTAGTTGGTGATGCTCTGTTTAAGTAGCCTGTCAAATATCAAAATAATCATCAATAATCAAATATAAGCTTTTCTATCTAATCTTTGTATACACATTCATCATCAAAAAAATTAAACACAAAAGAAAAACACAGCCAGAAAGAAGTGTTGGATTACAGGGCTTTTGGGAAGGAAGATAAAGGTTACCAGGAACAATAAATGATGATAAATTTAGACTGATATGGGCAATATTTATTGAGCTACACATACAGAAGTAGCATCTCTCAGTATGTTTGCTAATGCAACATGCCAGATGTCTCAGCATGGAGTTGCAGAGGTTCCTAATGGTGTCCTGTGATAATCAGTCCCATGCAGCTTGAATATTCTCTCCCAGTTCCTGCAGATTTTGTGGTAGGGGTGCAGGTGGAGTGACACCAGGTCTTCTGACCATGGTGCCTCTACACACAGATCCGTAGGTCGTCTCCACCAAGACAAAAGCAGGACTCGTCACTGAAGGTGACCCGCTGTCATTCTGAGTCACTCCATGACAGTCTGGCACGACACCGTTGCTGTCTTTGGCCATGTTAATGTGGTGTTTAGGGTAGCCGTTGTAACATGCATGTGCATGTAGTCCTGCGTCGTGCAGCCGACTGCCAGTGGTACTGGCACGAGCACAAAACTTGAATCATTCTTATGTCTCACAATGTCAAACCTACCCACCAAGTTTCATTCCAGTCGGTTGATTCCTTCTAGGTGGAACTATTTTTCCAATGATGAGTGTATTTTGAACTAACCGTAGATTAGAATGATTGTACAAAGAGAATGTTTAGAAAAACACAAAATCATAAAAACATAATGTGGCTTGTAAAAGAGTACAAGAGGAAGAACTGCAAGTGTTACTGACACTTATTTAAATAATTGCGATATCCTGGGCATCCTGAGAAGGAGACCCCAGGCTGTCAAGATCGGCCTGAACACCACCTGCCTTGCCAAGAAAGCTCAGCAGCACTCCCCCTCACCCCCCGCCTACATTCTACAAGGGAACCAGAACCCGCAGGACCCTAAACCAGATTGTAAGGACAGCTGAGATGATCTTTACCCATGTTAATAACAACTGCTTGAATATAGACTAGTATGGACAAGGCAGTTAAGTTGATTACACTAGGGACAGGACTTCCTTTGGTGTGATTCTCCAGGTGTTGAGAGGAAGAATTAGTACAAGTACAAAAGACAAATGCAATGGAGGGAATTATCTCTCATTACAGTGGGATAGTTTCACTTAATGCAGTCATTTAGAATCTGTTCAGTCAGGTCTGTAGAGACGCACTGTCTGCACTGTTATTTGCAAATGAACAGATCGGATTTGTGTGTCCAGACCTCACCAGTCAATCTGCGTAGCCTGCTGTGGTAACAATGTGGGCGTCAGTAACTACATAGCAAGTGTCAGCACTTTTGTCTCTCTGGATTTGATACGTTGTTTGTCGCATTGCGAGTGATAGAAAAGACACTTTGAAATCTGACTTGAATCCTTTTCAAACCCCCTCCAAAGGTGGTTTGGATTTCCAGATAAGATTAAATTTCATGTACTTACTAAATGTCTAGAAATAAGTAACACGATCTCAATAATCTCAAACATAGCAATATTAGATACAAGATTATTTTGCTTGCCAAGATAGTACTTTCTGCAGTGTAGACAGTTGCACCAATCTTGAATACTAATTTCAATGAGAAATTCTGTCTTCCGCCTAGGGCTCCAAAATCACTATATGGCCCGTATTTACACTTATTCAATTGTTAAGACATATATTCAGTACGTCAGCACTGAAAATGTTGTAAATCCTGTTTATTTTTGAATAATTATACAAGGTTTTAACAGGTACTCCTGTTTGTACTGGACTTTTGTCTGTTAGCATAACTACTATGTTTGCTAAAGACTCTGTGTACTCTAATGTGCTTCACATACTTTGTTGCTGCCATAGTGCTTAATACCCAAATTGACCACCAGCCACCACTGGGTTCAGTTTCACTGGGATAATTACATCTGAATGGCCCAGCAGGACCTGAGTGATGCCCCTCACTTAGAGCACATTATTGGTGCTTAACCTATTGGCTCTGCGGCAGTTATCACACATTCAGCTCATTTTCACTGCCTATTACTTATGTCCCTAAACTGACGAAAATAAATAATTCCATCTACAAATATGTGCATTTTGGTATAGGGTATAGTCTATACTTATTTAGACCTGGTTTGAGAGCAATTTATGTTAGAGCAAGCAGACAGAATATTAAACTATTAAATTATACGTATGATAGACAAAGAATAGAAGACAGTCATGGACTGTTAGTTTTAACACCAACTGTCCAGATTTGTAAAGAAAGGATGTGATCTGTGATTCTAAGTTTGCTAGTGAACATGATGGCCTGGACCTAATAAACACTGTCTTGCTTATAAGCATCAGAAAGAGGGTTAAAGTTCAACCTTCCTGAGCCCAGATGGATCCCATTAAACCATTAGAGGTCAAGCATTCAGCTATTCAGCTTCAAAGACTGAAAGTGATATGCTGTGTCCCTCTAATGGCGGCCTGAGGAACAGCATGTTATTGAGTCTCATCTTGGTGGCATGTTGATTTGCACTGATGATTCATTAGAGCAGCAGAAGACATCAGTTGTCATTTCCAGGAGTTAATACTAGTTGTGGAAATAAACAATCTGCAGTTTCATCAGATTTTTACCCCTATTAATTCTAATTTCAGTGTTAAGTGTATGTAAATTGTAAAAAACTGGATTTTAAAGTGAATATTTCTGGGATGGATTAAAGGGATAGACTACTAAACCTGTGGGGCCAGTGGCCAAGGGCCTCGAGGGAGCCTCAAGCCACAAAGCCCCAACAAGAGGCACAAAAGCAGGGGACAGTCCACTGCAGAGGCAGAAATTAGATGAAGCAATAGCCAGTAAATATGCAATAACTAAATATATTAAACAAATTTAGAAATAGCATGAATGGTGTCCAAAATGATAACTGTGCAATAAATACAGTTTTTGTCCAGGGCTGTTCCAAGTGCATGCAAACATAAAGTACACAAGCTGTTTATTACAATTATTATACAGGTTTATTTTTGTGCTATTGAGTGTGAGGGTGGAGACCCCCCAAAGACACTTGTACCCAGGAGCCTTTTGAGACAGTGACCCGTTCCAGCTCATTAACTAGCATTTTGAACAAGAAAACACTTAATAATAATAAGCAGGTTCCAAACTGCACTCTGATGGTGCCTCCAACAGGAAATCTTATTTTATTATAATTATTATTATAATTATTATTATTATTATAGTCTTTGGGCACGACTAACACTACATTTGCCTACATCTGTATTATGCATCTGCAAGTCACTCTGGAAATGAAAATTAGGTAAAGCTTTCTCCTCTGTTTATATTCACATGTGCAGTGTACATGTTACCTTAAAGTGATGTCATTGGGAAACAGTCATTCAAGTACAAAAAACAATAAAATATCATGTTTATAGGTATGCTGATAAAACACAACTTGGTCTTTCTGAAAACCAAAATATGCTGACAGGTTCCACCGAGATCTTTCTCAGTGGAAGTTACAAAATTCGACTAAATAAAGAAACTGAAAGGCTGACCTTTGGTAGTAATTCAAAGAAAGTTGCTTGATCAGAAACGAGGCAACCGGCATCTAGTTCCATCTTAAATGACAGCTAATGATCTTGGAGGATGTGGGCCTGCATTCATTTGTACCACATGAACCCCGTTCATAGAAGCTACAGGCTGTTCAACACCATCAGGCAGCTCAGCACACCTGAAAAAGAGCAGGCCTGCATTTGGCCAGCATATCACCCTATATCAGCAAAAGTAAGAACAACCATGCTGTTCTTGCACTTTGGCCCAAATATTGCCTAGTTATAGCACCATCTCATGCACACATGACTGGGAGTCCGGGTGAAATGCTTTTGGAGTTGATGTGTCCAATGAAATGGTTTAGAAGCAGCACTTGTAAAAGCAGCTTCATAGCTAGTTCAGCAAATGATGTCTTCTTCATCTAAATCACTTAATTATAGTCAAAATAACAACTTTAGTTTCTCTGGCAGGGCGAGAAGGACACTTCACATACTTAAGCTACATGGTCACATACCTAAAAGGGAATTTGTATAAAATGTCTGTATAATTA
The DNA here is from genome assembly GCA_034552555.1 of Semaprochilodus insignis. Taxonomy (NCBI): domain Eukaryota; kingdom Metazoa; phylum Chordata; class Actinopteri; order Characiformes; family Prochilodontidae; genus Semaprochilodus; species Semaprochilodus insignis. The sequence goes on along the minus strand of CM067476.1, from coordinate 24,820,688 downwards.
AATTGTTAAGATGTAAAATCATTCAAAGTGGTTTGATGTGAAATACTACATTCCAGAGAAAATTAGAGAGTCAGACTCCTTGAGATGGGAATCAGAGTTCAATCCCTCTCAAAGCACATAACATTGTATTCATGAAATAGATATTAATACGCTGCCTGACAACTATAATAGTTTTGAGAAAGTTTTGCGTTATTAATGTTTTAAAAAATGTAAAGGTTTCTCTACAATTAACTGAATGCAGGACCATTTAAAAAAGGGTGGTAATTTCTCTGTCACTGAGCTTTGTGACCAAAACAGCCCTGCAAGACCACCAGAAGAAAAAAAAGCAGATGAAATTTGGCTGCTGGTAATTAGAGATCTTTAATTGGTTACACTTTATATTAAGTGTTGACTAACTGGCATGAAGTAACACATTAGTTAACATGAAGATATACATTAACAATGCTTAACTAATATTTGTTACATTACAATTACAGTTGTTACAGGTTTACTAAGCATGTTTAACATTAGTTAAGCATCATAACCATTGTTAATGTATTACGTCATGTTAACTAATGTGTTGCTTCATGTTAGTTAGTCAACACTTAATGTAAAGTGTTACCCCTCAATCTTTAACCTTTATAAGCTGCCCTGAGTCATTTAACTACTGTGTGCAGGCGACTGATATTTATCTGAGAGTGAGACAGCATGAGAGAGTTGCCATAGCCTGAGGGGCGCTGCCTGACAGTGCTGGGGAGTGTGCAATACTGACAGCTATTGCACACTGGGAGTGTGCAGTACTGACAGCTAAACTAAACTTCCAGTGTAGCTTCTATTAAACAATATCACTCCATACTGATACTTAATCATACTTTCCCAGATACAATAGTGAAGGTACAGATGTGGGAAAGTACAGTCGAGCATTGTAACGAGAATACTCCCGTCAGGGATTTCTTTTAGGTACAATTAGTGGCAAATTGCAGGAATGAGTATCAGTGATGAACAATGTAAGCCCATTCCACAATCAGTGCACTCCATGCTAACATATTATCCCTACATAGATAAAAGCTTTTAATAGCATTGTAATACTGTTATATACATTTCCATACTAGTAGTAAACAACGCTAATAAACATACACATGCCTAACCACTTTCACTTAGCTACTAATCTTCATTCACTCACATTCATTCATGTGTTTCTAAGTCATGCCAGTAAGCTGAACTAGACTGAACTGGATGATGCTGGTGTGTAACAGCAGGGATGTGATTAATTATGGGTCACTGCTTTTGATCAGAGAGCATGTACCACATTCCCAGCATCTGAATCTCTGAGTGGACATTATGCAATATAAATAGTTGCTTGTAAGAGAGTCTATTTCTGACTTGTCAGCTGTCATGTATCATATATGTGCTCCTGTACTTGAACGTAAATGAAAATGTTTAAACACCTCAGTGTCACAGCTGGACTGAGAATAGTCCACCAACTGAAACTATCCAACCAATAGCATCCTGTGGGCAACGTCCTGTGACCACTGATGAAGGACTAGAGAATGACCAACACAAACTCTACAGCAGCAGATGAACTATCGTCTCTGACTTGCATCTACAAGGGGAGCAAGGCAGGAGGGTCTAATGTAGTGTACAGTGAGTGGGCACAATACACACTAACACACCACCACCACCACATTAGTGTCACTGCAGTGCTGAGAATGATCCGCCACCCATATAATACCTGCTCTGTGATGGTCCTGTGAGGGTCCTGACCATTGAAAAAAAAGGTGACGGGGGGATAACAAAGTATGCAGAGAAACAGATGGACTACAGTCTGTAATTGTAGAACTAGAAGGTGCACCTATGTCGTAAGTGGAGCTGATAAAATGGATAAAGGGTGTAGATACATTGAGGTGGTCATAATGTTATATCTGATCAGTGTGTATATATATATATATATATATATATATATATATATATATACGCGCCATATGTCCTCCATCATGCATCATGTAATTCTGAATCATACACATATATTTGTATATATAACCTGTTTGGTTCCATAATTTTGAAAACATTTACATGAATATACATATGAATACAGATACGAATTACATGATGGAGGAAGTATAACATCGGTTTGAAATATGTGATCAATTCGGTCAAATTGGTCCATGCTTTGCATCCTGTCTGTAAACATGCCTCCTATGCTACATTAGCCTCTTGTCCCCGACTCCCAGTTTTCCAACTCCCCTCCCCATCCCATCCCTCTAACCTCTTCCCCCTGGTGCCGTTGGCTTCCTACCATGCAGGGCAGAGAAGCACGGCGGTCAGCAGTGGAGCGAGCGGGCCTGCGGAAGCTCCTCTTCCTCTCTTTGGCCGGCTCCTCCCCGGCCCCATGACCCCAATAACTGCTCATCCACTTTGTGAAATTCCCATCATCATCCTCATCATTGTCCATGATGATGGCAGGCAGCAGCCGCAGAGACAGCTTGAAGGCTGGTGTGTGGAGCTCCCAACAGGGCTCCTGACCTCTGGGAGGAAAAAACTACACCTCGGCTGGACCAGGGTAATCCAAATCAGATGCCCCAACAAGTCTGATGCTAGATCAGTTGCTCCCTCGCTGGATGAGCTGCAGCACTCTCTCCGGTGCAGGAGAAACGGACTCCAGAGAATGGCCTGCGCTGGACCAGACAGGGCAGGGCAAGAGCTTGTAATTAGATCCCTCGGGTTGGTTAGGTGAACTCAGTGTGTAGCGTTTGTTGCCCTAAGCTTGCCCAAAAATACACACACACTTCCAGCTTTGTTCAGGTCTTTAAATTAGTGAATCCTCTGTAATCAGTTTAGCATCAGAGAAGGAGGGAGGGGGATGTAGTAGAGAGAGAGAGATGCAGGACTTGCAAAGAGTGGGGGGCAGAGAGTGAGGGAGAGAGAGAAACAGAGAATATTAACGGGTGGAGGCAAGAATCTGAGTGGGTGGGGTGTGTGTATTTGTAGGAGGTAGGGGTGGGTGGGGGCTGGTTGGGGGGGTTGGGGCGGTCTGCTTTTAAAATCTTTCCATTACCAAACCCAGAGCCTAGAGGGCCCAGTCACACACGCGCGCACACAAACACACACACGCACAAACACACAAACACATACATGCACATGCACACAGTGAAACACCAACTTTCCCATACTTTCCATTGGCTGAGCACATGAAACCTGCCAATAATTATGGACTGCAGCAGTGAAGACCATTGTGTAGATTACCCCACTACAGGCGTCATTTACTCTTTGACAGATACAAACATCAGTTCTACTCTCAGCTGAAGCCCTTTACTGTACAATAGCATTGTATTCTAAATGATGAATGTTGGACTGCAGGACTGTGCAAAAGTGTCTCATATTTAGTTAATGTTCAGTCAAAAAGGGCTTTTACATCAAAAAGTGTTAATTTTTCAGGAGATTAGTTATAAGATAGTCTGCATGCATACAGAAGGAAAAATAAAAGGAAACAAGTAAAAAAAATGCTTTAAAATATATGGACAAAATGAAACTTCTAACAACCGCGCATCACCTTGTAGATCACCAAAACTGTCTCCATCACATGAACAGAACTTAAAGCCTCAGTCTTTAAGAAAATCACTCCACTCTCGCTAAGGACCTGAAAACAACCATAAATATTCATGTCCATCCCTCCACTGTAAGAAGGCTTTCTGCTTTTATTAAGTTGCTAAAAAACTGAGTAACTGAATAATGACTAATGGGCGTTAACTGCAGACATGCCAGCTTACATTTAGCTTTGCAGTTCTGCATTTGATCAATTGCTAACTCCACTGAAATATTTCAGCAGTGCGAAAATGGTTCAGTAAAGTGTGCTGACTGCTTCTAGACGATACTGGCGTAATAGCCTCCTTTTCTTTGTAGATGGTATATTTTGGGTTGACCCTGTTTTAGAGAATATCACAAACCCCCTTCATAAAGGAGCAATCTGGGCCACTCAGCATCCTCCCTGCAGCTCTGTCTACTGTCCTGCTCCAGTTGTTCATACCGCCATCCCACAGGGCAGCAGACTATACAGTATACGTGCGTAATATAGAGCACCTGTTGAGACTATATGACCTCTGGGTCATAAATTCGTGTCATTTAGTCTAGTCTATCTGTTTTGGCATATTTCTATTAGGTGTCTCTAATACACCAAATTACTTCTTAACCTCTTAAATTCCTGATGGATAGTGCAGATTATAAAACCTGGTTGGCTGAGCAACAATAAAACAGGTAGTAAAATCCACGTTGGCTACAGAGAACATTGGTTTATATATCACATTGTTTATGTCAGTGCTTAAAAGCTATTTCTCCTATTAACATCCCTTAACATCGTGGCTTCTTATGAACCTAACTGTAAGTCATGTCTAAGACGTGTGGGTCCACAGATGGAGCACAGATGGAGGTTTTAAGAGAAGGCTTGTTAATTAGCTGAAGTATGTCTGAGCAGGAGAACACCACAATGTGCCGCGCTGGTGTACTCCAGGACCAGGGCTGAGAAACACTGAATAAAGGGTACAAACAACAGGATAAATCAAAATGATATATCTAGACCCTTATTCTAAACAGTGAATGCAGATACTTTAAGGTGCACCAATTGCTGACACAGACATTCAGTTGTGCATACACAGCTTAAATAATCATGATAGAAGAGCATTGCCAGTAGACCCTGAGGAGCAGCTTCAGATGAGCATCAGGTCACCATGCTATGGCTTAGAGGCTAAAACCTGCAGAGGTGGACAAATACACAAACCATGAAGTTGAGTTAAAGTAGAGATACCCAAGGTACATATTCCTCCAGTAAAAGTAGAAGTTCCTCCCTTTAGACCTCCACTTGAGTAAAAGTACTAAAGTATTTACCTTCAAATGTACTTAAGTATGGAAAGTAAAAGTAGCAGGATTTATTATGGCTCTAATGTCCTATTATGATTTCTGTAGCTAGACTCTTACTTAATCAGCTGGTTTGAGGTGAAGAGACTCTATTGTTACTCTCGGTCCACCAATCTTTTAATAGAAGATCATTAATTAGTGAGACACTGATGTCTATTACAATGATCATAAGCACAAAACACTGAAGGAGATCAGTTTCCATTAGGTAGAACCAAGCTCTGTACAACAGCTCAAAATAATCTCAAAACACATAAGAAATTAAGATATTTGACTTTGAAATGTAGTGGAGCTAAAGTAAGAAGTCACCCAAAATGTAAATTACAGTACAAGTAATGAATTACATTTACTTTGTCACTGTCCACTACCTGCATTCTCTGGAGTGGTGTAGCTCCATCCAGCATATTTGGGATGAGTTGTGTTCATGATCCAGATGAATGCAATCAAATCCCCACAGCAATCTTCCAACATCCAGTGTTTAAGCTGTAACAGAAAAGCAGCAAAGGGGAGATAAACTCCCAGTTAATATGTTTGATTTCAGAAGAAATGTAAGATGAGCAGGCTTTAGTGATATAAAGAAACATGGTACCACTAATGTAAGACTATCCTTATAACAGTTTATGTATGGTTTTAAAAAGGGTTTATTAATGGTTATTAATTAGGACATAATGCCATTATCATAAATAACAAGTATAATATTGACTTACCATTTGCCTAATGGTGAACCCAGACCCATTTATACTGTTCAGGTTATAAAGCTCAGATTTTTATGTCTACTGATCATATATTGTGCTCGCCATCATTCAGCATTAAACCTGTCAGTTTCATCAAATATTCATACTCCTCAGATGCAACAGCTCATTTTTTGCCCTTTTTAAATACTGTGTTGTAACTGCTTATTAATACTTTATAAGTGTTTATGGACTAAGTAATAACCGTTAGTTTAAAACCATTGATAAACCCTTTAGAAGGGCAGTCTTGTTCTAAAGTGGTGCCAGAAATACAAACAATATAAAGTAAACACTATTTCATTACTTGAAAATATGTCAGCATGAGCCGTCTATGCTCACTGTCATGACAACCAACAACAGAGTTCCAACAATAGACATCCAGCATATGAGATGTTCTGATGAGATGGATTCATGGTAAAGTTTCCTCACCTGCATGGCCTACTCAAACAGAGCTTAGACTTTCACCTAAAGGTTGTCTCAGGACAGAAACACTTCATCAGGGCTATTCTCTGTACATCCAATCTTAATATAATTACACCCTTAGAAATGAATATACCAGCAGGACTACTATGATTTATTAGAAAAAAAACTACAGAAATGAGCCCAGTAAGGGGTTAAAATGTAACTCAGAAAAACATAACTATGGGAGTAGCTGTACTCATAAACTGAAGATATGCCAAGATTAATTCTCAGTCACTCATCATCTAAACCACTCCCAGCACTCGTTGGGCGGAAGGCAGGAAACACCCTGGACCAGTCACAACTCAGTTAACATTAACTGTATAAGCCATAAATGCTCATTCTACTTTCGATTGGAAATGTGTGGTGTAATTAAACTGATGTGTTATAGTTAATGTTGATGATATCCAGAGTCCAGGACAATTATTCTATATGTTCTAATGTACTCAAAGAAAAAGTCGGTATTTCTTAAATCAGATTCCTGGACACCACAGCATGCTAAGCCTGGGACTGTTGAGTTCAGTTAAGTTGTCTCCACACACAAAACCCTTGCTAATCTCATAATAAGGCCACTAGAAACAGCAGGAGATGTTGACTGTTGATTTCTACATATAGCTTGTGATAATGAACTTAGAGTGAGGAAAGTAGAAAGTGCACCTAAACATAGTCTCAGCCCTGGTTACTACCTGTCATGGAAGTAAATTGGTGCAAGCCGGCCTGTAATTGCCTCAGCAGGCCTAGGCTTCCGTAAGTGTTTGTTTTTAGGCCTTAGAAAACCTCTTGACACAGTTCAAAGCACTATAACTTCATGCCCTGGGGCCACATAGCAAACTGACGAGACTGAAATAGGCTTGCATGTCCTCATAAAATACATTTGGACCTACATAACGTGAGGTCTGTGCAGAATAAATCGGTTCAGTCTGGCCTTAGTCTGGGAATCATAGCACAATTTAACATAACCAGACTGTCTACACTGCAACAGGCCCTTTGACATGTACATAAAAACGATACCAGCCCTGACCCTGTCACATAACAACATTTTTTCAAGCACAAATACAGATTGATCGTGTCTCGTGTTCTAGCTGATAGCTACGATTGACCAGAGATGTCCACGCTTGAGTGCGTGGTGTGTTGGATTGATATTTTGCATGTGTCAGCTGGAGGCTGTAGATACAGTATTGAGGACACTCTGAACTACTGAGCAAACTTATTGTCTATAGAAAAGCACTGATACTTCATTCAAATAATGCATCAGCACAATTTCACCCTGTACAGTACATAAAACAGCCAAAAGATTCAGGGAATCTGGGGAAATCTCTATGTGTAAAGGGCAAGGCCAGAAAACTTCAGCTGAATGCATGTGAGCTTTGAATCCTCAGATGGCACTACATTAAAAACCAGTATGCTTCTGTGATAAATATCACCAAACAGCATGCAAACTCCTACACAGCTGAAGACTGGTATAACAGAAACACGGCAAAAAATTCCACCTTTAAAACCAGATGAATTGGTGTCTTCAGACCCCATAGATTATTAAGTGCTGTTAAAAGGAAATGTAAAGCAATACAACCATGCTCCTGCACCAAAACCGCTTCAAAATGTGTTGCAGACATCAAATTTGGAATGATTAAGAGTTATTTTCAATTTGAAATAAATCAAACATAGTTTACTAATTGCTGTCTTTGATGATTTGGTCTTTACTGATTTGTCATGGTTGATTGTGATACATCATGCATTTTAAGGACAAGTGCTTTTTGTTGCACACATAATATCCAACAACCCTTTTTTGTTAGCACAAAGAGACAACACTCTGGTATAAAGCAGTACCATGAACTTCACTGTGAAGTATACAGAGCAACACTATTTGTCAGTGTCAGCCTGTAGCTTTTAGATGTCAGCAGGCTGCTGAAGCTCATTAGGGTGGAGGACAGAAGGCCTCGGGGCAGAGAGATTGAATAGAGTCTGACTGCTCACACTGGCATCATCACCACCAAACACACAGGGGAATTCAACTCATGGGAGACTGAAACTAGACTTTAGGGCATAAAATCATATTTGAATGAACAGATTTTAGAGTAAATGCATACACCATTCAAAGGTTTCAAATCAATATTTTCAATATTGTGAGTGAATTATGTATATAATATGATTGTAATATGACATTAGTCCTTTGCAACTTCATAGATTTAAAACCATTTGTAGACAGGTTTAAAATGTTGGATTTTGTGGCAAGAAATGACAATAAATACAGTAGATGACTTTAAAGAGCAATGTGATTTCTCCAAAATGCAACAATTAAATTATCAGTTCAATTATAATTGTCAACAAACTGTGAAGAAATAACTACGGCCATCTCTGCAGCTCCCCGGGCAGTTATTTCCAGCTATACAAGACACCTATCTCATGTCTATTATGTTAAAGGTCCTGCTTCTGGTAAGCAAGTAAGGAGATGAAGTTTGATTCTGAACTCACTGGGTTTCTGCTAGAGTGGTAAGGAGTGAAGAAGGAGGAGGGAGGAGGGAGGAGGGAAGAGGGACTGTGTATTTACTGGTGATATGTTGCCCCCTATTGTTTGTAATATAAATTTGGCAGGTTGCACCATTTTACGAAATGCTCATTTAATCATGTAATTACACTTTATTGATCAAAAATGACTTGATACACAAAAGAAAACATTTGCAAATACATTTTGGTCTCCATCCAATTCTACACTGTATAATCTTAACGGAATAACACTAAGACAAATAATTACAAACTTTTGTACGGCATGATTTTTGAAAATTATTTAATTATTATTTTGATCTGTCTGACACATTTGTACGAGAATGACCAGATAAATGTGGTCAGACTGACTGAACACTTCTTCCAGATCAACAGCGCCGCGCATTTGATTTCACATATTTTAACAGATTTTAGAAGCGGGACTTTTATTTTGATAACCGTATTAGTGACCAGGAAAGACTTTTTTGTTCCCTTGCTCGTTTGACACTGGCATTAGAGCGCTTGCGATGCCCTTGTTAGCGAGCAGGCTATCTAATGGCCCCCATCTGGAAAGATGAATTATAGTTTGTTTTGAAATAAGATACTGTGAACCTCAATCTACACCCTTAATTCTTCATACCAACATGCTGCGAGCTGGAAGTGTTGTTGCCTGGTAAGATACAGTCCCTGGATCCACCGTGCCGCCCAACTCAGCTCAGCGCCGGACTGAAGCTAACAGCGTTAGCTACGTGGGGTAGATTCAGAGGGAGAGATACAGCGCTAGCTAGCTAGCTCAGTCAGTTTACGAGCTGGGAACGTCTGTATACCTTACAAGTGGTGCTGACGACATAAATATGCGATGTCAACTCATGTAAGGTCTTGTTAGCACCTCTTTGGACAGTGGGTTTGTGTCTGGTTATCTGGTGTAAGGTGACAGCTAGCAGGCTAGCAGATTCAGCAGTCGGTGACAGGAGCAAGTGCTTCACCGCTGCACACCCACCCAGCTAGCCAGTTAGCTTGCTAGCTAACCAAACATGACACAGTGTTCGTGACTAACATTGTTATGTCCTACATTAAAGATAACTCTAATGTTTCTGAAGATAGCTCACTAGCTTCACGTAGATGTGAATAAAAGTGTTGCGATTAACCGTAGCTACTTGGCTAACTAATGTTAACGTTCAAAACCACATTTATTAGTCTTCTTACTGATAGTCTTTCTTTCCCACCTTTAGCTGACTTAATTTTTACCCGTATTCTGTTTCTGAACACTACATAGTAATCAGGAGTGCCGACCAGTTCAAGGCTGGTCATGCCAGTTAGCTTGTTTTTGGTGTACATTGTGTAAAGACGGAGGCATCTTAAACGGTAATAGAGACCTGTCAGTCCGAGATTTCAGCCTTACTATGTTGTGATCAGCACTTTTTAGTCCTCAGTCACCAGTGTTGTCCTAAACTTGACCCTTCTGAAAATCGGTGATCAAAGTGGATCTTATTATTATTTTTTCCTGATCTTGTTTTATTGGACACGAGTTGATGAGATTGTGCTGCATGAAACTTTAAACCTGACAGCTTCAGGTTACACGTTCAGTGCAGAGATGGCCTGTCTGTGGCTGGGTATTGGGACGATATCAGCTGAAGCTGCTGGATCGGATATAGGAAATGAGTCAAATTCAGTCCTGTAAGAAATTTGACCTGAATTGCACACATTCTCCTGGTGTCCTCTCGTGCCAGCTGTTTCTTCTGTGGGGTGGTAGCTTGAGTCGTTTAAACACGATGGCCCACTTTTGGATGTCTTAAGTGAAGTGCCTCAATTAAGAATAGCTCATTTTTAAACGAGGTAGTTTTCGCTAGGGGTTTCACAATTCTGAAACAAAGACAGAAACTGCAATACAAACATTCAGTGTCTCGTATTGATACACCACCCTCCCTCCTAACCCAATGTTATTGTGAGCTTTTCACAAATTGCTTGAGGACAAAGTGTGCAAATGAATGAGGCTAATATTTACCAATATAAGATATCTCTGTTCTCTGTATATTGCGATAGTTTTTACATTGCAGTAATACCAGATTGTGACTTGAGTATCAGGATATTATTGTATCGTAGATCATTTGGTGATTTCCACCCGTATCGTTTCTGTGGAGTTAATCTACCATGTTCTTTAATGTTGCAAAATGTTGCTGTTTCCCCCTTTTTTTTTGTTTTTGGTATCTGAAAAAGTGGCTCACAAAATTCTTGGAGTAAACCTCTATGATCTAGGAAAAACCTGAATTAACTGTTACAGTATGAATTGTAACACAGGAATGCTTCCTTCCGTTTTCTCCTCAGCGTGGCTTGCAGGAATCTGCTCCCTTCAAGAATGGGGGTGAGGTACCGGCTTCCTCTGCAGAAGCTGCACCCACTCTCTCGTGCCATCCACCACCGCTACTCATCCAATAGTAACCCCCAGAGGCCCCCTCACTGTTCAGCTGCGCGGCATTTCACATCCCTCTCCAGACTCCCCATGCGTCCCCCAAAGTCTCGATCGGGAGGCCACGGCTACCAGCAGCAGCGCTCCTTTTGGGTAGCCCGTCTGGCTGCTAGGCTACTGAAGCTGCGCTACATCCTGCTGGGCTCTGCTGTCGGAGGAGGCTACACTGCTAAAAAGGTACTGTGACTGTTCGTGTTGTTCATTTCGCTGTCTTTTTCCAGCACTGAGAGACTGTCTGTTTTCGTGTTCTGATTTAGCATAGTTCATTCATTTTAACTGGCGTTGTAATATGATTTCATGCATTGTTGTATGAACTGTTTTGCTCAAAATTTGCTAGTCATGATCGTAACTATCATGTAGTTACAAGATAATTTAGCAGATGTTTTGTCAGCGTTTGTTGAGAAAAAAGGTCTTCAAATGTGAAGCAAAGTGCCCTTTTTTGATAAACGAATGTGTAATGTAATATTGAGCAAGTTCTGTTTAATTTCCCTTTCTGAGAGATCACCTGTACCACAACTAACTATACAGCAGCATCTGTTATTAATCCAGTCTGATAAGAAGGCTTTCTAATGAAACACCTATAAAGCAGCTACTTTCAAAGCAGTATACATTCTGTGTACAATACAAACTATGTGGTTTGACCTCTCTGTTACCTTGTATGCCTCAACTTTGCAAAGTAAATATAACTGCATAGACAGCCAATTTCAGATTAAACCATGCTCACAGTGCAGTGTCTCTTATTGGAAACATACGGTACTGTGTGCTAAAGTCAGACCACCCTTTCATTCATTTCATTTCTAATCAGATGGGCAGTTATTCAGTTTTAGCAAAAGGCAGAAAACATATATTTAATAAAATTACAAAGAAGCAACAACTTATAATGCCGCATTTTTTCAGCATACACTGTGTCCACACTGGTTGTCTTTTTTTGCTTCTCGCAACCCAAGCAATCTCAATTACAGATTTAGACGAATCAATCCATGTCCAGTGTCAGTGTTCAACCTGTTTTTACATGGTTGTAGAGATGAAACGGTATGTAAATTTAGGGACAAAAATGGTCACAATTATTGCTGTATTGTTAAAATGTACTGAAGTAAGAAATATGGATACACAAACTGAAATAAAGCTTTATATTGAACCCACAAATAAAATTAGTAGCACTATGCACTTTTTGTTCTCATAAACATAATAATTTATAACCAATACCGTATGGAAACATTTGAAAATCATATCCAGTATGGTTTTAGTGGTGATTAAAGTTTGAAACAATAATACTAACCGTCTGGAATTGTACTGTGAAAGTGGTAACCGTCACTGCACAGTTCTTAGGAGTCCTGTTTTTTGTGGATCTGTATCTTTTTTTGATGTCATATTCAATCTCCTCAGAACTATCTCCTTTAATCATTTAGATGCATGACAAAGACATTTGCAAGAAAGGTTGAGAAAGAAAACAAGTTTGCAAAGCAGCTGAGCTGTGTTTGTGTACTTATTTGTGTGATTAGTGTCTCTTTGAAGGGCAAAATATTGTCAATGTCTTCTTTGGTAACAGCTTTTAACACAGCTGTGACTTATTGGTTTTAAGACCGGAAAGATGGAAGGGTTAGTGGAAGCAGGTACCTAAACTAAATGCTGCTAAATTTCTTGTTATAGGTAGTGTTGGAGGCTTTCTGTTAAATATGTTCATGCTGAAAAATGTACAACTTGTAGGTAATGGCTGTTCTGAGTGGAAAATGAATAAATGAAAGCTTAACAGACTTTGCTCTTAAAGTTTACTCGGTGTACTTGTTTAGAAAGTTTAATAGTGTTCGTGTCATATAACATTTGCCAATTGTTATCCTTTGCCCTGTTTCTATTTCTGAAATATTTGTCTTCCTCTTCGCTCTCCAGACATACGATGAGTGGAAGGACATGTTTCCTGATCTGAGCGAGTACACATGGGTAGTACCTGACTTTGTTTGGGAATTGACTGAAAATTTCGACTTAGGTAGGTAATATTAACACTCTGTTACTCTTTTTTACTTGAACAACATTTTATTTGAATTCACAGTCATGATAAATCCAGACATGCGCACACACACCAAAAAGTAACTATGCATACCTATGTCCACATCAATACAGTCTCTGGGGACAAATATTGGACCTACCCCCCTTTCAAATATGATCCTTCACAAACCAAATAGCATTTGATCAGTATTTGGAGTAGCATTATGGGTTAGTAATTTTATTATTTAATATATACTTTTGAATATGTTATTTAATGTATATTTAATTTTATGTATATATATATATATTATTCATGCGTAAAATGCAGCTTGAAGACATGCTAAGGCACTTGTTATAGAGGGACTATAGTACGTTTTAGTGATGCCACAAATAGTAACACTATGTCTCTTTTCTCTTATTCAAGAAAAGCTAGCCAGTGCTTTGCCTGAAATGGAAGAAATTGCAAAACTGCTGCCAGATATGGAGAAGATTGGGGAGAACTTCACCTTCCTCAAGAGTCTTCTTTCCAGTGGTGAGTGAAGTGTACATTCTGTGTTTCAGGAAGGAGACTTCTGATAGTGGCATCATTTGAATCCTCAATCCAGAATTTCTTGTTTTTGATAGTGCAACAGCTTTGGACTAGAAGGAGTGCTAACTTACTTGGTACCTAAAAAGACAAAGCTGTTAGTGTCACTTATCTCAAATGTACCTGTTGTGTGAGAAAACATTACAAACAAAAATGTAGCAATGTTTGTCTCCAATGTGAAACATTCAAATTTCAGCTTGATTCTGAGAGAAGCAACATTGCTACACAGTTCTTGATTGGAGTCCAATTCACCATTATTGCACAGAATTACAGAACATGAACATTGAAAAGGAAACAAGAACTAAATTCTACTTTTTAATTGGAGGTTTGTCAGAGGCTAGTTATTCACATATGTAGCACATTTTATCTGAGTGGAAAGTAGGGAATTGAATGAAAAGTGATTGCTTTTGTTTGAAATCTCTGTTTCTCTAAGTATATTAATGCCTGTGACCTAAGTGAATCTCGGCTTATGCTCGTAACAGCGTTTAAGAATGCTATCATAATTGACCGTATGCAAAGTTCTGAGTATGTTCAGCCTCTTTCAGTGTCCATCAAACAGACTACATGATAGTATCCATAACAGACTTGAACGTTCAGTAGTTTCAAGGGAATTTTAGAAACCCACCAAAAACGGATTTTGTAAGCCATGTTTACATTACACAAGTCAGCGAAACAGTGGAGTCACTTTAAAGTTTAAGGAACTTTGTTGTAACAGTTAAAGCAGGAGGTATTCATGTCTAAAAAGGAGGAAGTTTTAGCAGCAAAAGCTACACCTTCATATTCGCCAATGCTAAAAATGACACCCCCCAAAAAAAACTTACTTTGTCTGTTCTTCAGTCCTGCGTTTCCTCGCTGTGATATCCAAACAAATCCTACGTTTTAACATTAATCCTTGGTCTTTTTTATTTAAACCACCCTCTCTCCATACATATTACATGGGACTACAAATGGCCATGCATTTCTCTCTTTCTCACTCCTGTCAGCCGTCACACATGGCAGCTAGGAATTTAGGAATTTTGCATTGTAGAGCAGTTAGTTAAATTGTGGAGCAGTTAGTGCTGTCCTCCACAGAAGTTAATCAAAATTTTTTTTTTAGCATCAGCAAGGAAAAAACAGCACCACCCTTCAGATAACTAGTGTGTCAGGCATTACATGTTCCTCTATAACACATTTCCGTCATCTCATGGTGTAACAAATTCTGACTAATTTACTGTTGCCGCTACTTACTGTTGCATCAGCCAATTTTGCAAACGGTCAATTATTATGCCTCATATGTTACAAAAAATATAGCACATAGATACCATATTACATGAACTTTTGATACTACAGAACAGTGAGATTGTGAATTTTAGCTAATTGCCTTTTTTTGAATATGAGGTATGACACATGTTGCAACTACGAAACTGCATGTAGCCTAATTCATTTATTGCTGTTGGCACATGTGGATAGTGTAATTGATTTGCATTTTTGCACAGAGTAGTTTATTTCTTTATTAGATAAGCAGGTGCTCTTTGTTCTTTGGACATGCTGTAATACTGTGCACAAGTGTTATTGATGATTTGGTGTCTGCTGATGTGTTCTGGGTTTGCAGTGTGCAATTCAGTACAGTTGTATAAAATACAACCTTCAGGAGCTGCGAAATAAGAACTCAACCCTTTTGCTGCCATCTTTTTGATTTTTTTCCCCCATTCCATTTTTCCTCTTGTTTCCCCCCTTCCCTCCCTCCCTCCACGTTTTCACAGGTGTGGGTAGTGAAGTCATTGGAGCTTCTGGTCTGCGTCTGTTGTTAGGTGTGTAGACAACACACAGTGCCGTTCCCCCTGTGCTATCTGAAACATGCCCGCTGTCTGCCGCCCCCTCGATGTAAATGGACTTAACCTGATGGGGTGTGTGCCTCTAAGGACTGGTCAAAACACCTCCAAATATAACTTTCATTTTCTGTTTTAGAGAAGACTGCACAAAATTGTATATCTATATTAATATCCGGAATAATTGGAAGCAAACGGTGCAGTTGTCACTTGGCTGTTTGTATTAATTTTTATTTATTTATAACTGAGCTATATAACATGCAGACCAAAAATTTAAATATCAGCCTTTCAGTGCTAAGATGTTCACTTCCAACCCATGTGAACAGTCTATACAGGCATACTATAGTCTGTTTTCCAGAACATTGTATGCTGACCCATAAATATCAATGAATGCATTTTAACAGTCTTGCTTTTCCATGTCCATGTGACTGTATAACGTCTTTTTCTTGAAAGTCTTGATGAACCTTTTGCGGCACCTCTGTGTTTTCTTTTGTCTCTCTGTCTGTCTCACATTTCTGATCTCTAGTGAAAGACTAACAGCTCAAATGTTCTGAAAAGTGCATTGACAATGTTACCTGCTGTACTTTCCAAGCAGATCAAGTGAACTACTCTGATTATTAAGCATGTAGTTATGGGTGATATGCCTCTGAAGGCCTCATACTTTTGAAGATATCAAATTAAATATACTCAGTTAAAATATGTCACGGTGTATTCACTCTCTACTGTGCCCTATTATTGCGGTTGTGTAAGTAACTTATATACTCAAACTAGTACACTGTCTTACTCTGGACTTTTCAAACGTTTGAGTCTATGTTGGATGTGGTGCCTGAGGGGGGAAAATGAACTAAAATCTTCCATTCCTTCAGATGGCATGTGAAGGAATTCCATAGCTTTAGCCTAATGTGCATTTTGTTTTTTGACTTTATTTATTGTTAAATAACTTGTGCTGGTTTATATGTTTTTTTTTTTTTTGTCAGAAACTTCAGGTGATCCAACCTTGAAAGCACCTGAGATCCAACCAGCAACAGCAGCTGGCCCTGAGAGTGGTGACAAACAGTTTAAGAAGGCAAGTCCCTTCTATTTCCACGTGCTTTTACTGCTGGCTGTCACACTTACGGCTGCAAAAGGGTTGTCGTCTGTTGCTACAGGCCTTACTTAACTTGGTTTTAAAGGGGACCTATTATACTCATTTTTTGGATCTACTAGAAAAGATTTACATTTTACATTCATTTACCACCCCCCACCCAATGAGCCCAGTGTGCTCTGATACTTGTTTTTTGAGCTTTAGAACTTCGCAGACATAGCAGCTGCATAATACGCTAAAGTAAAGGAAATCACCCGGAAAAGCATAATGGGTCCCTTTTAACCAATCGGCTCATAGCTCTTTTGCTCAGGCTGTTTCAGCATAAATCTATCCAACTTTGGTTTGTGTTTGATTTTCAAAATTGACAGTGAAGCACTAATACAGGACTACCTGCGTTGCTGTGGCCACTTGAGTATTAAAAGGCTTAATATGTAGCTTCTGTTTAATGCCAAACACTGAAATCAGGCCTTATGAAATGAAATGTGATGCATCAGTGTTTTAGAAGCACCATGCTTTCTATCAGACACTCTCCTTCTGCTCATCATGTATAAGCCTAAAATGATGGTAAGCAATAATAAGCATTTATCTTATTGTCTGCTTTTGTTACAGTTGTCTGATCTTTTTTGCAGAGCAGCTATGGATACATTGTCTTTCCCTGCTCATTCCCTGTGCATGTTTGTCCTCGTAGATCATCATGTTAAATGTTTTCATTGTTAAGCCACTTTCTTCTTGTTGAGTGTCGTCCCTTTGCTTTGCATACACTGCACATGGGGCAAGATGATGTTCTCCTGGTCAGACTGGAAATATTGTGCTGTTTTCATGTTTCTTGTTGTACCCAGTAGTTTTAAATTCCTGCCATTTATCTTTCTGTGTGATGGCAGTTAGTTTAAAGTGCTATTGATTGCAATTGGTTTGGTGGCAAAAGTACAGACCTGATACAAGGTCCAGAATTATAATGAATGATATGCTCTACTACAACAACTGTGTAGCAAAGCTGCTCTTTCTGGGCACCACTGGGCCAGAGCTTTACTTTCCCCAGCTTCAGCAAGCTATGTTTTTCTCACTGCATAAATCACTCGCTCTTATGTGGTCTTGCTTCATCCTAAAATCAGAGCAATTTGTCTCAAAAATCAGGAAATCAGGAGTTCTTAAAACCTGATTGTTTTAGCTGATATTGAAAGGTACACAGTCGTCCCTGCCACTTGTAGAGTGGTGCAAGTGGCTGCATCAGTTGCGTCACCTGCACCTAAGTAGGTTCTGTGACACTGTAGTAGATCCGCAGCTGCTGGAAATAGCTATACTGATCTTTCTGTATCTTCAGTCACTGTGGCCTCCATCTAGAATGTCCTGCCCATGATCAACAGCTTGATTGATTGCTGTCTCCCCCCTCTCTCTCACTGTGCCGACCCTCAGCAGGGGCTTCTTGCCGAACTCATTCTCATTCAGCAGCAGATCCAGCAGCACGAAGAGGAGGTTCGGCGGGCGGCGGCCGCTAACGCGCCACCCCCACCGTCCCAACCCCGCCCCACCCAGGCCCCGAACCCCAGCCCCTCGCGCAAGGTGACGGTCCACCTCCCCATCACCTCTGTGCTTCTCAAGCCAGTCTCCAAGCTGTTCTTCATAGTTTAGTAGAAGTTAACTGCTCAATTTCTTTTTAAATATACACTTTGAGCAAATCCCCTAATAATTATTAAGACATTTTGTAGAATATTTTAATTTGTGTATGATTCTTTGCACTGATACTGCACAAGGTTTATTTTGGTTTTCTAGATCCTAAATTGAATACAGACACAGAATAGCAGGGAGGTTTAAAGACTGGTATGAGAACCGCAGCATTTACAGTATTCTAGTTAAGGACTGGATATGTAGTGCCATCTTTCAGGTCTAGGTAGACGGAAACACCCACTCCCCTTGCAGTTGCTTATCAGTCAGTATTTCTTTGAATAGTGCGCCCCAAATTGTTTTGACCCAATTGCTGTTTAATTGGGTCAAAAACCCAATTGTTTTTGACCCAATTAATTTGTACTGAAAGGGCAATATATATTTGACTGTGATCTTTTTAACATGCAGCAAAAAAAAAAACAAACATATTCTTTTAAAACTTCTTTTACTTGAGCTCTACATGTAGTTGCCCATTAATGCTGTGTTCAATGCTGCTGTAGTGTTAGCATCCGGAAGGAAGGCCTCACTAAGTGCTTCAAAAACATCTTTTCCATCTCTTACATAGTCAGATAATGGGATTTAAGCCAAAATTGAACTAACACAGCATTGCCTTTCACTGCATGGAGTCTTCCTGCTGCATTGGTGTCAGTGCATTTGGCTGCTGGAGTTTTAATTAACAGACAAGCATAGATTGTACGTATTGTACTGCTTACTGTACTTTACTGTACTGTATTTGATGGTCTTGGTGCACAGGACCTGTGAAGAAGTCTTTGATTGAGGTCTCTGTTCTCTGAGGTCTTGGACATCCTCTCAGATTATGACTCTACCTGAGTATTTGAAACTCGACTAACACAGCATTACCTTTCACTGCATGGAGTCTTTCTGCTGCATGGGTTGCATGTATTTGACTGCTAGAGTTTTAGCCATCAGCCTGTAGATCAGCCTAACAAGATACAGTTCTGTGCAAAAGTCAGACACATTTCATCTAATTTCCAATGAAATGGGTATTAAGCAGAAAGATTCGTCTTTCATCTTTCTGTATCAGAGCACAAAGCATCTGTAACAGAATATTACTCGGCACAGGGTGCAGTGGGTAGCACTGTCGCTTCACAGCAAGAAGGGGCTGGATTCCCAGCCGGGGCCTTTCTGTGCAGAGTTTGCATGTTCTCCCTGTGTCTGTGTGGGTTTCCTCCGTGTGCCCCAGTTCCTCCCACAGTCCGAAGACATGCAGACAGGTGAAATGGAGATGCTAAACTGCCCCCCCCCAATTGAGCGTGTATGTGTGAGTATGTATGTCTGGTGGCCTGTGCAGGATGTTTCCTGCCTTCCGTGATAGAGCACAGGCTTCTGCATTCTGTTATATATTACTTTGTCTCTGGCTGGTCTCTGACTTTTGCACAGAATGCGACAGTTATATTCTAGAGCCAAAACATTACCTGCCATCCATGTCATATGTACATGTATGTACTGTATTGGTCTTATGTCAGTCTGCCCCCTCAACCCCAATCATTCGGTGCTTTGTAACAACCCTCCTGTCTATGATGTGGTGTCCTACTTTAGAAATCCCTTGCAGGTGTGGGAAATGATCCTGCCGATTGGTTATTGATAATTCTGTCGTCTTTTGCAGGGCTTCTTTTCTTGTCTCTTGTAATGCGATGATTCAGCCCGGTGATTAATGCAGACCGAGAATGAATGACTAAATGGAATCAATGTTTCTTTTCCTTGCATTAACTTGACTCTATTGCCTATTGGTGCTCATTGCATGAAGTTTTGTATTGTTTTTTTAAGTGACTCCTACAGGAGTAGAAAGGGAGGTACAGCAGCAGCAGCCCATTTAAAAAGTCATGGTCACATGTTCTGTAACACTCTGTATGTCTGTAGTCATCAGATAAAGAAAAAGTCGACCAACTTCAAGAGGAGCTTCTTCGTACCCAGGTGTGATTTACGTTTTGCCATGTTAGTACATGCTACTAGCCATTTCATTTAATCCATACATTTTAATGAAAGTACAATTGTGTTTTTCACAGCTGAAGTACCAGCGGATGCTGGAACGTCTGGAGAAGGAGAATAAGG
This sequence comes from Semaprochilodus insignis, assembly GCA_034552555.1. NCBI lineage: Eukaryota > Metazoa > Chordata > Actinopteri > Characiformes > Prochilodontidae > Semaprochilodus > Semaprochilodus insignis. The sequence goes on along the minus strand of CM067476.1, from coordinate 24,800,470 downwards.
AGCTGAGAAAAGTGGTGCTGCAGAAAGATGACAAAGGAATTCATCAGAGGAAAGTCAAGGTCAGAACAGACACAAGTTATTGATAACCATTAATAGATAATAGATAATTATAATAATAGATAGTTCATGTTGTACTGCTTACTGTACTGTCACAGGGATGTTTGATGGTCTTTATGTTTTATTTATTTATTTTTGTTAATACCTGTGCAGAAATCTTTGATTGACATGTACTCTGAGGTCTTGGACATCCTCTCAGACTATGACTCCAATTACAATACCCAAGATCACCTGCCAAGGGTCAGTCTTCTTTGTGGTTCCCTTTTATTTTTTATATTTTAACTTATTGAAAGTCAAACACTGACTTTCAGGAAAACAAGCAAATGTCATAAAAAGGAAAGGATATGACTAATTACTAGTCTTTTAATAAGCTGCTTCTGTCCTAAACCCCATTTTGTAGGTGGTGGTAGTAGGAGATCAGAGTGCGGGAAAGACCAGTGTGCTGGAGATGATCGCCCAGGCTAGGATCTTCCCTCGTGGCTCAGGAGAGATGATGACTCGGTCTCCTGTCAAGGTGAGTAAAGTGAACTTCCGAAACCTACAGACTCTGACAGAGAGATTGGTAATCTTAAAGGTTTTTGACTAAAGAGGGCTTAATTCCAGAGTGCGATTAGTGGACAGTCAACGTGCGTTCTGTTTGGATGGCTTTGAGGACTAGACATATGCCGTTTCATTATAGGTCACGCTCAGTGAAGGCCCTCATCATGTAGCCATGTTCAAAGACAGCACCCGCGAGTTTGACCTGGGAAAAGAGGAAGATGTAAGTTGTAACATATGATGAGCTAAAAGTTGTTGTCCTCCGCCCTTACACTAGCAGCCCAACTGGAATAATGTGTTTCTATTTTTAGCTTGCAGCTCTGAGGCGTGAGATTGAGCTGAGGATGAGGAAGAGTGTTAAGGAAGGCCAGACAGTCAGTCCTGAGGTAAGCCTAGAGCTTGCTCTCAAACATGTACTGACTACTGACACACACTTTGTTCTGTTTTTGGATTAATTCTGATTTTTATTTATCTTCAATCATTTCTTTTTGTAGACTATCTCTATAAGTGTAAAAGGCCCAGGCATCCAGAGAATGGTTCTAGTGGACTTACCAGGAGTTATCAGTGTAAGTGTGTGTGTGTGTGTGTGTGTGTATACATATATATATGTCATTTTCAGTTTTAGAGTCTCTCTTTCCTCTTATTTCCCTTTTTCTTATGCATGTGCAGTGTCTTATATCTCCTGAAAGAATATTATATTGACAACTAATACTTAAAGGTTATTTTGACTAGAAATGTATTAAATGAAGGGAAACCTCTAATTTTGCACTGTATTGTACATGGTGAAGTTAATCAATTATTCATAGGACCTACTTAATACATATACAAGACTATCATTGACCTAGTTTGAAAGTAGTAGGTGATTTGGGTTCCCCTGGGCTATACGTTTCTCAAAAAGTGATTTTTTTTTTATATCACATCTCCATGTAGACTGTGACCGCTGGAATGGCTTCAGACACTAAGGAGACCATCTTCAGCATCAGTAAAGCATACATGCAAAACCCCAACGCTATCATCCTCTGTATTCAGGGTGGGAACACATCAGCTACACCTTCATTACATACAGAAGAACACTGTGTACATCAGTCCTCATGCAACACTCTGTTTTTTGTCCCCGGACTCTTTTAGATGGCTCAGTAGATGCAGAACGAAGTATAGTCACTGATCTGGTCAGCCAGATGGACCCTCAGGGCAAAAGGACCATTTTTGTTCTGACCAAAGTGGACCTAGCAGAGAAGAACCTAGCTAGTCCAAGCAGAGTAAGTCATTTCTTGTTGTGTGATGAACTTTTTCTGATCATATATTAGGGATGTTATTCACTGTTTTATCCACTAGGTGGAACTGTATCCTACTTTATGTGCTTGTGCTGAGATATTTCTACTAAGGGAGAAGTAGTGTCACTTCTTATGGACAGTACAGCAAATGACAAGTGTTTAATTAACGCTGTCTTTAATTAATGTTTCTTTCCTTCTTTACTTTGTGCAGATCCAGCAAATAATTGAGGGCAAACTGTTCCCTATGAAGGCTCTAGGTTACTTTGCTGTTGTAACTGGCAAAGGTAAACTGAGCTAAAACAATTATTAATTTCTGGGCATTCTGTTGTAAAGCGCCTGTTGACTTGTCTTATTTCTTTATGTAGGCAGCAGTAGTGAAAGCATAGACTCCATCAAGGATTATGAAGAAGATTTCTTTCAGAACTCCAGATTGCTAAGGTGGGATTCAGCATTAATTATAGAATTTATTCCCATTTTTCTGGTTATGTGTTCTGGTGAGTTTATCACTCAATAACGTGTACTTGAACATGTGTAGAGAAGGCATGCTGAAGGCCCATCAGGTAACTACAAAGAACTTGAGCCTGGCGGTGTCTGACTGCTTCTGGAAAATGGTACGAGAATCAGTGGAACAGCAAGCAGACGCGTTCAAAGGTAAATGGAACTCTGCTGTCATATTCACATCCTTAGTTGTATCCCTAGACTCAGGTTGCTGTGCTATTGAACCTTAGAAGAATAAGCTGATTCTCCTCACTTAAGGACATGCTTAGCTCCCTTATTCCCATCTCTGATTTCAGAGACAGAATTGGACTCAGATGTTCTAAAATGTTTTGCGAGACGGCATAAGCATCAACCCTCCAGAGTCCTAGCTGTAAAATCTTAATAGAAACCAAAACAGCTGCATGACAGCCACTTACCTGTTAAACCAGCCTCAGCATCAAAATCTCCCAGCCATGAGTTCACCTCCGTTCCCCCTAGAGCAGCCAGACCCAGTCCAGCACGTAGCATAAGCTTCTACCTACCAATTAACCAGCCACTCCCGTTAACGGCGTGCTGCTAGATTTATTGCCTGACGTGGGATGCTTCTCGACCCTTTGTGTGGGCAATCGATTGCAGCCTCTGCGCTGGGGGCCAGCCCGATAACCAGGGCAATTAGCGTCATCTCCATTGTGTGGCCAAGACAGCTGGCCTGTGTGTTCTGGGGACGCGGGCCCCCAGGGTCCACTGGGACGCTGATACAGAGTACGCCCAGCTCCAGGTGCATTGATCATGGCCCGGGTACTAGATCCTGAGGCCCTCTGGGAGGAGATAGCTTAGAGGGCGTGCTCAGGGAGAAAGTTTTAGATGTAGTTTCTACTTGCTTTGATGAATTTGGGTGCCTCTTCTGCTCTGTTCTGTTTTTGCACGGGTTACCAAAACACATGCAGCTCAATAGTTTTAAATGCATTCTTTTTGTTGCTTTATGCCTTGAAGATGCTAAATTTACGCAAAGATTCCCCAGTAGGGGACACATTCGAAGTACGGTACCAGTCAAAGGTTTAGTCACTGCTACTGCTTTTTAGAGTAATGTTTTGCTTTAGAATAAAAGTGAAGACATCATGTTGTCTATAAAATAGCACTCCAGAAATTTTGGATGAGTTTTATTGGTCTATCCATCATGAATATAAAGATGAAGATGAAGGTTACCAGGAACAATAAACGATGATAAATTTAGACTGATATGGCCAATATTTGTTAAGCTACACATACAGAAGCAGTGTCTCTCAGTATGGCGTCGGGCCGCCATGTTTGCTAAGGCAACATGCATACACCTCAGTATGGAGTTGTAGAGCTTCCTAGTGGTGTCCTGTGATAATCCATCCCATGCATCTTGAATATTCTCACACAGTTCCTGCAGATTTTGCAGTAGGGGTGGAGGTGGAGTGACACTGGACCTTCCACTGACCACGGTGTCTCCACACATGGGTCCGTTGGTCGTCACTGGTCGTAAAAAGCGGGACTCACTGAAAATGACCCGCTGCCATTCTGAGTCACTCCATGACAGTCTGGCACGACACTATTGCTGTCTTTGGCGACGTTAATGTGGTATTAAGGGCAGTTGTTGTCATGCTCTGTGTGCATGTAGTCCTGCGTCGTGCATCCGTCTGCCAGTGGTGCTGGCACTAAAAGGACTCATGGAGGGCATCACTGCTCACTGAATATCCACAGTCGTGGCTGTTGGGTAAGTTAGGTGCAGCGATAAGGCCCGTCCTTGCTTATGTCACATTGGTGGCCGGTCGTTAAACTTGAATCATTTGCATGTCTCAATGATGTCAAACCTACCCACCAAGTTTCATTCCTTTCGGTTGATTCCTTCTGGTTGCAAATATTTGTGCAACTACTTTTTTGACGTATTTTTTCGGACATCTTATCTGTTGGAACTGTTAAGCCATTTAAATGTGTGTGTCTAAACATTTGACTGGTACTGTACACTTCGGAATTCTTGGTGAATTGTGGCAAAGAAAACATGTATGGTTAAAGTTCATTGGTGCTGTAATCCAATAGAGATCATGCTTGAAAATGAAAATACTGGTGGACAGAGATCAGAGATAACTTGTCCTTAAATGAACTTTCTTCCCCTCACCGAACAGCATCTCGCTTCAACCTGGAGACAGAGTGGAAGAATAACTATCCCCGGTTAAGAGAGCTCGACAGGGTAAGGACCAATGCATGATACATCTGTGCTAATTACTGTCTGAGTCATGTAAATCAAGCTCCACAGAAGGAGCGGCCTTGGCGTTTCATGTTCCTCTTCTCATATACAACTACTGTTGTCGAATATGTTGTTAAGTATGACTGATGATGTGCAACACCAAACAGAACTTAAATTGCGGGAAAATGAGATCTGATTTTCCATTCTGCAGAATGAGCTATTTGAAAAGGCCAAGAATGAGATCTTGGATGAGGTAATCAGCCTGAGCCAAGTTACACCAAAACACTGGCGAGTACTTTCTCTTTTTTTCTATTTGTCCTGGCTTTTTTTTTTTTTTTTTTTTTACTGCCATGTTTTGAATTGAATGTAAATATTAACAGTGTCCTCCTCCTCTTGGTAATCCAGACGCGTGCTCGTAGTAAAGCTAAATGTATGCATGTCTGCATCAAGTTCTGCATCTGGGCTAGTAAACAAACTTGTATCAATTATATTTTGCCCAGTTTGCCCTGTTTCCTATAGTTGTCCTAGAAATGTCCCAGCCCTCCATGACTTTACCTGGGGATTCACAGTGTGTAGCTGCTAGCAGTGTGTGGAGCTTTAACCCCTAACCCTAAGGAGCAGGCGGAATGGAATAGATCAGATGTTTGCAGAGGGCCCCAGTGAGCTCCATCAGCCTCTCCGATCAATGCTATGATGAATAGCCAGAGGGTGGCTTCTCTGGGCTGCTCTAGTTGGCGGTATTGGAGATATGTGTATTGATATGCCGTAGTCGAACAAAGCAAACAGGAAGCTATGAAATATGAGCGGTCCCTTTATGATAAATGAGCCGGGCCATCAGCCACAGAATGCTCTGCTGCTTGTCTCATTGTCAAAACTTTCGGCAGTCACAATATGTTTGAGTTGTGTGATGAATATTATGAACTTTTCCTGGCCAGATTGATGTCGTGAAAAGGTTTTCTTGCCATTAATGTCAGTGCAAGCTTTTGATCTAATGACCCCCCCCCCCCTATTTGATTTGAAGATGTCATCTCCAGAAAAATCTGAATTTGAATTCCCTCTCTTGTGGATAATGTAGGGAGTCGATCTTGCAAAAGAAGCTGTGGGAGAGAGTGTCCACGCATGTTATTGAGAACATCTACCTGCCTGCTGCTCAGACCATGAACTCAGGCACCTTCAACACCACAGTAGATATTAAGCTCAAGCAGTGGACGGACAAGCAGCTCCCACACAAAGCACTGGAGGTAATGTAACACCCACTGCCAGCAACGTTGGCTTTATTCAGTGAAGTTGTAAGTGCAAGTGTACGTCCATGTCTGAATTCTGTCAAAGGTGTTATAGATGTTAATCACTAGGGAAGCTCAAAGCCTTTTTAC
>CM067476.1:24755033-24794476 GCA_034552555.1 Semaprochilodus insignis | reverse complement strand
ATACTGTGTCTTTCTCCATAACTCTCAGATTAACTAAGATGCTTTTGGCCCTTTGTGTGTAAATTGCTATGAATATGTGTTGAGCTGCTAGTGAACACTGAGGGGGTAAAAGGAGAGGATCGAGAACCCCCTGTTGTGAAAACAATTCCAATCTCTCTGCATAGATGGCCATGACTAAATAAAACCAACAGAATAAATACATGTTTCTCTATAGTAGGAATTTGTGTACCATAATGCAAAGATTCCATTTACACACATGTATAAATGTTAACTTGCTTGCTCTCTGGTGAAGAAGAAGATCCGGTTTGCTTATAGTTTTGTGAATTATTTCAATCTCGGAGTGTGACTCTCGCGGTGTGTAATGCTATCCGTTACTGCACTACAAAACAGTCTGATTTGTTGCCACTCAGCTCATTAGCATTAGTATGTATGCACATACAAATGCATGTATATTAATTTTAGTGCCTCTGCCTCCCTTTTCTGGAACATTAAAACTCATTCCTCCTTGACATCATGAACATAGCAAGTTAACGTATTGGTACTAGTATCATGTCAAGTCTTGATTGTCCAACCAGCTCCAGGCAACTTGAAATATTAATCTGTATTTATTTAATTTCTTTGTTCCTTTCTGTGCAGGTTGCCTGGGAGACGTTGCAAGAAGAGTTTGCCCGTTTCATGGCAGAGTATAAAGGGAAAGATCAGGATGACATCTTTGACAAGCTCAAAGAAGCCGTCAAAGATGAGAGCATTAAGAGGCATAAGTGGAACGAAAGAGCCATGGACAGCTTGGTAAAGACCTGATACTAAGTGTTTACTTGTCCCTTGTAGTGGTTTAGTCCCACTTGATTAGGGAGTTATTTGAAGGAGTTCTAATTTTTGATGTAATATTTGACTGTTGTTTGTACTGGTACATGATATGAATAAAATATCACAGTACTTGTAGAGATTTCTTGATCCACAATAAGCTTCACAATAATTTTATGATATGTAATCATTTGGAACAGACAAAACAGAACCAATTTACAAATCCAGTTAGGTAGACACAATTATACTGTCTTTGAAATGAAACATGCACTCAGTGTTCACAAACTGAGAATATCCACCATATGCTCAGATGCAACTCAATTTTTTGCAGTATGATAAATATGGCTATATTTCTCACACTAGTTTCTTATAGTAAACTTTGTTCATTTCTTTCTTTCTATGATGTTTAGTGCAGACTAGGAGAAGTAACTTTTCCTTCTTTTCCTTCGCTTTAGAGAGTGATCCAGCACAATGCGCTCGAAGATCGCTCCATCACAGACAAACCTCAGTGGGATGCTGCTATCCAGTTCATGGAGGAGACGCTGCAGTCTCGCCTTAACGACAGTGGGTTCCAGACTTTCCAGCTGGCTCACTGAGCCACATGTTTGAGGCGTTTCTTGCTTTGTTTTCTATGCTCTGCTCTCAACTTTACTTTGTTTTGTCACTCTTATTTCCCTCCCCCAATGTGCTCTCTCAGCTGAGTCAGTAATATCAGATATGGTGGGGCCAGACTGGAAGCAGAGGTGGATGAGCTGGACGAAACGCACACCAGAACAGGTTAGAAAGTCTTCTCCCACTGTCAGCACCTCAGTAGAGCTCCTTTTATTACTGTATTTAGCAAAACAGATGCGCTTTTCTCACAGCACATCCGCAACGAAACCAAAAATGAGCTGGAACGTCTACTGAAGCTGCACGAGGACCACACTGCTTATCTGGCCAATGACGAGGTCACCACTGTCCGCAAGAACCTGGAGGCTCGAGGGGTCGAGGTGGATCCTGTGCTGGTAAGTGAGTTCCAGCCACGGAGAGGTGTTGTCTGTTAGACCTGGTGTATTTGCTGCTGAAATAGGAAAAAGCTGGATATAATGCCGTGACATATTTGATTCCATTCCTTTTATAGATCAAGGACACATGGCACCAACTTTACCGACGCCACTTTCTTCAGAAGGCCTTGTTCCACTGTAACCTCTGTCGAAGAGGCTTCTACTATTACCAGAGACACTTTGTAGACTCAGAGGTAGGGATCAAGTATTTGTGTTAATATTCTACGGTACTATCGACTTGCCAATATTTTATTGAGTGTCATATTGTGTCATGAAGCCCAGCTTGTTGGAAAGCAGTTTAGGAACTGTATGTTTTTCTTTTTGTTCTAGCTTGAATGCAATGATGTGGTTTTGTTCTGGAGGATCCAGAGGATGTTGGGGATCACAGCAAACACTCTCCGACAACAGCTCACCAATACAGAGGGTATGTCTGAGATATGTAGTGTTGGATCTTCTTCCTTCATAAATAAATGACCATTTTTAATACTTTTGTCTCATTTATTTAATTTGGTTCTCCTAATCTACTTTTCAGACTGGTGTGAAAATCTGATGAAGTTTTAGGTCAAATTTATGCAGAAATATAAAAAGTTCTGAAGGGTTCACAAATTTTCAAGCGTCACTGTGTAAGCCCTGCCTTTTGTGAAGGCTGGAGCTCAGGGCATCAGTTATCTAGTGTTTGACCAAACTTGCCCTTTTCCATGTAATTATTCATCATGGCTTATATGTTTAGAAATCCCTGGTTTTCCTTTGTTGACTCCTCAGTGCGGCGCTTGGAGAAAAATGTGAAAGAGGTGCTGGAGGACTTTGGTGAGGACAACGAGAAGAAGGGGCATCTGATCACTGGCAGGAGAGTTCAGCTGGCTGAAGACCTCAGTAAGTGTCTTATCACGTAATTCACCATTCTTGTGGCCAAGATCAGTTTCCATTCCAACATCTAGGTGAGGGTCGTGGTGGTAAAGGTGTTATCAGTGTGGTAGTTTTGGGGAGTTTTTGAAGTACATGCACTTGCAACTGTTCTTGTGCTGTAAATGCATGAGTGTCTGTTCACCGTATGTCTTTATTTACTTGCTGTATTTACTGCTTTTGTACGTTTTCTTTGGATGTTAAAGAAATCAGTTCAGATTGAATCATTGACCAGAATACACTACTAGATCACGCTGAAGTCGGATCAAAACAAACATGCTTAATATTCTCTGACGGTTCTGAAACTCACTGCCTGATTGGGAGGCGTATTGATTTGATTTCTGTTAGATTTCCATCATGTAGTGTATCCCTGATTGAGTTTGAGAAGTCTGATAATCCTTGTTTCTCCTTACAATACATCCTTAACGTGTGTGTTTAAGGTTTGCCACTAGAGGGCAGTAATGTTCTGAAAAAACAAATTTGTAGTCGTTTGTAGTAGATGATGTCAGATTTCACTCTTGGTTGCGGTCTGGCCTTCGTATTGTGTGACAGATTATGAAGCTGTGACAGGATATGCACCTGCACTCATTTATCATAGTATTAACCTGCGTACTGTTTATATGTCATCACTGTCACAATAAGACCTACAATCTCCAAAACGGTAACTTCTAAAGGAGGTGAAAAATGTTCTTAACTTGGAATGGAAGTTATGTAGGTGGATATTTTCATAGTAAACTGGATCATTTCTGTGATTTAAGTCATCATGAAATTTAACGTATTGCGTAGAATTAGCATATGCCTCTCTCACCAGTTTTCAATCCAAGTCTCGTAGAGACTTGAAAGGCATATTTTTATATTTCTATTCTGTTTTTTTTTTTTTTTTTTTTTTTTAGCTCTAACTCCTTTTTTTTCTCACTTTTTTCCCTATTTTTTATTCTATTTTCTGTTGAGATTTGAGTCCTTCTTTAATTGCCATGCAGAATGAGCGAGAGAGCGAGAGAGAGAGAGAGAGAGTGTGATATCACGGCTAAACGCTGCCTTCTGCTTGTCATGTCCATAGCCTTGGTTACTGTTAAACAGCCTGTTGATTAGAGTAGCAATTTACAGAGGCAACGCTGACATGCCCAGACTTGAGGACATGCATACAAGTGCCCCTGACTGGCCGCGCGCCGTTATTACTATGTTAACAGAAAGCGAGGTAATGACGCTGCCGCCCAAATTGGTGTGCACCCACAGTCGGTAAAGACACAGGCAAAGAGCCTCTCTGCTCATGCCCGTGTTTGGGTCATAAAGAGTCATCCTCTCTCTCCAGTGATGAATTGCCTGGCTGCTGGAGAACGGCCCATTGTTAAAAGATCTCTCCCAGCACGCGAGGGAAAGGAGAGCTCGCTGTTTTACTGAGGAAGAGCTCTCTTTATCAGGCAGGTTAGCCAAGAAGCATTACAGTGGGCAGGTCAGGGCTTTAGAGCAGAGGCTGCAGCAGAGCAGTAATGCTGGTCTGCTTCTTGTGGGTTTCAGTCTGTCCGTCTGCTGTCATGCTTGCTGTTTGCTTTTAAAACAGGATAGTCCAGCACTTCCAACACGGTCATTCAGTAGTTTGGGCTGCGTATTTTGTTAATATAAACCAATGTTTATATGGTTGTAGTGTTGCTCAACTTAAGGTTTCAATTAATTGAATTTGCCTTTGAACATTTGCTTTGAAAATCATGTCTTGTCTCCTAAAAGAAAAGAAAAAGGGAACTTTAGAAGTGTCTAGAGTGATGAACAGTGCTGTTGGTGTTTCTAAAATAATTTAGAACCTTAGCTTGCAGTATAAATTTTGACAAAATTAATCTAGAAAGCTTCTTTTTTTCCAAGTTTTTGATTAAATCTCAACAAAATCCAAGCTGAGACGAAGTTCTTGTTAATTAGATAATTGCAGTATAATGTTAAGAATTTGACTTATACTGTTTGTTGTTCTCAAAATACATTAAATAAAAAACAAAAAAATGTAATACATAAATATTCTATAAGTTATAACTCAGTTCTGTAAATGAAATCAAAATGTTATTTTTTTTATGTTTTTTTTCTTATTACGAAATTTAAATGTTTTTGCTTTTTGCAGAGCGTTTTATTTATTTATTTATTTAGTATTATTATTATTTTTTTTTTAATCTGCTTTAACTTTACATGTAACCGTAAAATAAGTTACTGTTGTGACGGTTTAGTGGTTCACATGAAATCCAAGGGATACAATAGCTGAGAGGCGAATAATAGTACTTGTGGAAAAAAGTTCCCTGGGCAAACAAAGATGTGTTGGCCAACACAGTGGTCCACCTGTACGGTCCTGGACCTAGCTGAATTAAAAACCACAGGATGTTGGCTTGCTTTGGCACAGTGGGCACGTCTAGTGGTCATTGTGCGTCCCCGGCCCTGCGCTGCGCTCCTTTGCTGCTCGGCAGTAGGTAGAGCTTAGAGTGGATTCCTGTGCTTTAAGGCGTAACGTTGCCCAGCGGACAGTCAACACTTAAGAGAAAACACCAGGCTGACCTCCCAAGAAGTGGCCAGTATGCTAATAGAGACATGCTGGGGCATGTGCTTTTGCATCGCTACCCTTGTAGTTGCTAACACACTGAGGGACATGGTTACCCTCCTTAGACTGCTCATGAAAAAGAGAGTGGACTGTGGATCACTGACTTCTAATGACCAACACTAATGGTTGTAGAACGGAGCAGTTTGTGCTGAGTGTGGGCCGTGCTAAATGCTTCAGGTTATGATTGAGCAGAATGGTTTTGTTGTGCCATATACACAAACAGCCCGTTTATGTGGCCTTTGGTTTATTGAATGTAGCTTTTAGAGTGGCACTGCTGATGAAGTCTCTTTATCAGGTCTTCAGTCAGGCATCTTTTTTCTTTTTTTTTTGCTCTGTGATCCTGAGGGCATCAAAACAAGTTTGGAGAGCTGCCTGGTTTCCTCTGGTGTGCTCTTTATAAAACCTGGAGGAATTCTTGGGCCTGCCTGGCCTTGCTGCCTTTCCTGCACAAGGTGGCATGGTGTTCCGTGGGTAGGTGCCGCTTTTGATGTGGGATGTGGGGTGGTGTGCTACATCTCAGCTGACCTGTCTTCCTCTCTCGTGGTTCAGAACAGACACCCTCCCTCTCAAACCTCACCCTCTGGAGCAAAAGTCTTAATGACAGTGTATATTAGCAATCGAGCAGTCTACCATTTATGTAGGTTATTACTTAAGTAATCAGAGATTTAACAAAAGCCAGAATGGACTGAAGGAGTAGCAAACCGTTCATAGTAGGGATGTAACAGTACAGCTTACGTTGTATATTGAATTGTTTTGTTGTATGATGACTAGCTATTAGCTTGTGAATAGAGTGTTAGCTTGGGCCTTATACAGTATATTAGCTTGTGGCTAGGCACAGTTTGTGTCTTGCCTTGTTTACTGTTGCATATTAACATGCTGACACGTTGTCATCCGCTGCTTATTTTTGCTGTATAGACAAATGTGTCATATTGAGACACCCCTATATAGTGTTGAATCAAATTCTGAATTTTGCGTGTCATTACACCATTAACCTTTCAATAATTCCATTATGCTTTATTATGAAAAGATAAACCAAAAGCTGTTGTACATGCTTTGGAAGGTCTTTTTAAAAACAGGGAGTAGATGGAGAGCAAATCAAGTCAGACTTTTTTTGAGATGTAATGACCCTGGCACTCACTCATTTTCTCAGCTATCTAGGTTTGATCCAAATTTCAGCTCCTGTCATGCCATTAGGTGACTAGCAATTAAAACAAGCTTCTCCCAAGTGCCTGATTTTTTGAGGGCTGACTTCAAGTGGGTTTTTTTTTTTTTACGTTGAAAAGTTGGAGGAGCCCATTACTTTAGAAGCGAAGGCTTGCTGAGTGTCTTGCTCCAGTAGACACAGATGAAGCCGAGATGTAGGCTGTCTCAGGATGCTTGGAGCCTACGAAATTGGGCTGTTGGGCCGTGTCATGTCTTACCTCACTTCAGACCGAATTGAGAACTCATTCCTAAGTTCTGGAGTGAGATGTTATGTTTGCAAAAGTAGAATTTCTCTTAAGTTAGTTTCACTGTGTGAGATGTCTGCCACGCGTTGCCCACCCTGCAAGACCCGACAAGAGAAGATTCCATAATCCAGCAATGTTGGGGTGGGGTTTGGTAAGAGGGGGTCTGAATCCTTCTGGCTGCAGTAATCATCTGTGAGCTGTTGTTACACGCTCCCTGTTCATTTTTTTTTTCCAAGGTGGGTGGGAAAAAGTGATGGCCCCCTTCATAAAGTGAAAGATGTATGGACAGGAGTGGACAGCCTGGGGCTGGGCCAAGGGGTCAAGCGGAGCACACACACAGGCGCGCACACAGCGGGCCAGGAAGGCTGTTCTTTCCACAGGTGCAGGGAGCTGTGTGTGTATGTGCGTGTGTGTGTGTGTGTGTGTGTCTATGACCCCTCTCTCACCTGTCTGCCTGTTTGAAGAGAAGCAGAGGGGGAGGATGGGGGTACTTCCCTTAACAAAAAGAAAAATTCACCCCCTGCGGCTCAGTCTGGTGTTAAGAACGATTTACCCTTACTCGCGGGCAGGTAGAGAGCTGCTCTAGTTTCACACCAGGGATTGTATGGATGAGTTTTTTGTGCACTTTCATGTCAAAAATATCCCAACTTTGTATAAAAACTAGACTGTCTGTCTGTTTGCTGGTCTGTCAGCCAGTCGGTCTGTCGGTTTACAAAAGTGTTATTTTTTCTTTTTTGCTTACAGTGGTTAAAGGTAGGATAAGGTTTAGTGTTGGACTTTAACTGGATATAAGTATAACATGGGTTGACTAGTCAACTTGACTGCTCTGCGATGACGCTGTAAGCTTGATATTGACCAAACATTAATTGATTTAATTTATTAAATTCTATCACCAGCACACCTGACTTAAGATAATAAAATATTGATTAGCCAAACCAGGTATTGATTGGGCTGCTGTGAGCAGAGGTAATAAGCTCACTGGTCGAGAAATGGATGATAGTAACTTCAGGCTCCTGCAGATGGCGTTGCACAAGGATGATGGGGCTATAAATACCTGCGGTGTGCACAACCGTATACATAGATTGAGAAGAGGTGTGGAAAATGGGTCTCAAAGCAGATGTTAATGATTGGCAAAAAGGATTGATTGCATTTGAGCGTGCCAAAGGCCATAGTGTGGAGGAAATAGCTGAATTTGCAGGTGTTTGAAAGCGCTTGGTCATACGGGTCAACCAGTAGTGGCTAAAATCCTAGTCGACAGGAAATTCTCCTCAGAATCGTATCCCAGAAGACATCCACCAAATCTGGCCGAACTAAGCAATTCTTTGATGCAAGAGTGGCTGAACGTTGATGTGGACTACATCCAGAACTTGTCCAGTCCGTGTCAAATCAAATCGCAGCTGTTATGCGTGCTCATGGGGATATTACATGCTATTTCGTTAGTTTTCCCAGGTACCTAAAATGTTTACACAGTACTGTGTAAGTATATATAAAATGCATATTAGACATATGTATGAACCCCCACCCTGACAATAAACCAAGTGTGTGCGTGTGTGAATCAGCGGTGGTAGCTGTGCGAGGAGGCTGCGTTCAGGCTTGTCACTGTTGCAGGCTGTCTGTGGGTGGGGTGACGGGCAGCGTGCGAGTGCGCTTGTGTGTAGGAGTGTGTGTGAAGCAGAGGGGGAAAGGCGTGCGCCAAAGCAGCTGCATGGCACTGTGCCTTTGGAACTGTGCCCGTGCTGCTAATATGCAACTGCAGGTCCGTCAGGAGGAGCCGGCTTTATGAAAGCTCCTTTAATTCACCTAATAGACTCAATTCAGTTATAGAAGCCCGCTGTCTACACACACTCCTTTATTGCTGTTTTTAGCTTGCACCGAGTCTTGTGACGGTCAGGGATTTGGCTGCATGTCCACCTTGTTCCCCCTTCATTCTTTTTTAATGTTGGAAAATTGCTGTGTAAACCACGACAGTGGGCTAATTATCCTTTTTCCAGGTACCTAAGTAGCTATAAATCTTGGTCATATGTTTTTCTTTTTTTAACTTAAGTTGTAATAGACATTTAATTTGCCAAGTGTGGCGTTGTAATTTTGGCATAACATGCCTTCCCCAACTTTTTACATTGTGGTTCTTCTTAGCTGTGGTCTGAATTGACTTTACTTACTTTACTGATTTTAATGGAGTCCTCAGATGCTTGAATATATTTTTTGGTCAAGTACGATATCTCTTACATGGAATTTGTCCTGGCAGTAGTTTGTATTGAGAGAAATAGCAACAGTTAAATCGAGTCAGCCTTCGGGGGGAAGCCTTTGTTTTTCATATCACACCTGTTTTGGAATTTTTAGCAATGAAACCTTATGCCAGTTATATAAATGCTAGGACTATCACTCAGTTAAACAGTGTTTTTAAGAGATCTTACTGTATTCCTTCCACTGAGGACCTCGCCTCTTTTGCTCTTATCTGCACCACTCATCACTACATACACCTTCAAAGGTTTGAAGTTGTTGTTGTCTGCTGTACATTGCATCATTGTGTCTGTAAATGCATAATTATTTAATTAAGTACGTAAAAAGGCATTTAATTCCATTTATATCCACATTCTTTATCAAGTCTGAAATTCTGACTTACTGTTTGTTTAACTTTTCTCCTCTTCTACTTATAAACACAAGTGCTACATCAACTGAAAGTACAGATGGATGATGTTTTGGCATCAGAAAATGGTTTTTGTCCAAAAACAATAAAAAGAACACTTTCAGCCAAAAGAAGAAAAAGACAACTGAAAACTTTGACTAAAAAAAGGAAGCACCCAAAGCTTGAACAGGCCTGCAATAAAGTGTTAAAACTGAGACTTTTCAGTTTTTTTAATGATGATAAAAATGAAAACCTATAAAAATGCTGCCTTATTCTTTCACTTTCCTGCAGCGGTCAGTACAAATGCATTCAAACAGTTTGAGCTACTGAGAACGAACAGTGAAAATGTCAGCCATGTGGAACAGTTTCCCACTTTCTACAAGGGATATCAGACATTCATTTTATAATCGCTGCTCATTCCCTGTATCAGGCTGAATACCACTAAAAACATGGCGTCTTGCTGTATATGTACAATAAAGCCAAACTATATCAGCAGCAAATCCCTCTCTCTTTACAATGGCACTAATCAGAGTCAACAGAGCCAAAGTGCAGAGTAGAGCTGAGAAAATGGTTTGATTCATTGCTGTTTTATATATTGGCAGTTTTGTTTGGCTTTAGTGTTTGGTTTTCTTGGGCCAGTGTGATGTTGATTTCATTTTTGCCCAAGAATTTCCATTTCATTGCATCACTAATTGAAAGATTACAGTTTTCACTTTTCACAGAATCTGATTGTGCGTTTCAGTAAACTCTGGCAGGGCAAAATTAAACACAACGTAAGAAGAGTGTTTTGTAGCATATGTAAGAAGGTTAAGCTATACTTTGCCGCCTCTGTGTCCTGTCTGGCCTAAACAGTGCTGTCTGGACCTGCTCTTTCCCTCCATCTCACCCCTCTCTCGCTTTTTCATCTTTTCTTCGTCCTTCCTGAAAGGGTGACGCAGGAAAGATTACTTTCTTTGCTTTCTGTGTCTCCTTCACTTCCTGGTCTTGTACCAGTGATATACTGTATGTACCCTGGAGCGGTGTGTGTACTCAGGGTTTAAGTATGTTTGCTCTAGGCGTTAGGCCTCTGCAGAAGCTCCCTTTTTCATGATTTCACTCTGCACGGCCCTTCCCTGTCTTTACACCTTCTACTTTTCCTAAAGCATCTAATCAGCAGCTGCTGAATGAGCTGTATGCTTCTGCCCAGAGCAGCTTATCTTTACGCTGGTTATGAGAGCGATGCATTGAATTAGCTAGTCGTGGACTGTTGACCATGTGTGTCTTATCTTCTGGATGTGAAGTTGTCAAGGTGGACACACTGCAGTGCAGGTCTTTGGCGCAAAGCTAAAGGAGCAAGTTTGTATTAATCATTGAGAAACCTTTGGCTGGTGAGGAGGCCCCATCACGTGCATGTGCCTAAGAATATGAATTACCCACCTTTGCCTTTTTTTTTTAAGGCTACTGGCTTATAAATCAGTTCTTCCCCCTTGGCTGATCTGTGCTCGCCTCACTGTGCCTGTATTTCAGTGCTGGAACCACCAAGGCCAAAGGGCAGAATCTACCCTAGTTTTACTGTTTTTGCCCAGGCAGATGAACTTGAATTCAGGTTGATTTGTTTTAAAATTGGTAAATCATTAAAAACAAACTTAATAAATCAAAAGCAATAAGTTTTTGTTCTTACCGGCATTTCGTTCCAATTCTCAAAAATGTGGTGGCAAACCACACTGCAACGCACATTGCAACGCTGTTTCTTCTTTTCACAGTTTATATGATGCATCTTTATACATATACATTTGAAGAAAAATGAAGGGTGGAAGAAAGTAGGGGAGATTGTTGATGTCCCTGCTGAGATGGGTCACTTGATAGCTAGCTAGGGTAGCCAGCATGTTAACCAGCCAATAAAGCTGGGCACTAATGCAAGCAGTTAGGTTTCCATACACATTTCTGCTTCAATAATATGGGCTTTCAAAACTAGCTAGCTTTCCTGGTCCTTGAGACAACTCAAGCGGCCTCAAACACACCCACCAAAGACAAACTATGGGTCGACATGAGCCACTTGTCGCCTGCTAGTGTGAACGTAAGGTTAACCTGGCAGGTGACAACAGGAGCTTTCACATCTGTAGTTAAAATGGATCTCTATGTTGTACAAGACATTGCTGCAAACAAGGGTGTCTTAATCCAAGATCCTTCACCCCAACCAGTGCTCTGTTTTTTTATTTTGCTTTAATGTGCCAAAATTGTTATCTAAAATGAATTTTGTCAAAAGAAATTTTTAGATAAAACAGTTTTGGTTAATATATGGAAACTGTTATTCATTTATTGTTGCTGTAGTCCAAAGTGGTAAGTTTACAGGAAAGGGCAAAAACATTCTTTACTTTCAATGCAAGTGAATTAATTCACAACAATGCAAAGGAAAGCTGCTGAGCTCAAATTATGCATAAAAATAATAATAATAATTTTTAAAACGTTTCTTTTTATGGACATTGAAAATGTATTACAAAAAAATAATAACTTGTAGCCTGTTTAGTTAAACACTGTAATAATGTCATGATACCTTTGAATTGACTTTTGACTTTGCTTATTCACATTATTCCAGTTGAACAGTATTCCTGATTGTAATGGTCTTTTTAGATGATAGAAGAATCAGATATTTTTTTCTTGGGCCAAGTAAGATGATGCTTACAAAGAATTTGTGTTGGCAGTAGCTTGCATTGAAGGAGTCAGAGTAACCGTTAATACATTTAGGATTTATGAATGCATCATAAATTTGTGACAGTCAACCAGTGCACCACTTTCCACATGACCACTGGAGCTAAAAGACCAAAGTTACTTCATTAAGAAATCCATTAAGAAACATGAGTGGGAGCACTGTTGAGTGATCAGAGCCTCCGAAAATGCTCAGAGCAAAATTTGTGATGAGTGGCTGGCATACCATGAGGTTTGATGAATCATCTCAATTATAGTGATCGTTATACTACGACCATGTGTCCAATCCACACTGCTTTCTACTCGGTACCTCCACATAACCCTTTTAGAGAATATCAGCTCTTTTTAAAAGCCTTTTGTTTGCTAAAGGATCTTAAGTTAAGTGTTGAAGTTTAAGTTACGTCCCCACGAAATCGCTCCCCATTTATCTATAAAACGCCTCCGAATCTCAGTCCCTGAGACTAAAGAGCATCATTTCCTGCCCTGCTGTACATACACAGGCAGAAACGTCCAGTGTCCGGTGTGTCATAAATGGAAGCTGGAACTTGCTGGGTTTTTTTTTAATTTGATTTATACATTGTAACTTTAGGTCATTCATGACAAAGCTGTAGTCGGGGGCAGATTTCCAGCCGAGTTATCTTCATCCGCAAGGGCCTATACACAAAATGGCACGCTCTGCGACGTCGAGCAATATTTAATGTGGAACCGCGTAAGCCCGCCTTTCATCTGTGGTCAGATTTTGGCTTTTTCCTCCCTGTTCCCTTCCTCTCCTACTCTCACACTCCCACTGTTCGCTGAGCTCCCAGTGGCCCTGATGGGAAAAGCATGTGCCGGACCTGCCCTTTCACTCACAGAAAGACGTTTATGCTTCACTCCGTCAGGGTGGAAAAAAATAGGCGCTTCCGCCTTCAGAACAGCTGGAGGAAAAACCCCCTCCCTCTGCAGGCTGTGGGCCCAGCTTCATTCTCCCAGCCTAGAGGGAAGGAAGAGATTGAGCCGCCCACTCTCTCTAACACATCCTCATCATTCTCATCATCATCATCATCACCCTCTCTCCTCCATGCATGTAAATCTCCCAACATTCATCCACCCTGTAAAAAAACTCTCACTTTCCCCACTCCACTCCCAATCTCTCTCTTTCACTCTCTCCCTCTTTCTCTTTCTCTCTCTCTCTCCATTTCCCTCCCTACCTCCTCCTTTCCCTTCTTCTTTTTCGCTCTGTCCCTGTTTCATTGTTGTTAGAAATGGCTGAAAAACTGCACTCACATGTTCAGGGAACAAAACAGTAACCGGTCTTCTGGACCTCTCTGTGCTCCCATCACTTTGGAAGCCTTTGGGGCCTGTCTGTCCAGAGCCAGTTGTCAGACTCCCAGAGAGCTGTTCTCACAGTGACTTCTGCACACCACATTATCTGTATGTCAGATAGCATGCTATGAGGTAATAGGAAAACCATACATTTCCTCTCTCCCAGGGTAAAAATAGAGCAGTTGTCTCAATGCCTCACTTTCTGACACTCTCAGGATTACGCTTGCTACTTTATCATGTTTTGTTTGGACAGTTGGAAGAAGAGATCTGCTGAGTATATTCTACTTAGCCTGACCATCATTTAACAACCACTGTACAAGGGTTTTTTCCTAGCTAATAATCCGTAAAAGTGATGGTTTGCTGCAAAATTCGATTTTCAACAAAGTTTGCATCTTTAGTTTTGAACTGGTGCAAAAAGTCCACCACAACTTAAAAACATTAGTATTTCACCTCTTTTTGTATTTAATTTTCTCCATAATGTAAAAAAAAAAAGTTTATTTGTAATAACATTATTTTAGGAGGGATGGAGTATCATCAGGATTTTAGTGGTACTGATACAGCTCATTTATACTACTCTCTAAAATATGGTGCAAAAAACAAAGACATGAAACGACATGAGAAGATGTCAGAGGATTCCAAATGAACATATGTGAAGACTCTGTTCGTCTCTCTACAGTTGAAAATATTAATGCTATAAGCAATACACAATTGTTACCTCTGGTTTTCAGCTCACACTATTCAAGCTTCCTAATAGTTTGCAGTTTATGATATGCTAGCTACTTTTAGTTTTAACTTTAGGCTAAAGTTAGCTTTCCATCTGCCATCTTCTTGCTCAGATTTTCCCATTCCACCTTAAATGGTGCAGTAGTTGTTGTTATTTAAGGTGGAATGTGAAATTCAGAGAAGAAGCTGGTAGATAAGAAGCTGACTTCAGCTTCATGGTTTTAATGCCGATAATATTTTTGATAAACTGATTTAAGCTATAAAATATCCTACCTAGAGTTTTATGTAGAGGTTTTATGTAACTACCTATAACCATGCATTACAGTAGGATATTTCGGTAAGATATCCCAATTGGCTAAAACAGTCAAACGCTGCACTGCTTCAGAATTATAGAATGTTATATATGCGTTTTATTAGGTTGCTGGTGTTACCACCTCCATGGCTAGAGAGCATGGAATGGCGCTCCGTAATGGTAGCGGTTAGTCAGAGGTATGCGAACGCTTTCGTCATAGAGCGCAAAAACGTCTCTCTTGCTGATCTAGTCTAGCACCAACCATTTGAAGATGGTTGCTATGTAGAATTAACACACAGTCACCAATAGCAGTGTTTTTTTTCATACTTGCACATAAGGAACCGGTACCAATTTAGCACTGGTTCTTGATACCCATCTCTGTATTGGAGTTCATTCAACACGGTTTATTGCTAAAGTGTGATGATTTAGCAGTGTAATTTGATTATTAGTTCTTAGAAATCAAAAATGGTCAAAAAATTAAACTGACATTTTGCTCTAAAACGTGACAGCCAGGTTTATTTTGCCAACCTGTGTCAAAGTTTTATGATGTAAAGGAAAATAGTCTTGTTTAATGTTTTGCCAAACTTTGTATCATGAACTCATTAAAGAACTTTGAATTTGGCTCTTAGATTAGCTCGTCAACTGATCCATTTACCATGCAGGGTATTGGGTTCCTCATCGAGTTCGGGCTAATCCTCGTCAGGCTTGACATGACATTCTGACTCTTGTTAAGTCATAGGAGCACAAGGAAATTGTCTGTGTTTACTGTTTCAGCAGTAGCTGCTGTATGTTGTGGCGTATCGATGGGCGCCAGCTGGGGCAGTCGCTGTTTTGTGGAAGAGCTTGAAATGCTGGATTTGGAGGTGTTTGGTGTTGGGTGTTTGGCCACCTGTGTGCACGCGCTGATGTGTAAGGGGGGGTGTGTGGGTTGGCCGTTTAGGGTCAGAGGTTGGGCTTTGACTGACAAGTGGTTATTAGAAGACTCCCTCTAGCACACACATCATGCCTTACGCATGCACACTCCCTTTTTCTCAAACATTCTCCGTCTCGCAGAAGCGCATGGGCAGACAGCCCTCTATTGTCCCTCAGGCTGCTTCTCGTCTGTTCCAGGCCCTCACTTGCCCCTAGCCTGGCACCCATCTCTAGTCTATAATTAAACGATTATTGAAGGCGGGCAGTGGGGGTTAGGTGAGGAGTTCAGCAGAGAGGTGGTCTGTACACCTGTGTTGGCAAGAGGGTGGCGTGCAATTTTTCACGATTGGCTGCCTCCATCATAAGGGCTGAGGGGAGTTTGTATAGTGTACAGTAGAGTTTGTTTTCAGGTATCATCCCAGGTTTATGGTTCTTGAGCTGCTGGCACTGAGTTAATAAACCAAAAAAAAAAACTTTTTTATTTCACCTCTAAATCCTTAACATTTTGAGTTACTGTTGTATTGTTGTTGTACTGTTTAAATGTAATAACATAATTCAGAGTGTTCCCCTATCATTTAATAGGCAGGGTGGTGCGTCTGACCCAACAAATGTGCTGCCTTGGTTTAGAAACTGGTAATTAGGATGTAGCTAGTAGGCTTCCTAGCCTTTGGTTTTAATGTGGTATGCGCTCATGTTTTGGCCAAAGTAGAATACACAAATTTTATGGAAATATGCAGTAAATTAATCATTGATATATTAATGAGCCTAGGGTCTCATTAGGCTTTAGGTTGTAAATTGACATTTTTGGATGGTTTTATTGAAATATGGTGTTGTACTCCTACATATGGGGTAATAATATATGTGAAACTTGAACATTTGCAGTTTTATCCTGAGAAAAACAGCGAGAACTTTCCGTGTGGATGTTTGCAGAAATAAGCAATCAGCTTTGCAAGACGAAAAAAAATGCTATAAACAGCTTAATTGTAGTCTTCTATACGTTTGATATATATTTATCTATGCAGGTATATGCACATATATATACATACACACACACACATTTGGTTCTTCATGAGTCAGTCCCAATTAAACATTGTGAAAATATGTTTAGAGAATGTAAAACTGCGTATTCAGTGTATTTTAAATATAATTCAGTGGTTTAGTGCCATTCTGATCCCTCATGTGTTTGACTTGCTTGTTTGCTCAATGCTGGTAGTTTTGAAGGGTCTATCGGCCTGCTTGTAGAATATCAAGGACAAACACTGTAATTTCATGAATAGTTATGGAATTACATTTTGATATGCTTTGGCAATCAGTTTATTTTCTATGTTGACAGGAGTCCTTCCAACTGTACTTCCAGTTTTTTTTTTTTTTTTTCATTTTTGAGAAATGACAAACATTTGTTTTCCTTTCCACAAAATTCAACTTTTGATCAAATTTAAGCCATAATACACTATATCCCCTTGTAATTATGAAAAGAAATGTGGTTATGATAGAAGCTTTACAGTCAGCACATACAGCAGAATTGTTCTGCTAGTTTCTAGGAGCTATGCAAAATCATAACATGCTTATATCATTGCTGGTATTAACTGAGGTTTCATTTCAGAATTATTATATAGTAATTAATATCATTATTACAACTCTGTATCTTTTTTAGACACAATTCTGAGACAAATATGCTAGTGAGAATCAAAAATGTGGGCCTACATACAGGCTCTTCCCGTGCCCAAAGTTGAGATGTTGACATTATGATTTTACATTTAGGAAGTGAATGAACAAGACAGAAATGTCTTGAAAATGAAATATTAATAACACTGGATCCAACACAGATATTTTCTTTCGACTTTTGCTGTGGTGTTCATAATAAAAAAAAAATGTAGAAAGAGAGAGAGAAATAACGATAATGTCTTCAAGCGCTCATAAAATAGCAGCTTAGGAAAGTGAAAGCAGCATTGAGAGTTTAACAGTCTAATTTAGCAGCTGAAACTTTTAGAGCTTTTGGACACATCGACTCTGTAATTCAATTTTAGCTGATTTTGGAGACATAGTACATAAGAGTCCATTGGAGTACATAGTACATTGGAGACATAGATGAAGCAAAGGACAAACTAATAGAAAGCTGAACTCCTGTCCTGTTGAACTCCTGCCTCTCTACAGTGTAGCAGGCCTATAGTTCCTCTGTTCCTCATACCCATCTGTTTTAAAGATAAGTCAGAGTGCTGATTTGTAGCGCTGCCACTGCTGGGGTGTCGTGCTGTTGACATGCTGTTTTATGTGCCACCTCCATGTTCCCCGTCCTGCTGTCTTTTATATTCGATGTTATTGTATGGATTTTCAGACAAATCAAATGGCAGCAGTGGCCTTTTTCTGCTCGTTGCATTATGAGGTCTATCTCACAGAGACCGCCAGGCTCCACTTTCAAAGAGTTCTCTTGTCAGACTTCCATAAAAAAGGCCCACCTTTTGAAATGACACATCGAGTTTCCAAGGACCCACTAGACTCCAGCCAGTCTCTGAACCTCTTCTCAGACTTTTGGGAGAGTGGACCTGAGCGAAACGTGAGTGAAAAAGCTGTTGCCACATTTTAATTTCTTTGCTTTCTTTCATCCCTATTGACTGCCCACCTTGATGGCAAATATTGAAGGCTACCTATTATGAGGGCAGGATTGGGTTTCCTTGAGCTTCTTGTTTTCCGTCTCCTTCCAGCTCTGAGGCCGTATCCCGTGCCTGGACCCTCGCTTCTTTCTGTGTCCTCCTGTTCTCCTTGGCCACACTGTTTCACAGTCTAATTACAGGTCAATTAAAGGCTTTCTCCGGCCTTCTGCCGTGCCCGGCACAGGAGGCTTAGGGCTCAGTAAGAGTGGGAGTGAAAGAGATATCATTTCATGTGGAGATCAAGCAAGAGCCCCTGTGAAAGAAGGGATTGAGGAGGAACCCCTGAAAGAGTGAAAGCCATCCCCCCCTTCTCCCTCCTGGAAAAAAAAGAAAGGAGGGGGGCTGCTGGGATAGGGGCCAAGGGATTATGGGAATATTCATGACCAGATAAAGAGCGGGGACTCATGAATGGATGTGTCCAGAAGCTCATCTCTTAGGTAAACATGGGCCTAAATGGAGCTAAGATCCAGCTTCTCGGACACGCAGGAGCAGGGTATGGATCGAGAGCGTTTGCTTCTTTCCCCCCCGAGTCACATTTCCGTCGCAGTGAAAAGAAAAGCCTTATTTTGGCCTTTTCTTCACAGTCATACTACATTCTTCCATGTGGAACAAACAGATGGTGGAAAGAAATAAATGTCTTGTTTCTCACAGTCCTTTCAGACACGTTAAGCCAGTGTGCACACAAATGTGCCTGCCATCCTTCGCTCTGCTTTATTCCTTAAAATTGGAATGGCTGCAAGTCTACAAATGTGTTGTTGGTTTGTGTGTTGTAAGCATATTGGGAAGAATCAGGGTTGTTTTGTCTCCTTTGGTCAGGCCTGTCAATTTGGATTGGGTTTGTCATTTCCTGGGATCGCCAGCCAGTTTGCACAGGTCATTGTTTTCCCCGTTTGATGGAAGTCATGTTGCTTTATGGTTTGTAAACTCTATTGCATTTTTACCTGAACTCATGCTGGAGAATTAAACAGACCGTTTAGAAATGGGCCAACTTGCTGCTATGTAATGACAGTTAAACAGTCCAACAGCCAGGTTTCCACAGGTTTAGAAGTTCAGATGTTGTTGCCGTGAGAAGCTTTGTCCAGCTTGAGTTTCATCCACACACCTGCAGGGTTGTCGACGTGCTCCCCCTCAGCTCTAATGCCTTCGTTACCCTCCCTAATCTCCTCAATCGCAGTCTTTTATATGCTTATGCTCTAACAGAGTATAAAAGAGCTGGCCATGGCTGCTACCTGCCAGCAGAGTGTGTGTGTGTGTGTGTGTTTGGGTGTGTGTGTCTAAGTGTGCGGGGAAGGTGCCATGGGGTCGTGTTTCAGGGGCTGAAATTTTTTGAGAGATTGCACACGTGCATGTGTGTGCGTGTGAGGGGTCAGAGTGTTGTGTTTCAGACCACAGAGGTGTTGGAGTGTCTACAAAAGCTGCCTTATTCCTTTTATCCCTCACCTCTGCGCAGAAAGGGGAACCCCCATGCCATTACACTCATAAAACGGCCGCACGAGCCTCGCATGACAGTGTTCAGTTACAGGCACAAGCTAGGAGCAGAGTGTCCATGTGAAATACCTATTGAAGCTACTGTGGTTAAATTAAGTGGCACAATGGAGCAGGTCCACCTGGATTACACCTGCACTTTTATGATGGCTCAGAGAAATCTTTGGTTTTAAGAGTTAAAGAACCTGTATAATGATCATCCTGTCTGCAGTTCAGGGCTTTCGAGCCCTTTAAATAATTAGGGTGATTAATTGCAATATTCTAATTAATCACAGTTGACTTATTTGCAAAAATGTCAACCTAAAGAAAGATTTTTTATTTATTTATTTATTTATTTAATGGTGCATTTTGTTATAGAAGTGGACAAAATCAGAACGTATGTATGATTTCCAGGAACTTAATAATGTTATTTACACTATATAAATACAGGGTTTACATGCCCTTGAAAATCATGTAACTTCCAGTTTTCCAATTTCCTGGTTTCCAAATTTTGTCACCATTGCAGTTGTATGCAAAAGTAAAAAAAAAAAAAAGGCAAATTATTTTATTATTTATTTTATTTTATATTATTACATTTTGTACATTGAAATGAATGAGCTCATCCTCTACAGGGAACAGACTTTAATAAGGAATTTTCTGCAGTTTATTGCAGTTTCTTTTCTGTTTATTTCCTGAGTAGGAGATACAGCAAAAAAATGAGCAATAAATGAAATGCTGTAACGTTTTCCCAGGCCGCATTTTTGTTTTTTCCAGTATGTTAAATGAAGCTAATGCATAGTAATTTTGCATTGGCATGTGCTTGAATTCGTTCTCTCTACAGGGAATGTATGTATTGTGCATGATTGTAGACAAGCAATGGTTCCAGCTTCTTCATGATTGTACTCCCTCACTTTTGTTCACATAGCTTGTGTTTTCTTACTATGGTGGAGGCTCTCAGTTGGAATTGTACTCATTTTCCTCCTGCTGCTGTTAGTTTGCTCCTTGCTAATTTATCCGTAGGTCTGTGTGAGCACCGTCTAGCATTACTGGTTAAGGTATCACTTTAAAAGCCATTTAAACACCATTGAAACACGAGGGCTGTGATTACGGCTTCTATAATGGCAAAATAAAGGTTTCAGAATTACACAGGGTTTGAATTTCCTGCAAGAAAATGATTTGTTAAAAATATTTAACATGCTAGTAAGATTTGGCAGTAGGGAAATCAAGAGAAGGCCTACAATAAAATCACACCAGTTTCATTTAATTAGTTGGAAAATACATTTTACCCAATTTTCCATTTGCCCCCAAAAAAAAAAACCAACAACACCGTACTGGAGCATCACAAGCTTTGCTTTTGCCCCACCAATTAGCACCGTTAACTGCATGTGTAGATAATGAAACCCCACACTGCTTCAAACTACAAGTTGTTTAGTATTTCCAAATGCACTTGCTTATGGCGTTTTGGACACTATACATTATTTACATATTGCAGGACATTATACTTCATGCTGTGCTGAGGAATCTTATTTTCCATGTCTCGTTTAACTGACTGAATGCCAGTCTTAGCCTCTAGGGCACAGGCTTTGAAGTGGTGATTGGAGCTGAAGTAGTGCAATGGAACACCACCTCTCCATCAGATTTACTAGCAGACTTCTAAATAGTACTGGCTACCATATGCTGTTTGGGTAACTGAGAGGTTGGCAACCAAACCACAGTGGCTGGTGACATGACTGTTATTCTGAAAAAATGTTTTCTTAGGTTGGGTAACAGGCAACATGACTCTATGGACTCAGTAGGTCACTAATGGCTGCTTTGTTCACCATTCTGCTGCGACATCAATTGATATCAAGTGTTGAACTTGTTAAGATTAATACTTAGTTAAGTGTTAAACTTCTTTCTTCAGTCACTGTTAATTCTTTTCATAGCAAGGTGCATTAAAATGCTGAACCATGGATTCTGCTCAGTTTGACAACCCTGATCAGGTTGCAGCAGTGAGCAGTGCAGGAAATTCTTTTTAACTATTAGTTCAATTATTATTAGTGTTGCATGTTAGCTAGCTAAAATCCAGAGCAGTAGGACTGCAGCTATTGTTAAACCTGTCCTGTAGCCTTGAATTGCAAGGGTGTCATAAGCTGTGCCAAATTAAAGTCTATTGCTGACTAGCTGGTGTTTTCTCTACTAGACAAATGTTTTTTTTTTTGCCTATGGAAATGCATGTGTTTATAAAAGTGGGGAATGTGTTGGTTATTAAAATGGCTTTTACAGTTTTAGAATGTTTTAATTATTGAATTCACATGTACATTTTTTTTTGTCTTACCCTTCTGCAGAAAAAGTACGAGAAATCCAGGAGAAACTTGAAGCCTTCATAGAAGCTCTTCACAAGGAGAAGTAGTGCCACAGGTATTCAGTGACTCATTTTTCTTTGCACTTCACAGGCTGGAGTTTGCATAAAATTTAATACGCGTAGACTTCTATCATTAATAATGTCTTTATTTTCAAGGGCCCGTATCTGACAATCTGAATTTTATTTGAACTTAATTTTTTAATAGAATGTGATGTAGTATGTAAGGTTTTTTAATGTTTCAAAACCTGCCCTTTACTCATCAGTCCATACATGGAAAACTGCAAAAACAGTCCGATTTGAGTCAGTTATTTCTGTGATGTCATAAAACAACGTGTTAAGCCCCACCCTCACTCTGAAATTCTAAGGAACGTTTCAGCACGGATTGCTCTACAGGATAGCCAAGTACAACAGTGCTCCTTTAGATGTGTCAGTTGTACACTAATGTCAGAAATAGGGATAAAATATTATGTACAAGAAAAAGGCAAGATATGGGGCCATTAAATGTTCTCGTTATCTTGATTATGATATATGGACCATATGAAATGACATGCTTTAATCCAGTTCCTTTATGTTTCAGAAACGCTGGATGCCATCGTGTCCTCAACCAAGAAATGCACTGATCACAGAAGACGCAATTTTGCTCCTTTTGCTGTGTACATGATTGGCCTCCCTTCCTGATTTTAACCACCATTGCTTTAGCTGTCCCTCATTCTTCATGCAGACACACACACACACACACACACTCACTTAAGCCCCTGCAGAACTCTGCCTCCCTCTTTAAAACAGACTTGTGAAAACAAGTCAAGTGCGTAGGAGCCCCTTTAAGTTTGTCGAACATTTGATCACTGTTGGAAAGGAGCGTATGCACGAGTGGAAAGTGGTTCCCGTCACAGTCCCATGCTTTATTCTTTTCTCCTGTAGCACTTAAAAGGCAATGTGTTCGCCAGAACTGTTCTTCATGCACAACCGAAGAGAGGTGTGGGGGGTGTAAGAGGGCAGAGAAAGAGAGAAGGAGAGAGGGAGAATGAGAGAGACACATGCACTTACAGGCTTAATGTGTCTTCTCCTCCCTCGTTTCCAATAAATGAAGATTTTGTACAGCGTTCGTATTTTTTCCTTCCAGCCTTCCTTATTAATTGCAGTGATGTTTATGGAGAAGGCACATGGTTAAGCTCATCTGTTGTTGATTTGGCTGCCGGAGCATCCCAAATGTCTTTTATCTTTCACTGCTGCGGCTTTTGTTCATTTTGACCAGCTGCTTCTCCATGGCTAAAGAGCCTCCCGTTCATTTTTGTGACCTTTAATACCTGCAGCGTCGCAGCCAAAACGAGACACCTTAGTGATCTTATCTACAGCATATCAAAGTTCTTGCTGTAATATAATGGGGCTGCTGACACGAATAGTGTTAGTGTAGGTAGTTTTTGATATGAATACGTATTTAGCCCAACACGCTATAAACACAAAGCACTTAAAGATTTGCTGCTTGCTTTATGGTTGATTCGTGGAACGTTCTCAAATGCTTCTTAAACGGAGAGCATACGTCTGCCTAATCTGGATTAATGGTCAAGCATTATTCATTTTTACTTGTGTCCCTTCTTCTCCTTTCCTCTCTTCTCCTCTACTTTGCTCTGTATCATCTCTCCATCTCTCAATATAAGGAACTTTGCTATAACTAATTGTTTCACACTGTTTGGTCTGTTCTGTCACTTCCTGTCCTAGCCACCATCTCCCATTTGTACTCTGCCCTCCCAATACTGCACATCTTTTAATTTGTGCTGTTTACTTGGATTTTGTAAAATCCGCTATGATGTCCTAACGACATGGAGAAAGAAAGGCATTGTTCCAGATAGCTCATATGTATAAATGGGTAAATATACATTGTGTACATGTAAACGTCGCTGAAATCATGGATCCGTCATCACTGGGGGAGGGGGGGTCCGAGTGTGATGCTTGTAAAAGTAATATATCCATCTAAATAGGTTGAAACATTTGTTGTAGATTGTAATGTTTGCATGTTGTATGCCATCAAATGCGGTTTATTTATTAAACTGGTGTTAAAAAGGTAAAATAAAATGGATATTAATAATCCAATGCTTCAGTTTTAGCCGGAAAAACATGAACAATGGGAAAACATTCCTGAATATTGTCTACCTCTGTTTAGAGTTCAGAGCACATTTGCAGGGCATTAAACATGTGCAGTTACAGGTACAGGTTAAGGTGTTTTGCTACAGACACATTCAGGATGACTGAGTTCTGCTCTGTTTAAATAAAGCTTTGTTTTACTGATTAGAAATGAGTAGGTGAAATGAGGCACAGCTTGTTTCTGTATGTCAAATTGCAACATTTAAACATATTTGAACTGAAACTGGTTCCAGTTTTTGTGATTACGAGAAGAGTACTAGTCATACTTGTACTATAAAGTTTGCACCTGTGACTTCAGAATAACTTATGCTATGAAACATTTAACTTTTCTGTGTGTGAACAAGCTTTGTCTAAATTTTACTGGAATGCGATGTCATTCTTATACAGCTCACTTCATGTGGACGTATATAAATAGAACACACAAACTATAAAACTAGAACTATATTTCACTGTTTCAGAATGTTTTAATTGGACTAATTCAGTTTGCACTACATTGTGTTTGAGAGAATGTGAACTGACTGGGCAATGAACATGGAAGAACTGAAAGATTTGTCACTGAGAATTCAGACAACACAACAAAAAGACACACATTATACAAAATTAATCTATGTATTTACTTTAGATTTGTATGAAATGTTGTCGAGACCAGTTACTACTCACTAGCTGGATCTCTTCCCATCACATGATTCTACCAAGCTTTAGTAGGTTAGCTAAAAGATCTTCTCTAGAGTAATGTAGGGCTAGCGTAGCCAGTAATGCTATCTGGGACTTCCAGCCAAGGCTGACTGTGGCATCGGCTGCATACCCAGTTCCATCACAGAGTGCATCAGAAATAAATGGGTGAACACAATATGGAAGTATGTGGTTGTTCCAATAGTAGAAAATGCAGCTGCCATTCATAATTACATGAGGAAAAATTAAAAGCACTGAATTTACTGCAATATGCAGTGATTTAGTTGATAATTTGGACACTACCATAAAGAAACACTACCGGTGCTTTGCATGAATAACAGTCCGATATTGCAGTTTATCTGGTATATGTGAATTCAGTGTATTTTAAAAATCTGTAAATACATTCCAGTAAGCATACTCACTTGCTACATTTGATTTCCCCCGACAGTAGCAAACATCCAGTGTGCTAACGATAGTGGAGGCTAACTCCAGCACAATGTACCATTTCAGTGATTGGACATATAAGCACTAGTCAATTAATTAATCTTCAAGATATTAAAAACAGAGACGTACGTTTGCACTTAAGGCATTGTCTGCATGCTGTGGCACTGGTTGTAGCTTGGTGTTGGGAAAAGATCAATTGGAATTTTCCCCAAAACTCAGTTGAGGATGCAGTGCATGCCTTTGCCTCTTAAAGAACGGCCTGATCACTGAAGATTGAACTCATTATCTCCTGATAGTAGAGCCAACGCTTAAGATGGGAGTCCTGAGGAGGCCTATAGTGCACTATTTCTCTTCTAGGAAGTGTTTCCAATTATAGCTTCTGTATAGCTTAACAGTTTTGTCCTGCAGTCCAAAATACACAAATACAGTAAGATAAATTGAATATTGGCTCCCCATTATTTATAATTTGAAATAAAGAATTTCTAGAAAATCATTGTAGGCAGCATTTTGCTGAGATTGTTGTTGAAAGCTTTGCTTTCTGTTGGGTTTATACTGGTTTTCTCCCCGTTTCTCCTCTTTTTGCAGTTTTGGATTTGTGATGAGAAGGTTGCCCAGATATTGAGTGAGTACGTGGGCCTGTGTGTGCCTACTATTCAGTGGTTTGAGTTGGTTATGCACATATCCTGCAGCTAATGAAGCAGTGAGAATATGACCTGTGTTCTGCGGGCGGAGTCTGTTCCTGGTTACCAGCTCCCTGCTCTCTTTGGCCCGCGTGCTCGCAGAACCTGTGGGCAACATGTGGAAGCTTGTGGAGGCCCTGGAGCCCAAAGCTCCAGCCTGGCCTTCTGAATAACATGGGGCAGTTTGTGTGCGTGTGTGTCGGGGGGTGTCTTTAACTTCTGGGCATCCTCTCCCATTTCACAAGGGTCTGATTGTTCCTGGCATCGCAACCTTGCCGGAGGGGGGCAAAGGGAATTGAGGAGGTGGGGGGATTTCTGTTTTTTAGAGAGAGAATGTGGGGCTCTATATCCCTTCCAGCACCTGAGGGCCATATACATGCATAAGCTCCAGCCTTGACTGGCTGCCTTCTTGTGCGCCTTCGGAGAATGATCATATTCCCCTGTTTGTTAAAAAAAAAAGAGAGAGACAGCAAGAGGGGCGGTTTTGGGGGGTTGTTTGGAGAAAGAGGCTTTAACCTAATGACTCCATGCAGCATCTCAATAGGGGCGAAGAAGAAGTCAACCTCCAGCAGAATGGCTTTGTGCTATCAGATAGCCGGCTTCTGAGAAGGAGGGGGGCAGAGAGGAGGACACACTATACGACCATTAGCATCTCCAAAGGCCGTCACGTTGACTAATAGCCCAGGCCACAACGCCACAGTGGCTCAGTTTGTGTTTTTTCTCCATTATGTGATGGACACAAAAGAGAGGGAGACTGGTAAAGACCTGTCAAATGTGCCACCGCTGCCGTCGTGCACAAAGCTTTATTTCTCCCCTCGCCAAAAAAGGACTGACTTGTTCTTTCTCTGACTCTTTATTTTACCGTCCTCCCACCCCACCACCCGGTCTTTTTTTATGGGGGGGTTGCGTAGAGGGTGGGCACTGAGAGTCACTCTGTGAATAAAGCCTTAAGAAAAGGAAATAAATTCAGTAGTTCAGTGCTTGGGCAGATTGGGCCATGTTACCATTTGTTCACAGGCTTGTCTTCTGCCTCGGGCCTTCCCCCATGGGCTTTGCAGTGTCTCCGTCCCGTGCACAGGCAGTTGATGAAGCGCCAGAGCCAGGGCAGGGTTCAGCTTTTCATATGCCACCCACAAAGATGTGATCAAACGCCGAGAACAGAGTTAGGCTGTTTCCACATACCGTACCGGCAAGATTATTTCTCCTCCGTATATGTACTTGGAAAAAAAAAAAATAAATAAAAAAAAAAAAATATATATAGGAAATATAATATACAATATATATACTCTGAAACTATAGCAATTAACTAGCATTTCTGTAAATAACAAATCTGCACTTGTTACTCAAATGAGAGGTTCGGGACATTTCCAGGATCTCTTATATTGAGTGGGCTCTTTCAAGCACTTCTTTGAGGAGTTTTGCTCTTACCGGTCCTTAAGTGGCTACCTTATAAACAGCACATGTTGCTGCTCCAATCCAGAGTATATGATCTTCTTTTTTTAATACAAGGGACAGAGCTGACATTTAGACGGATCCAGATCTCCACACCATCCTTCCATGTCTTTGGAACCAAATGCGTCCAAAAACAGGATGTTTTTAGAACCCTTTTGGATGACTAGCTAAGGTTAGCTAGATACAAATTATGCATGCTGATGGTACTTAGGAATCCCTCAAATTGTTGACACTGGCATTGCATTTTCAAGAGGACCGATTTGGGTCACACTTAGAACTGCAATAGCTTTACAGTACGTTTCAGTACATGAAGATTCCTAAACTCCAGGCGCTGTCTGTAAAGACGAATGAGACCCAAGTGCCTGTCTTGATTGCTGAGTCAACACCTTTTTTTCATCAATGCGCTCTTGTCCTTCCTGAGAAAGCAACAGGCTGCCTTCTCCTTTTACTGTCCCCTGGGCTGATGCTTAAAGGAAGGAGAGAAACCGTGGCACAATTGCCTATTGTGTGCATTATGTTTGAGGCATCTTCCCATTGCTGCTGTGGGGTCCATTCCCCTGCTGAATTAGGCCCATGGGGATTTTAGCCAAGTCACAAAGGTCAGTTATCTCCCTCCACACCAAACCACCCCCACCCCAGCCTGCGTCTCGACGCGAGCCATAAATTACTATAACCATTTAGCATTGATATTAGCCCCCCACTCGCAGCGTTCACCCTGAATACATAAGGAAGAACTTGAATAGTCCTGTGGACGCAGTTTCTCATGTGCTGGCTCATGTGTCCCTGCCTAGGCTGGGACTTCTTTTCTTCCTCACCCTTCATCCGAATGGGAAAAGTGGGAAAAATCAATAAGATGACCTCACCGTCTCATGGCCCGGAATGCCATAAATGAATTAGCCCCTTTGTTGGGGGAACGAGGCCGTTTAATGGATTCCCGATGGCAAATCTATATTTCGTCTCGCTAATCTCCTCCACGGCCGTTTCCACGCCCAAGACAAAACAAGTCTGTCATTTTATGTTCGTTCATAAAGGGACACTAACGCTTACTGTTAGGGGCTTAATTTAACACACCAGCCGTCCTCTAGCAGGGGAGGTAAACACAGCAGCCTGTGAAAGCCTTTGAAACAGCAGGAGAGAGCCGAGGCGGAGGACGAGGCTTTGCCTCATGACAGGCACTCACTTTCATGTGAAGATAAGGGCCGTTACCATGGAAGGCAGATCCGCAACAGAGTGCTTCTTCTTTTGGGGCATAGGAACTCTAGGCTGGGTGAGTTTGCATGGACTTAGGGGGATTATTGGGGTATTCATAGCAACCCCAGGGCCAGCAGGTGAGGTCCTGCCTCAGCTCCCTTATCCTTTAGGTAAACACTGCTGTGTGGGACGGCAAAAGGAGGACTGAGGGATTCGTTGCCAGGATGAAAGTGTATCCACAGGCTCGCTGATCCCTCCCAGTGGAGTGCCTTCTTTAGGGCCCTGCCACTTGTTCCGGCATGGGGGTATCTGAGGGCCGCATTCACTCTGTAAGTGGTATAGTGTGGCTGCACCAAACGTAGTCTGGTGACATTACTTGACTGGCAAGAATGGTATCTTAGCAGACACTAAAACCCTTCGCAAACAAGCACAAGGCTTTTGCACTGATGCCGAGACTTTAGATACGTCTATCTGCTTTTTGTGCTGCATGCCAAACGGAGGAAATAAGGGAAAAGGCCTGTAGCAGTAATCAGTATTCCTTTTTTGAGGTCACAGAAAGCTGCAGCATTTATGTAAGAGCATGCATACGTCTACGACCTTGCATATCTTCTTTCCCTGTAATTAACCAGTATATTCAGTAGGGATACACAATGATACCAGAATTGTATCATTACTGTCAGACATCTGCTTGGAAAAATATTCTCATCAGCTTTTGGCTCTGGCCAGTATTTCAAACTGATATTTGATGGCACATTAATTTGTTCTTTGGGAAGGGCAGAACATGAAAGCTGCTGTGCTAAAATATCAGCTATTGTCATGCTTTTAAAACACTCACCAACCTGCTAACACAGGTTTATACAGCCCCAGTTTCTGATTAATAGGGGTGGGGTGAATATTGATACAGCATAGTATGATGATTTTTTGCATAGCAAAGCTGTATTTGATACATGGATGCCAATTATCAACGTTTTATTATATGAATGTAAAGTAAGGTTTTTATGACAACGTTAGTAAATCTCTCTACTTGACAAGCCCAATGTGCTGCAATAAAATTGACTGAAGTGAGATGAAAGGGCTGAAAACATGTCATTGGGTAAATCAGGCGTTAAGAAATTTTCCTTTGGAAACTTTGGAAAAATTTGCAGTCACAAAAAGGTAAATATTGCAATATTGCCCTGCAATATTGTATCATGGGGCCTTTTATGATTCCCACCCCTAATACTTAATATCAACAGGGAATTCTGGTGATTTGTCCAAATGTCTGCATAATTAAAATGTTAAGATGTAAACTAAGTAATTCAGGGTGGTCTGATGTGAAATGCTCCTTTCTAGAGAAACTTGGTCAGAATCATTCATGGAGGAGGTAAAAGGAACCAGGCATCTGAAGAGTTTAATGCCTCTAGACGCTCTGTCATAGAACGTTATTACATGAAGTTGTTAAGTATGTGTTAACTGAAGCCTGAATCACGGTTTTACAATAGTTTTCAGATAAGTTTATAATCTAAAACGCAAGTTTTGAAAATCTGTTCATGGTGGAGAGTCACTATTTTACATATCAGCATTACATTGAAAAACTCAGCTGACATGTTCCCTGCTGGTTTTGGATAATAAATTAATGGATGTATTTGTGTTGTTGACATTGTGACTTCAGGTTTCTGTCACTACTGTTGTAAAGAAATCCAAATTTCTCTACAATAAACCATTTTGCAATGAACTACTCCGAATGACTCACATCTCAAAGGAAAACAACATGCAGAAATTGTGAAAAATTGAAACCATTACAGACTTAATATTATCCAGTGATTAATTAATAAATAATATATAAATAAATAATGCATTTTGAGATTTAGTTACTACTATTATCTGGGGGGGACCAAGTAACTGTTTAACTGGCATTTAACTGGTCATTTCTTCCTTTTAGCCAACTGCAGATCATGCTTTCTCTAAATCAAGGCACAGTGTGTACTTGTTTGATTCAGGCGAGCCAACATGAGATTACACCAAGTCCTCACGAGACACAGAAAATCACGCTTTCAGACATGCAGGCACAGAGCCGACTACTCTACACTCGCATTTCCATCATTGGTGTCCAGTGTACTTGCTGGATAAACGTCATCTTGTATGCCTGTGGATCTGTGTTTGTTCACCTGCCTGTCAAAGAGAGGGAAGAGCCGGCTTGTTTGGCCTGGAAGGGCGCATCCCTGCCCCTTCCTGCCCCCCCACGTTGCCCCTCTCACAGTCAGCACGCCCATGAGTCTGCTCAAATATTGGCTTAGTGCCTCGGACCTGGATGGTACACACCCTGCAGCCTTTGACAGTTGCTGCCTGATGGGCATTGTCCTCATTGTCCACTCTGACTCTTTGGCCCCTGCCAGACCAGGCCCTGCCCTCTGCAACCAGAGGCCGAGAATGGACCTCTGTAAATGTGTGTGTGGGTCAGTGTGTACTGAGGCAGTGTGTGGCGGTGGTGGGGGGGTGCTGTTGTGAGTATGTGTACCCATCGCTGTGATCCTGCGCTCAGGAATGTTTGCTCTGACAATACAGAGCAACTGTAGTCATTCTGCTCAGAGCCCTCTCCAGCCTCAAATCAAACAGCACTTGCGAGGCGAGAGGATCTTCTTTATCTGGGCGACGTTGCACTTTTTTTAGAGGAGGAAGGTAAATAATTACAGGGCTTTAATAGGTGGATAATGTGCTCCCCGGGTGCCTGGGCTCACCCTGAGCAAACAGGCCAATCCACTTCCACAACACGGTCCTACACATGCCAATTGTCAATAGGTACAAATTACCAAAATAACGGTAATCTAATACAATGTAGAATTACGTGACCTAGACGGGCTAGCTGCAGCATTAGCTTTCCTTTAACCCATTTAGATTAGTTTTTCTCTTTCTTTGCATCCTTAAAACTTTAATTATATGCAAAAAGTGCACAACGTACTGCAGCTTAATGTCTTAATCTGAAACAACTGCCCAAAGGCTTCTATCATAAGTGAGGTTTGAGCTAACATGTTTTCTGTTGTGTTACTAAGTACAGCAAAAACATGATGAAATGATGGTAATCAACCATGTGCCATACTTTTGGCAGATAGATTAATGGATAGATTTAGGCTGATTAGATTAAATATGCTGTAGTCTTTTAGTACTTTAAAAGCATAAGCATTCTATGTTTCTCTGAAATACTTAGAGCACTTTTGTCAGAACAAATCCTTGGCTCACCAAAATGATAACTTTCCAGGAGAAGGAAGGAAATTACTGTAAGTCAATGGAACCAGAAATTTTACTAGTAATTCTCAGGCTATTTCTTTTGGTCTGGTCATCATAAATTTGTACATGCAATGTAAAAGGTAACTGGCATTTGGCCTTTCCAAAAGATTACAATATAATACAGCAAGTGCTGAGGACAGTTTAGGGCTGGTTGTCTGTTGCACTGTTAATACAGTTACTTAATGCATAGACAGAGCTTTAAAAGTAAGAAAAATAATCAGCAGAGAACTTTTAGTGCAACTACAGTATACAGAGAGTGATTTTATGATTAGTGTCTTTATGTGTCTTTTTTGAATATTGGATGTAAGAAAACATGCAGAGTGCATTTAACCATTCAAAAACCCATTTTAGGAGCTACATCCCATTTTTTATTATTATTTTTTTGTTGTAAATGGCTTTAAAGTGTAACAGGGTTGAAAGTAACATGTTTCTAGTTGTTACTAAATAAGACGTTAGTAATTGTAACAGTAACTAGTTGGATATAATGTAGCAAACTTTAATTAGGCATAAATAACACTTAAAATTTCCAGTTGTAACAAATAATTCATTAGTAACTATTACAGTATAAGTGAAAAGTTAGTTATACAGTACAATACAATAATCATTTAATCAAAATATCACTCTTGTTCTTTATAGTGTTAGGGTTATACTATACTAGTATTAAGGTTATACTAAATGCTAACTAACAGTTACAGACTGTAATTACAGTGAAACTACTTGGAATTAAAGCTGTAAATTACAAAACGACTTTATTCCATCTTGCTTTATTACTGCATCATCAGTTCTTCAGAATAATGTATCTAATGGCACTGAAATATTATAATACTAGCTGAAATACAGAAACACTGAAACAGTGGCTAAATTACTGCATTACAATCACCCATGGTTGCTCTATTACTTTCACATGTAGGCCCACCTACAGATAGATAAGATAAAGATTTCTGAAATTGACCAAGATTCTACTTTTAATCCAAGTTGTTGTGTTGAGAATAGAATGTATATAGTATTCATATAGTTTAAGAAGATAAGTTTAAGATCGTAACCAATTCATCCTATTCAATTAGAATAAAATGCAAAATAGAGGCATTTGCACTAGTGGTCTCACACTTGATGTATATGCATATCAGTGGGACACAAATGGAAACACCCCGATCATGGAATCACCCCTGAGAAGACCACACATGACCAACACAACACCACTTATGTAGCTCCAGATTGACTGGTAAAGACACACTCTGTTTTTAGGTTCTTATAGGAGGATCACGTTGGTAAGTGTAGCCTGCCCCTGACCCACTGTCTTCTCTAACCCCTCGCAGAAGGAGACCTGGGTGGTTAACGACCTGAGAGAGGCTTCTCTTATTGAGCACTCAGCGTGTTACAGAGCAGCGCAGCAATGTGACAGTATTTATTACTCTCCCTCTCAGTGCTGCCTCTACACAGCTGCATATGCTGCCTTTCACAAGCACTCACACTCTCTCTACTCCACACATTCCTGTCATTCACTGAGGAAAAAGAAGAGAGTCCCCCCCTTCTCTTCTCTCACTCGTTCTCTGTCTTCCCATCCTCCTGCAGCTGCAGCTCTTCTCTTGTTAATGAAATTATCCTGAACTCTGTGATGGCTCTCTGCTGAGGTAATGGCGAAGTTATGTCAACAAATTGGCAAGGATGGATAAGGAGGCTTTACAGGGATGCATGAGAGAGAAGTGTGGGAGGGAATGTGTGTGTGTGTGTGTGCGTGTCTGGGGAGGGGGTTAGAAGGGATGTTAGAGCTCATTGTTAGGCTGAACAATGTTAGGTGCTCCCACAGTTAGTTCTACTCTCACCAAATTCATCATAGCAATATTTCCTCCTGCAACTTTCTCATGGGGCCAATTTCATTACAGCACTGGGTTTTATTGTATTGGGTTAGAGAACTGGAGACTGCGTTGTTCATTTTCATTCCAAAATAGGTAACACTTTATTTGCATGATCTACTGTAAGCCCATCGTAGATGCTCACCTTGTCTATTACTTAACATTCAGGTATGTATCTACTAGATTCAGCCCTAACCGCAGTCCTAATACTAACATTGTTTGATCTTTAGAAATGTGCTGAAAAAGTGTTGATTAGGCATCAATGAGGCTGATTGTGTCCACCTAAAGACTAAAGTGTTAGATAGTTCTCTGTTTGTTAGATTATTAGGAAACTCTCTATATTTATTTAATGCACATCATCACACGCATCTCCAAAATGCATTGCAGGAGATATAAAAATTTGCAACCATTCTTGAGACCTAGCATTAGATTAGCATTGTTAATCTTGTCTCTGTCTTGATCTCATTTGGACTCTGTCTTGTCTTGGGGTAAGGTGTAAATTGTGACCAGCTGTGTGTGATGCCTCTGTCTGAAGTAACTGGAAGCTGAATTATTACTGAATATCACCAAACCCAGAATGAACCAAATAAAATGGTTCTTTTTCCACATCAGGTTCTCTTACAACTACCACAAAAGCAAAACCTTTCACGGATTTAAGTGACGTTATTTTCTGGTCCAGTGAATGAGAAGTAGCGATGTTACATTTGGCATTTAGTTCTTTTTCAGCCGAGTCACACTTCAGAGCCATCCTTTTTATCACTGTGCTCAAATTTCATAGCCTGCCCTAAATCCACAGAGAGGACCAGCCAGGCACATAGGTCTTTATATTGAATGGTGCATTTCGTTTTTTTTTTTAAACTTTTATTAAAAAATTATTAATAAAAGTCTGACTCAGTGTGCCCCTGACTCAGATCTTGCAACAACACTAATTTCTATTGGTCCAAATATTGTAAAATTTAATGATTAATGTTGCTCTTTGATGGCTCAAGAGGACTAATGGTGATTTTCCCACAGTTTCTAAGATACATGAAAGATAAAGGAGAAATAAAAGTTCAGTGGCAGATAACCATGAGCATCATTATCTTGGCAAATCTGAGCACACTGTAACTTTATTGAGACCGCAGCTCAACAGGAGACACATGTGAGATTACTTGGCTCTTTTTGCTCAGGAGAAACATCTCAGCAGCAAGGGATGTAAGCAGAAGCCTCCTTTGTCCTCCCATCTGATCTCATTGTTATTGTGGATACACTCCAGAGATTTGAAGGAGATCTATTTTATTTAGTTTTCCTTCCTGTGGGTGGACGTTTGTCCCATAATTATACATGAATCAAGCTTATTGTGTTAGGAAACCAAATGTCAAACCAAGTGGCATTAATTTTAAACACATCATTCCATGACTGTCATTTTCTTTTTGGCAGGTTATTCTTTCAAATAGCAGCTGATGTGTTTCAGATCATTTTAGTTTGAGCCGTTTTTCGGAAACTCCTGCGGATTTACATCCAAAATATCTTTGTACACTTTTGAGCTTATGATCTTTTCACTGACCACAAGCTTGCCAACACACGCCCCAGCTGAAGTGATTCTAAAAGTAATCTTTAGTTGCAGCTGTAACCCTAACACTACTATTGATCAGCTGAGCTTCCCCAGATAGTTTAAAGCTGTTTACATACAGTGAATCCAGACTAATCAGTATATTCCCAGTGCATTCTCTGGTTCTTGGTTTCTGGACTAGTCTGAAATGTTTCTGGAACCCTGCTCTTTATACATTATCGGATACATTTTCAAGCACTCTTGTATGAAGGGATTAACAATACAATTTTAACCTGATAACAGTTCTCAGCCGTATGTGCTGCAAGTCTACCTAAAGTCCACTGGAAACCAGCCCCCCTCACCACCCCCAGGCACAAAAATTCTCCATGGGCCAATTAGGAGTCTACCTGCCTGAGGCCACCCTAACCCCTCCGCACCCACAAGCGTGACCTTTCACCCCTGACACACGGCCTCTGTGCTGAATGAGAACACACAGGAGCGCCAGAGCGAGATCCTGCGTGACTCCCCCTCACCCTGCATGCCTGAAAGAAAATGAGCATGGACCACTAGCTCGCTGAAGGAAGCCACGGGTCGATGGCCATGGCTCAACACAGTGCCAACTGGGCAAACCCAGTCTGGCGCTCACTTTGAGCTGGGATTTGGATAATGCTGATGTTGCTTCGGATATTCCATAACAATCTTTCAGCTCAAAAATAATTTTCTTTACAATAGCCAATTTCTGAATGAGCTCCTTAGACTGCAAGCTTATATGCCAGAATCAAAAAAGCTCAAAAATCCATAATTACATGGTCATATTATTATACGGGAGTCGTTTTTGTTTGGAGCTCATTAAAGTTCAAATTTGCCTTACAGATTCAGTGCTCAAAGTTTACTGGCTACTTGGTCCCTTGAGAAACAGCTTACTTTGGCTAAATTAGCGAATTAAAATGCTCCCAAAATAGAGCATATAAACTGTAGCTTAATTTTTAGTAAAGAGCTAAGAATAGCTAAGGAATAATTGTGGAATCTATAGGCCATAGCATTACAGAGAAATATATCATGTGTTTATATAGTTTTATAAAATGTGGTAAAACAAATTAAATGCAGAGATTCTGTAAAACTGTGTACTTTATTGGAAATAAACAAGTTAAATAATAATAAGCAAATAAAAGAAAGATAATAAATAAATGATCATTTAATTATGCTCTAAAAGTACAACTAAAGGGAAAAACACTCATATACTATGACAACAATAGCTGCAATTCATTGCTTTGCACCTCGTGTATTACATTAATGGGAAATAAGCATTCAGATCAGTTGCAGATCAGTTTTGTTATTTTATATATTCTTAGTCAATATATCCACTTCAAATTTACACACGCAATGAGTACTTAAAAATATAAACATAGTGTATGTATTCATAATCATATAAACCCTCGTCTTTTCTTATTTATTTTTATTATTCCCTTATGGAAGAAAGTTTTCAGGCACCAAAAAATAATATTATTAGTGCTTTGCTGCAAAGCTGTTGATGGTAATAACAGCTTTGCAAAGTCTACTGTCAGGAGTAATTTGCTTTTTGAGGCCTTGTGGTTAAATTCTGGATCATTCCTCTTGAATTTCCCAAGGTTACGAGGGTCCCTCTGATGTATTCCTCCATGAATTTTTTAAGTGCTTCATAACAGGAGATTGGCTAGGCCACGTAAGCACCTTTATTAGAAACCACTCTTAGGTTACTTGGCTTGGCTGTATGTTTGGGGTCATTGTCTTGTTGACATCTTCAAAGCATTCAATTTTTTTAGTCCCACCAGCGTACATTGTTCCAAGAGACTTTTGATGTAATGCTAAATGCTTGTGGGCAAATTTTAGATGTGCGTCTCTGTGCTTCAGAGGAGTTTTGTGTGGGTTATATGGAAGGAGTTGATTGATTATTGTACTCTTACCAGATTCTTTCTTACTTTCCTTATCATAAATCATTATCATTGGAACAATTGAGCGTGGTGCACCTATCGGTAGACAGTTAGTTGTGGTTCCATGAACTTTCTACATGCACAGTATCAAACCAGTCGTACTGTCAGGGATGCTCAAGATCTTACGGCTCTGTAGCATTTTCCGTTTAGGGTGTTTGATATTGTTGTCCCCGAGAACTTTAGAAAGCTCCTTTACCATCACTATGATTTACTTCTTGTGTAAAATCTTCCCAGCCAATGGTAATGTCTTTTATAACAACACCAGGCGTGTTTTATTTTTCATTTTTGCAATATTTTTAACGTTTACATAAATGTGTATTTTAATAGTGTCTAGATATGTTTCCTTTGTTTTTAAAACATACCTTTCTTTTAGCATTTATGAATTATACTTTTTTTGTTCATACTCATAAGTACAATGGTAAAATACATTATGTATGAATCTGAAGTGGACATAAGGAATGAAATAACAAAAACAAGAATGTTGGAATGCTTATTTCCCCCCACCGTATGTAAACTGAGAAGGAGGAACTGAGGCGTGGAACATAAAGGCCCTTCCTGATTTAAACTGATTCATTTTTAATTGTGTGCCTATGATAAATTATAAATATATAGCATGTAGTGCAGGATTACATGAAGGAAGCAGGATCTGTGGGTGGCAAGCAGTTTCTTAAGCTTTCATATACCATCTATTCTAGTCTGTAGTAGATAAAAGCAAATTGTATAGATCTGAGGATGAAGATTGCACAACTGAAAAAGGCCCACCAAATCCAGCTTAACCTGCACCACAAACGAAAGATCAGACCGAATTCACATTGTGGATCATCCCTGCCATAACATAAGCCTCCAAATCCATCGTTAACAAGAGTGACAGTGAGACAGCATCTATAACTCTAACCGTGTGTCTCCATCTCCATGCCAACGCTTTCTTTGGTGCCCTGGTATTCACCCCAGTGGGTGCGCTGGTCCAGAGCCCTCTGCCCTCTTCTTTCCTGGCCGTATGCTAATCTGCTGGATTAGGGCTGGCGCTGCTTTGTGCTTGGACGTGTCCAAACATGGCTGGAGTCCGGAGGGGTCACACTGGACGCTGACCTTGGCCCCTCAGACCCCCAGTGGCTAGTATGAGGCGGGGGGTCAGAAGAGGGCATTGGAGCAGGACGATGCAGGGTCCACTCCTCTAATCAGCTCAGCAGCTAGTCTGAGCTCCCCGCACTTTGTCCAGTGGTCCAAAAAGGCCACATGCTGAATGGCCGAAAAACCCAAAGGTCAGACTAGCCACGTCTTTGAAATGCTATCCGCCCCACCCCGCTGTATCTGGGTTTAGAAAGTGTTGTTTAAGGATTGTTAAAACTGTGGTTTGATCTATGAGCTGAATGATTTAACGTCTTTTTCTAGAAGACTGAGGTCTATACTTAAAATCTACACTTAAAATGCTTGTTTGGTTTATGTACTGTAAATATAGTTAAACCCCACAAAACTGAAGATGCGTCAGTCTTATATAACATATATAATCTGTGTTTCATATATTTGCACTCTATATATATATCCTGCATGGAGTTGGAAGTGCCTGGGTCGTATATGACATGTATGATCTGTGCTTCTAAAAACATTAAAACATTTACGCATTATATCCAAGCCTGTCATTATATCACTGGCTGAGATATTGTAACCACTTGTTTTGAGAACAGGCAGGTGAAGTAGCTTTGGGTTCACTAGAGAGTCCCAGGTTGTTGACACAGTGCTCAATTAGGGCCAATAAATGTCTGGAGCGAGTGAGTTAACAAGTGCTGTTAATGCTGTTAGCCACTTTCTCCAAGGACTTGCAAGCCACTAATTCTATTTGAACTGTCTGCCCTGAACTGCTCATAATTTCATCACATGCTCTCTGTGAACATACATGCACTAATCACATTTTGGCAGAGCTAATGCTAGTGAAAAAGAGGAGAGCTGTGGCGTAGGGTTGACACATGAGTGTGTTTGAAAAGCTGTTGGTGATGTATGTGCTGGCTGGAGTTTGAAGCTAAAATAATGTACT
The DNA here is from genome assembly GCA_034552555.1 of Semaprochilodus insignis. Classification (NCBI taxonomy): domain Eukaryota; kingdom Metazoa; phylum Chordata; class Actinopteri; order Characiformes; family Prochilodontidae; genus Semaprochilodus; species Semaprochilodus insignis. Next base: position 24,755,473 of record CM067476.1, on the reverse strand, counting down.
TACTAAAATTATAAAGAACAGTTTCAGCACTTTATGAGAGCGATGCATTTCTTGAAGTTTCACATTGTCACTGCTATGTGGAAAATGTACTTTTTATGGTATTCCAATGACATCTGGTCATTTTGCAAGTCACAACATGGCCCCTCAAGCACTGTCCATTAAATATAAATATTTAAATATAAAGTTATAATTTAAATTAAATATATAATTAAATATATATTTGAAATGATTTCATTTATTGTGCAGTTAATTATTTTAAGTGCAATACAGAAATAGTAGAAATATATATTTAATGAAGAGCATTAAATATATATTTTTTTACCATTTTTCTTGTGAAAAATGGTAAAAGGTAAATATCTATCTATCTATCTATCTATCTATCTATCTATCTATATATATATATATATATATATATATATATATATATATATATATTGTTG
>CM067476.1:24618660-24754739 GCA_034552555.1 Semaprochilodus insignis | reverse complement strand
ACATCTTATATATATATATATATATATATATATATACATACAAAGTCATTCAGAATGGTGCTCTGAGTGGTGGAATTGTGTGTAGTGGTTGTGAAAGGAGCCAGATGTCTGACGAATTTAAAGGCTCTGAAAGCTTCCTCACAGAAAGTTATGACATGACATGGTTACAAATACCCAGCCTGATAATGACTGAGATGTTGTTTTCTGATTTAGAAGTTCAGAAGGATTTGGCTTAAAACACATGTCATTTTATTCCAGCCATGGAATAAGCTGAGCTGGGCAGTTTCTTCTCAATCCACTATTTCACAAACCTCTCTCAATGACTTTTTTAAGCAGAGATGTCAAATAGCATTTGGACAGTTTTAACTGATTTCTTTAAACATGGAAATCCAGAACGTCAACGTTTCAAACTCAACAGCTCAAATGGACAGTGAATTCTCAGCCACTCACATCTATCCAGGCTGATGACTATGGGTGACAGCTGATAAAAGCTGCATTTTTCAGGTCACACACCAAGAGCAGCAATTAAATCCACTTGGAACCTTTGGTAAGGATGAGGCCCCAGTGGACCTGGCCACATGCTTGGTGGCGAAGTGACCTACTTGTGTAGTCTGATGAATGGCCTCGGGAAGTGAAACTGGTGGCCAGTCATTAATCTGGGGCAGATCAGCGCCAGTGTTTGCTGCTATTCTCTGTTAATTGGCCAGTTGTTTTAGCTTAAACTCTAAAAAGAAACTGAGATAGAAATAGAGAGAAGGTGGAAGTCACATAGATCTATGAGTCTCTCCTCACTTCTCCACACAACTGGGGAAAGGCAATGGCTCCTCCCTGGAGACCATGTGCTTTCTAGTGGACTCTTTGTGCTGAAAGGGGGAAAAAAATCCTTACCAAGTAAGTTTAGAGTAGACTCAGGAAAACTCACTTTTTCCCACCACGAATGTTTTCTTATGTTTCACTTCTGCAGGAATTGTCTTTTTCTGAGTGCAGAAAACAAAAGTTTTCTGGGTATGAGTGAGTGAAAAAAAGAGAAAAAGAGTGAGAGACAATGAGAACAGGAGTGAGAGAGTTATTCTTCCAGGCTGCTGAGCAGGTGATGGATGGATAGATACAAGATGGCAGCTTGGCTGCCCTGATAAGGCCTATCTCCAGCAGGGCTTCCTCAAACGTTTGAAGGCAGTCAAACAGCGTCAGCTAGGATGAATGAGAGAAGGATTGATGGGGGGGCTAAAGGCGATCAGTTGCCCTCTACACCCTTATCACATGGCCATTTTCAGCAGGACGCTAGGCCTGATTACGGAGAATGGACAGGGTTCGCATGTCCTGCACCTTATCAGCTCCACGCCGAAGTGATGAGAGTGCCTGGCTCAGATAAACAGGAAGGATGTCATTCATTACTGAAAGACACGTGTTTGATTGATTGCAGGGTAATGCATTGATGCATTGAAGTAATGGATTACGACAGTGGTTCCCATTCCTGTTCCTGCAGTCCCCCTGGAAGAGAAGAGCTTACTAATTATCTGATCAGGAGCGCTGAAGCAGAGAAAGCACCAAAATACCGCTCAGAAGTTTACATACCCCTGGTGCAAAATAAAAGAATGATCATGCAAAACACATGTTTAGTAACAGTGCTTGTGTGAAGTTACTTATTATCTGGGGATAATAATAATAATAATAATAATAATAATAATAATAATAATAATAATAAGTACACAATTAAAAGTTGCAGAAAGCCTTGTGGTGTTAGTGTCTGCTAATACACACGCAAGTGCCCTTAAAACAAGAAAAAACAGGATGAAATTAGCTAGTAGGTCTCTTTAAAGAGCAATTCCAGCAACGTTCCAAAAGTCTTCATAACTAAGTACTTGAGATGTAAGCAAAGTCATTCAAAGTAGTTTGATGTGAAATGCATTGTCCTAGAGAAACTTACAAGTCACAGTGGTGGTGATGGGAACCAGAAGTCAGAAGCGCTTAATGCCTAATGCCTGTAAAAATGCCTGCCAAATGAATTCAAAGTAAACTGATAAAGAAGTGGAGAACCATTGGGTCTGTAGATATCCAACCAGGATCAGGCAGAACAAGAATGACTTCTGAGACAACCACCAGGAAAACGAGATATGTACCAGATATGAAGAAAAATCCACAAGCAGAAAACATGCTTCTCTGAAACAATGTTTTGGAAGTTCCAACGGGAGATACATAAACAGAAATGGGCTCCATTTTTGCCACAAAACTGCCTACTTGCAATACGCCTACAGAAACCTTGAGACTTGTGCAATAAAGTCATTTGATGTGTTGAAACGAAAATTGAACTTAATGGTCATAACCGTAAACATTACATTGGAAGTGGAGTCAACAAGGCCCATGAAGAGGAGCACACCAGTGAGACCTCTGTAGGGTGGATATTTGTGGTTGGTGTACTGTTCTCAACCTAGCAGTGACACTGAGGTGTGTATTCTGAAACACTGATGTGCGTTGATTTAATGTGTTGTCTGTAATAACTATAAGCCTCCATTATTGCTATACTTATATAGTATATAGTATAGTGTAATCATTGTAGTTATAAAACACTATAAGCTATTATACTATAACTATTCAGCTAGGCCATACAAACGTATACAGGTCTGCAGCTTCTCTTTTAGGGTTTTTCATAGCCCAAACCCTTTTAAACCCCTATAGCATTAAAGAGAACGTGACCCATCCTCCCCTGGGTGGTCAGTGCACAGTTGTCTGTTGCTGATCTCTCCTTTCTTTCCTCTGGACTGTCCAGCAATGACCCCTAAGCCTCAGGCCAGGGTCAGTCCTGGTGTTAAGAACCCACCGAGAGGCTTCTGCGCTCAGGTCTATCGCCAGCACCGGCCTCCTGCAGGCCCGGGCCCAGAGAGCCCCCAGGCTGTTATTGTTGATGTCGCTGACCACTGACAAAAGGCCCCATGGGGGCGAGTGGTCAAGACGTGAAGGCAGAGGAGTGAAAAGCGGGAATGTGTGCTCCCCACTGTTAGAGCCTAATTTGGCAGGATGCCGCCCCGTTTCCTTCTGAAACAAGCGCAGGCATGAAAAAACAACTCAGCACAATGCTGTTTGTGTAGAGCTTTTCTCCATCATTGAGGCCTCTCCAGCCACCATCTGCCCCAGATAAGCATTCACAAACTGCTGCTCATATCACCATCTCTTTCAAACGTGCTCTGAGGTGTGTCTTTAACTGCGTATCTGAAAATGGTACTTCAAACACCTGCAGTTTTAGTGACTTTGGCGCTCACCAACATTTGTCATACTTCATCCTGATAGTTATAATTGATAACAAGATCATGCTGCAATTGTATTGCAGTTATTCATAGCAACAAGTGGAACAAACTTTGTTGAATATGCAGATTCAAAACTTTCAATCATCCCACATTTGTGTTTGTAAGTAGAAGTGAAGATTTTACTATAATGTAGTGTCCTGTTACTGGCCCGGTTGACCATGGTCGCCCGGGATGCACGGCCTTGCAGAATGGCAAGCATGGAGTGGTCCAGTTAGCGCTACAGCAGCAGTAAGAGAGACCTAAAACGTAAATAATTGGGACTGTAAGCTTAAAGGTGCCTATGTGTTGCTTATGCTTATGCACTAGCCTGTGAGCTGTTTAGTAGGATAGTGATGCAGTGTTAAAGCCTACCGTCAAGGAGAGTTGCATGACTATTGATGACCTGCTTGCTAAACTGACTGTTCCGCAGCATTGCATGTCGGTCTTCACTGATGTGGTGTTCAATAACAGAGCTTTCATCTAAAGTGCTGTTTCCCACGTTGTCCTACTCTGTGCCGATTTATATCAGTCTGATTTGTTACCTGATTATGTATTTTTTTTTTGTTAGTGTGTAATTTAAAAGTAAAATTACCTTAAAATCACTGTATAAAAGTCTCCTTTGGTGCACTGGCACTATGTGTATAGATAATGCACAGTAAAGGCACCTGTCAAGGCTATGCTTTTTTTTGAGACCCACAATGGAAAATTATTTCTATTGCAATTAGATAAGTCGTAAACACTTGAAATTTTGCTGTTTTGCATTTGCAGTTGCAAAATTGTTTGACAGTGACTGAATCCAGTGATGTTGTGTTATTGTAGTCAAGACCATTAGAGGCATAAAGAGAGAGACCTGGACACATCAAGACCAGACTACCAAACAACATACACCCATTCTTATTAGTGTGGCATCAGAAACAAAATGCTAGGCTAACATAACCCTTTAATGACAGCTCCTTTATTAAACATGGCATGCAAGTCTTCCTGATAGTAGGCACCAGTGCTGTCCACTACCCCCACTTTGATATTGTGAGTCATGCGAATTATTCACACTCAGTCGTGCATTTAACATAAGCAAGGAAGGGCTTTTTGCTCTACCTGAATTGCTATGCCATTATTGCAGACATTCAGCGAGCAGTGATGCCCTTCATAAGTCATCATGTTAGTGCCAGCACCATTGGCAGACGGCTGCACAACACAGGACTACATGCATGCAACAAATACAACAACTGTCCTTCACACCACGTCAATGTCGCCAAAAACTGCAATGGTGTCGTGCCAGACTGTCACGGAGTGACTCAGAATGGCAGTGGGTCGTCTTCAGTGATGAACTGTGTGAGAATATTCAAGCTTATGTGATGGATTATTGCGAGACACCTTTAGGAACTTCTACAACTCCATTCCGAGATGTCTACATGTTGCGTATACTGTTGCCATACTGAGAGACACTACTTCTGTATGTGTAACTGAATAAATATTGCCCATATCAGTCTACATTTATCATCACTTATTGTTCCTGGTGACCTTTATCTTCCTTGCCAATAGCATTGCAATCTGACACTTCCTTCTTGGTGCAAATATTCTTTTAAAGATGAGTTTTTGCATATATTTAGATGTTTTAAGTCTTTATTACCACTGTTGCACTACTACTCGTGGTGTCCTGCACTCGCTGCTTCTCATTGCTGCGCCTCCCTGAACAAGCCCGCCTGAACAAGCCAGTAGACGCTGCATAGTTAAATGAAAACATAGTTAGAATAACATTCTGATCTGCCCTCAGGGATTGTTGGGATTTTGGAATAAATGAACAACAAATTATAACCAGTTAAGCCATCATGGAAACGACCAATTAGATCCTCAATCAGCAGCAAACAGGTTATATTTAACCATGTACAGAAAGGAGTGTGTTATTGTGTCTGAAGGTTCTGTTGATGTTCAATAATGATAGAAAAAAGTTCCATTACATGTATTTTTGATTCTGCATTACCACAACATCAATGTACAATGTCAATGTACAGTCTCAAGACTGGCCCTGAGTACCACAACTCCAGCTGATTGTGTAACTGATATATTTTGAATGATTTTACATGCATTGTACACCAGCGTTGCTTCTCATTGCCTCTGTAGAGTCCGGTGCAGATGTAGGATTGAGATAAATTCCCCAAAACTCTATGAATTTTTTCTTACTATTGATAGTTTGAGTGCACTTAGCTTACCATAAACCCTATTTCCGCAGGTTTCATTGTTTATTTGGCAACACAAAATTAATTGATTACAGAATCCTCTGTTTTATGTAAAACCTTGGGAAAATCTCTATTTGCTAACCTTTAAATCCTGCTTTCTCTCCTCTGAGCTTCTTTCCTCATGCAGTTCCAGTTAATAGAACAGATGGAAATGAGTGAACGTGTATGGTCGCTGATGTAAGGCAGGCACGTGTCCAGCAGAGCAGAGTGAGAGAGAAGAGACAGGGATGTTCTAACGTGATACAGGTGGTGGAGAGGAAGAGCCAGCACTGTGAAGGATCTCACTGCAGAGTGTGATCAGTACAACCTGTTGGCTCTGTAGCAGCGGCCAAAAGGAGCTGGAATTCCACGCCATCTGTCATGTTCATAGAGCCATCTTCTCTCATAAGCTCGCCATATGTCCTTCGCATGTGATCTCTTTTACCCTTGCTTAGATTTGCAAAATTACTACGCAATAATTATGCCTGAGCCATATGCATGAGGTTCTGCTGGTTTTGTTGCTTTAATGATTTTTACTGACCAATAAAGACATTGCATGTGTTTGATTACGATGTTCAATTATTTCACTATAAGGTGAGGAATATCAAAGCATGCACCATCAGGAACCTTTACAACTGTCTGGCATGTTAGCCAACAGGCGGCCCGACACCACACTGAGAAACACTCCTTGTGTATGTGTAGCTCAGTAAATATTGCACATAACAATCTATCAGTCAAGTTTTTCATCATTTATTGTTCCTGGTAACCTTTATCTTCCTTCTGAATAGCATTGCAATTCTACACTTTCTTCTGGGTGCAACTGTTTTTTGGATGGTGTGTGTATTTTGCTATGCAATTATATAATTGTATTTGTATTCAGTTATATTGAGTGTGGTTTAGGTCTTAGTTTTTTTCCCGATTGTTTCAGTTTGTTAGCCAACAAATCAAGACAAAAGGCAGAAAAGAGAAACTAAACAAAACAGAAAGATCAATTTTCTTGGAATAACAATAACTTGGACATAAATGTGGAATCGATTGAAAATCTGGAGGTCTGGAGTACATACACCTGTTTCCAGAAACTGCTGATAAAACTAAGCAAAATGTAAAGAGAGGGTACACCATGTGGGATTTAACCAATCTGTTCTGCAGCAGTGAGGCTGGATGCTGGGATGCTGGGATGCTGCCAGGCTATGGGGGATGTTGTTCTCGAGACTTAATGAATGAGCAGGCGGTTAATGAATGGCCAAGAGAAGGAAAAAAGTGAGTAAGGCTACGTAACCCGGCCGAGGCTGCTGCAGACAGGATGTGGGATTGTTGCTGGCATCCAGCCGTGGCTGTGGCCCAGCATGCCGTGCTGAGGGTGGGCAGGAAGTTGGTGGGTGTGAGAGGGGGAGACCTCTGGGTAATAAGGGTATTTGTGTGGCTGAGGTGTGATTTACAGCAGCACAGCATCCCCAGCAGCTCTCAGGTACACCACTGACCAGTGGGAAAGAGCTTGCTTTCCTGTGGTAGACTTGCTTATGTGGTTTCTGACACGGTTTAATGTGATGTTACATATTAAAATGGACAGCAGCACAATGCATAGCTAAACCAGTGGCAGTAGGCTGAATTTTGTCAGTACTTTGGCCTATTTTCATTGTTTACAGTACATAGTGCAATAAATATCAAACTACATAAGCAAGTCTATTTGAGGTTATGCTACCATGTACCATTAATTATGCTGATTGGTGGAGTATTAGCTCCCTTGTTGCTGCATTAGCATTGCAGTTCTAGGGTAGAGCTAAAGAAGCATATTTGGACCACTGTTTGGATGTTTTTACCACCATTAGTCCATCATTCAGACTTGGCCTCGGGGTAAGGAGCTGACCAGCTGATTGTGATGCCTCCATCTGAGGTCATTGAACTCCAACTTTTTTGTTGAATATTGTCCCGTGCTGTCTCTAATGAGTACAGAAGCCTGCTTATGGAAATAAGCCATTTAAGAGACTCATGGGACACGTGTCCACAGTGAAAACAGTTCTTTCATGTTCATGTTGTTGTTTTGTTGGTCATTGGTCTGTGTATGTGTTTTACTGTGTAGGGTGGTGGTATATGGTGGTTTCTCTTGTGGATTAGATAGTGGGGTTTATGTGTTCATTGCTGATGACCTTATCCTCTATTTTTATGTATGCAAGTGGCCTTTCTGCCTTATTCAATGAACCAATAGCGATTGTGAGCACAAATTGACTCGTCTGACTCGTCTTCTAATGGACGCTTCCTCTGTACAAGTAATACATTTATACAGAATTACACAGTCCTGTCTCTACATGTTTAAATAAAATAATTTTGCTGCTGGTTGAGGATCTCATTGATATATTCCATGATGGCTTAACTGGGTATTATTTGTTCTACAATCTACCAAAGATATACCATCTTTAAAGTTGGCCTAAATATGATAAAAATATGAATAATATTTGTAAGATACATACAGTCATGATCAAAAAAAAATAGCTGCACCCAGAAGGAAGTGTCGGATTGCAATGCTGTTCTGAAGGAAGATAAAGGTTACCAGGAACAATAAATGATGATAAATTTAAACTGATATGGGCAATATATTTATTTGAGCTACACATACATAAGCAGTGCCTCTCAGTATGACATCAGGCCGCCATGTTTGCTAATGTAACATGCCAGATGTCTCTGTGTGGATTCCTAATGGTGACCCGTGATAATCCATTCCATGCAACTTGAGTATCCTTACACAGCTCCTGCAGATTTTGCGGTAGGGGTGGAGGTGGCGTGACACCAGGCCTTTTGGACATGTGATGGGTGACAACAAACCATTCATCTTGTTGCTGGCCACAGTACCTCCACACACAGATTTGTTGGTTGTCTCCACCAGACAAAAGCGGTACTCGTCACTGAAGATGACCCGCTGACATTCTGAGTCACTCCATGACAGTCTGTCACAACAGCATTGCAGTCTTTGGTGACGTGGATGTGGTGTCCGCAATCGTGACTGGTGGATCACTCTGCATATATCAGACATTTTATTGGTTCTCTCTCTCTGTGTTTGTGTAGGTCTCACAGATCTCGCTGGTGCATGCCTTCTTCTATCCACTGCCACCAACAGTGTGCTTTGGTAATATCTGCACGACCAACATGGCGTCCAATACGTTGATAAGACGATCCTGATTCTTGGATCCTGATTTGCTATGATGCGATCCCTCTCCAACTCTTCCAACTCCTTGTATTGCTTTCGATCTCTTCTCTGAGGCATACTTTGATTGCAATGGATGCTACCAACACAACAGTATCAGAGTCAGAAAGGAAAGCACACGCAACAGGACAAACTTCTATAGTCAGTCAGGGACAGTGAAAAGGCCTGCCTTCCTAACGTCACGTCTGGCAGAGCGTGAAACTTTGTATTGTATAATAAACTCTTAATCTCATCTTGGTCTCGCTATTCCTGGTCTCGACTATTACAAAATCTTGGGGTGCATCCCAAAAGCATCCTATAAAACGTCCGCAGGCATGAGAAAGGCTATATTAATTGGTGATGTGTCAATTAGTTGTTTGAATTGACATCTTATTGGCTGTGTTATATCACATTGTACAAAGAAACACTGCAGAAGTGAATCTCAAAGAGACAACGGGTTGAGAGTTTATAGAGGATGAGATGCTGAGAGAGAGTGAAAGAGGTAGAGAGACAGAGAGTTTGTGTGTGCGAGGGGTCACTTAACTCCACTTGCTCTGGCAAATTACTGCCTGCCTTCCCCCTTGGTCCACTGCTTGCCTGCCTACTTTACTCAGCTTGTTAAGGAGGCTGCCATTGTTGATGGTGGCTGCTCCTGACAAGTCGCTGCTGGTCTGGATGTCAGGCGGGAGACTAATAAGGGCTAATTCACGAGCTGTCTTCAGAGCACTGCAGGGCTGCTTGCCAGGTTCCCAGGATACCTCCAGCCCACTTGAGACAGACAGAGACAGAAAGAGAGAGAGGACAGCAGAGAGACAGCCGCAAAGGAGACAAAAAAAGGGAAGGGGGGTTAAGGCCGTGAAGTCAGTCAGAGAGCGCATTCAGAACCCACACAGGTAGTCTAGCTAAAGGGCCCAATTTGTCATAAGTGACACAGGCCCATTGAGGAAGGACAGGATGTCGTCTGCTGCAGGCTTGGTCCCTTTCTCTACATGCCGTCACAAGAGGCCAGGCCCTGTCTGCCTTCTGTTGACACAGTGACAGGGCGGCTCGAACACAACTTTCTGTGTGTCAGGAAAACTGGGAAAATCCACAACCAAATCTAGTTAGACGACAGCCAGATACAATGCAAGTGCCAAAAGCAATAAAAGGCATCTAGTTTAAGATGTAAATTGTCCTTGATTTATTCCTTTTATTTACAGCTATGTGGTCTCAAGTTCCTCAGATGTCCAAGTTTTTATTTTTGGCGAGACGCATCAGTGACAGTCTGAGGGAGCTCTCTGAAACCATTAATTTATCTGAGATTAATTTGTTTGGAGGATGAAGATGATTTTATACTCTTTGACCTTTTTGGTTTCTTGGATGCAACCAACACATTCACCTCATCACATTTCCCCAATTCCCCTCATCACAAGTAATGAGTGATCATTATAATCCATATGTTATTGTATATAAATTGGCCTAAACTAACAACCCAAGCTCTCTTTCTGCAATAACTTCACCTGAACCCTACTTCGAAACGTGGGCATGAGCATGCCATGAACATAAACATAAAACAGATATCATGTGTTGTCATAAGTTGTCACAAGATTTTTGTAACAGATTTTGCTAAGTACCATAAACGTGTCATGTTAGCTGTAATAACACATGCAGTAATCCCATAATTATGCCACATGCTATTTTTTTATAACACTTTACTGTAGGGCAATGTTCATAAGACTGCATAAAACCTATCCAAGCCCCTGACATAAACCAATATAAATGCTTATTCCTCTCATTCCCTATCATTTGTCATGTGTCTTAAAGGTTCCATTTGATACCACATCAACATATACAAAGTGATTTTTTTCAATCATTAAAGGTTTTAGGTTTAATTGACAGATTTTGTAACTCAGTGTATGTCTTAGTGACATAATGCTGATCATATGAACAAAAGTGAACATTTTCTGTGGCCACTAGCATTATGTCACTCTGATATACATTAAGTCAGTTGCTATAACATGCATCTCATTTCACACAAAAAGTGTCATCACACAATCCCATGTCAGAAAAAAAAATACAGTAACCAGTAAACAATTTACTGTAGGGTACTGCTTATAAGGCTACATGACACATACATAAGCTTGTTATGACAACAGACATAATGTTTATAAATGTTTATCCCAGTAGGCATCATTTGCTATAAAGATTACATTCGCTTTGACAAAAGTTAGCTAAAGTAGGCTTTATGACAGATTACGACTGTTGAATTAAGCATTTATAACATGTATTTAGGTGCCATGTAGCTGTGAGAACAATATCCTACCATAAAAACCAATATTCCCGACACCTGACATAGGTATAAGGACAACTTGACATCAATGTTGAAACAAGCAGTTATTATGACAGATGTTTAATAAGCTATTTAAGTAAGCTTTTTAAAAGGTTTATGTTGGTTTTCTGTTGTTTTTATGTTGTCTTATGGACATTGCCCTACGCTAAAGTGTTACTGTGTTTGATAAATATACTTTAATTTGCCTTCATGACATCAAACAGTATGACAGTATGTATCATGGCAATTACTGATAGGGGTAACACTGCTGTATTACTGTACATAAACTGTTATGACAGCATATGACATCTGCCAGTGTTGCCATGCCAGTGTTGCGTCAATGTACTGTTGACATTATGATTGGCTGCTACTAATCTGAGAGATGCTGTAGCATTACTTTGTTGTGAGTCATCTATTCAGCAGAGCTGTGCAACAAGTTTGGTAGCACCAAGGACGTATACATAAAGTGCATTCATGAACATGATGTTTTCCGTGGAGCAGACGGCATTGGTCATTCAAAAGTGAAGAGAAACTTTTAGCCACTGTGAGTTGAATAAGTAGATGAGCTAATGCTAGAGCTAACACTTTGTCATTGGATGAGAGGCAGTTGTCATCTAAATGAGGTAAATTTTCTGCTCTGTAAATGAGGTGGAAATGTTGGCTTGTTGAGGGAACATTCAGAACAGAGAAATACTTTTTCTATAGTCTGCTCTCAGGGATTAGCCCAGCCGTTACTTTAGACCTCTTGGTATGTCTGTCATATGTTTCTAGGCATGTGTTATACAGTAGTATACAGTAGTAAGACACTGCACATGAAGGCACTGAGCTGCCAGTTTATTAAGCAACCTACACCAACCTTGTACCTCTCATTGGCTATTATGTCTAGTACACCTAGGTTACCTTTAACTTCCTTAATAGGTGAGCGGTTACAACCACCAATATAGGGAGTCATCTAGGGCCCCTCTGAACCAAGAGCCCCATGAAAATGTAAATTACCTACACTATATGTTGTTTTCTATAGCCTATTTGAATACAGAGTAAGAAGCCATGGGTAGCATAACACTGTAAGCAAATGCTCTGTTATTGGACACACATTGTAGCCAGGAAGCAGGCAGATCATCTCCAATCACACAACTCTTCTTGATGGTGGCTATTAACATTGCACAACCTACCCCACAGCAAGGCACAACACCATAAACAACACATGTGCACATCTTTAAGCCAACAACAACAACAACAACAACAACTTTTTTATATGAATAAATAAGTGTGACGCTACAATATATACACTATTAAAACAGCTGTTATTTGCAACTACATATGTTAAAATGTAATGGCATAACATTACTTACTACCTCCTACTATAAACTTTCAAGCTTTATTAAACTTTAATTCTTAAAACAATTCAAATTAATCTGTCAACATAGTAACTTAACTTAAGTGAAGTTAACTTAAGAGAAGTTAATAAACATTATCTAAGCTAAAATAGGTGTAATAGGTAAAATAGGTGTAAGTTAAAATAATTGGATTATCTTGGGCTATGTTCACATTACATGACACAGATCTATTTTTTTCAGAGCTGTGTAGTCAGACCAATCTGATCTTTTCTGAGCTACTTATCCAATTTGTGGCCGTGTGACCTTAATGAGGCTACACTGGATCTTTCACTGGATGTGTGCCATCTTTCAGTTTAATGTGGCAGCACTTAACCTAAAGTTAGAGGCAATAAATGGTGCAAAACCCTTTTTGGCCTTCATCTCTGTCTAATAATGAACAGCTGAAAGCAGTTTAGAACAAATTAACTTCGTGACGAAAGCTCGTTCTGCTGTTTAGTTTGTTTGCTGTTCATGATGCATGTGGTTCATTGCCGTGACGTGATTGATTAGAATGTATGCACGTGGGTCATTTCAGGATGCAGGTTCATGCACATTAATAATAGATTTGGGTCACGTACCTACATGAATTTGAACCATCATGCTAGAAAGATCAGATCTAAGCAAAAAATTGGAATTGAGCAATAAGTCTTGTAATGTGAACCTAGCCTTAGATTTACGATTATTTCATTACTAAGCATGTTTCGCAGCGCAGATGTTTGCATCCAAGGGAACCCATTCCTGTATTTTGCCTGGAGCCCCAGGAACACTAAATCCGGCCGTGTTTGAGAAGTTGACCCTGCAAGAGTCTTGTGCATGCTGAAGGATGTAAAGAGTCTTCAAACCTTTTCACAGGAGGTGTATTAAAATACGTTTTTGCTTTGCTGCCTCACTTTTCATTTTCCTTTTTTAGAATTTGCAGTTTCAAAGAAATTTCAGGATGTTAAAACACGGTTTCAAATGTGATGCAGTATCTGTTGCACTCGAGTTGCTGTTCGCCTGGCTGAGGTCTCTATCAGGTCAGATCGGATGTATGTTTCGCTGGCCTTAAACTGTTTTATGAACCCCATAGTGCGGTTAAGGTGCCATGATGCGCCATTCCCCATCTGTGTCTGGGTAACTGCTGATAGGGAACTTGAAGAACAGTTCTTGTGCTTTATGATTTGGCCTTTGAGTTATACTTTAGACCTTCCCTTCTTCAGGCCATGAAAGCATATTTCATTCCAGTCACCCCCCTATTAAAATAACGTAGTGCTCTCTTTCCAAGTTCATATTTCAAAGCACAGGTGGTGACAGAAGCTAGTCTTTGCTGGATATCCAGTTGTGTAGCGCACAAAGCCCAGAAGAAGGAATTTTATATCCACCAAAATCAGAGCATTGGTGGACGATATGGGGGAGAGGAGGTAACAAAATTGCCATGACAACAAGGACGAAAACACACACTTGCACAAGCTAAAGCTCCGTATAGGCAACCGTTCAAGTATGGAGCACCCCACAATACCTTTAATGTCATACACCAGCAAGTTCTCTTTTGTGCTGGTGACCACAGGCTGTGACTTCTACAAAACCTCAAAGAGCAAATGGATTAGAATATCACTGAAAAGATGACTGACTCAAACCCAGTGGATTGTGCAGATTATCAAGGCAAAAAAGCTCACAGCACAAAGTAATTACTTTCCAGTGAATTGATGGTGGAATTTAACTCAGATGCATTTCTTACCTAGATGCTTACTGATCAGTAAAGCGGATGGCTTTGTTGCAGCTTTCTAATGCTATCAGAGATAGAAGACATGCAGTACAATTATCAGGGTGTTATATTAAAAAGAAGTTTAAGGATCAAAACAATTGGCAGGTCATAACAGCAACTTTTTCCAGGGTTGTTTTAACCCCTTAAGTTGCATGGACCTGTTTGTGGGCTGACATTTCTGTTCCTTGCTTTCTTGACTATGTAACTCACAGTCGCATGTAAAAGTTTGGCAAACCATGTTTTGTTGATTGATTTTCTAGATTAAAATCAGACATATCCTCTATAAACAGCACCCTTCTGCACCTTAAATACACAATTAATGTTTATTTGCTAATTTTAACACAATAGGTAATAAAACATTAAATGCAGTTTTTGTAAAAGTTATGATGCATTTTATATTTTATGTCATGTTATTTTTGCCCAAAATGTTAAACAAATGAACATAAATGCTTTAAAATGATCAGATAAATATCAACACAATGTCAGTGTGTTCTCTGGAGTATATATTATCGTATTTTCACATTAACAATTTTAACAATGGATGCACTTTGAGGCATATGACTGTATGTATTATTTTTGTAGTAGTTACTGAATAATAAGTCTTGAAATTCAATCAGTTAGCACACCATCATTCCCTCCAGCTAATACATATACACGTAACTACAGTATTTTGAAATGACAACTCGGCTGTCTATAGGCTCTGCACAAGACGTAACATGCTTATTCGTTCAGGGGGCTCACATGGTGTTTTTTGTCTTGTGTCTTCACTACTCTGTATAAACACTGTCACAACAACACCATGCAACCCTGCATTTTGAAGCTTTTGATCAGTTTGTTGACAAAATGGGTTCAGAGATCCTAATGATTTGTACAAACTCTTCAAAAATCCTTTGAGCCAGAGACGCCAAGTTTACACTTCCTCTTAAAACGTCTAATTAGTTGAGGAGGATATCAGACAAAACAAAGGAGGGGAAGGAAAACAAGACAAAACAAAACAAAAAAAAAAGAGAGACCAAAACAGAGAGCATGTAAAAGAATCTAGGATTGTTTTGGAGAAACCCTCCCGCTTGTGTCCTGAGAACAAATTGTGAAACAGATTTTGTTTTTTTTCCAAGGCTCTCCTGATGGTCACTGTGGAGATGCCTGCTATTTCTCATCACATGCCTCGTTCTCCGCCCCTTCCCGCCCTCTTTTCACGCCTTCCCTTCTTCCCTGTTTAAAACAAAGGCGGGCAGCTGAAAGCGCTCTGAGGTAGGTAAATGTATTCAGTGACATCGGCCGGATGATTCTATTCTGCGCCGGCCCTGTAACATTTGTTTCCAGCCTTGTCTGAGGGCTGGGACACCGTGTTGCGCCTTTTGTCCCACGTGCTCCTCACACAGGGCCGCAGTTAATGGTGGCCTTGTCCACAGCCACTGGAGCAGAAACTTTAGCTAGCCAGAGCAGGGAGGTTGGGCTACCAGGGAGGTTTGCATAAGGGTAAAAGGACGAGAAAAAAAAGAGAAAAACGAATCATCAGGCCCACCTCAGAGGTTGCTATGGGAAGACAGCTTTCGGAAACCTCTCAAAAGGAAGTGGGGTGGGATAAGAAAAGAGGGGTGCCCCTCTAAAACACTGAAGCAGCCCTCCCTGCTCTTTCCCTCTTTTTCTTCTCCTTTTTCTCCTCTGTCTTCTGTCCTCCATCTTGTTCGTCACCACATCTGGCCTATCTGCCATCCGAGCCGTTTTACAAGGGCCTTAGAGTAGAGGCTTTCTTTCTTTTCCTTGCTTCCTAATGGAGGCTGTCTTGGCCTGATTCAGACTGTCTTTTCCCTGCTTCTCTCCACTGCCACAGCAACAAGGGGGAGGGGGTGAGAGGCCAACAGTCCTAGAGCCGGGTGATGCTGGAGAGGGAGAGTGTGTAGTGGCCGCTGTGGCCTGATGGACCCCTGTGTTGGGCCCTCTCTGAACTACTCTACTGACTTGAGAGGCATATTAAGCAGAGTGCCTCTTTTCTTTGTCTGCCTCTCAGGCTGTCGGAGAAGCTTTGCCACACTCATCCGTGGCTTCTCACTCTTGGCATATGATGGCCAGAGTTGAGCTTCTTCACTTGACTTGGTTAATCTTCCCCTTAACTTGAATAACATCGAATAAACGGCCTTTTAGCAGACCATGTGTTGCAAAACGTAGGGTTCCCAGCTTTGGTTCTGTCGTCATACAATCATATGAAAAAGTCTAAACAAATGAGTCAAATGAGTTTGTTCATTTTGTACATGAATACAAATGAACACAAACAACACGGAGAATATACTTACATTTTCCTCTTAGTGAATCAACAGAATATGTCATATGACCAGGTTTGCGTTCTGCATTAACTTTTGCACAGTCCAGATTTGATGGATTATTTTTTCCCAGTATGCTAAATTAAGCAAATACACAGTAATTGTACTTTAAAATGTCTAGAAGCGTGTTTTGTGTACACTGTTCTGTGCACTCTCTTAAAAAAAATGATTGCTCAAGCATACTTTACTAAAGGCAATGGTTCTATATAGACCTTGAACACCATATTAATGCATAAATTGTCAGTGATGAAAAAACAGTTGTATATGGATCTTTAAAACTGGTTTCAAGTCAAAGGACTATTTAGAAACCTTATTGCTAAGAGTGTAGTGGATGTGTGCTTATTATCACTTATTATCACTAAAAAACCAAGACGTAGTTTGACCATGGGTGCCCAAACTTAGATTGTCTATTAATTTCAGACTTCCATTCCTTGCTTCTATAGCTTTAGAATAACTCAGCCCGATTGTGTTGTTTTTACTGAATGTAATTACTGAATAATATGCATACAATAAAACAGGATTAATTTGCTATTTGTGTTTTAATGATCTAATGAAGTTAAAGGATCTAATATGCAGATTGCATAACATTACTAAATTTATCTTTATCTATGTTATCTTTTTTTATTTTCTTGTGATTAAAAACAATAGTACTGAATATGAAGCCACTGAACTTCACTGCATCTAGAAAGCACTTGGCATGGGCTTAGGAAACAAGATTGACACATTAAAAATAAAATCTCCATCTGAATAAAAGCTATGACCCAGAAATGAGATCCACTGATATGATCTTTTCTCTATTAATATGAGGACCAAATATGCTCTTAAACATAAGCATGTATGTTTTGGGCCTTTGTTGTTTGGTCATACATGTCCATGCAGTTTTACATCAACCGTGACTAAATCGACAACGAAATTGAAATGAGAGTGAAAATCCTCTGTCGCTCGGCTTGAAGGTATTCTGCATGCAAGAACGTCATTCATGAAAATGTGACAAAAAAAAAATCCTCTGAAGTGTTAAGCCTGATGCTCTGAGATCAAAACTTACGTGATGTCCTGGTATGCTGGACGAGAAGAAAAGAGGAGTCCCAGTTAGCATCACTAAAGAGCTCTTTTTCATTTGCCCCCCAGTAGCCTCTCTCTCTCTCTCTCTCTCACACACACACATACACTATGTAAGGCAGCTTTATGGGATATGTATTGAGGGATTAAAGGCTCTTGGTGGCCTCCAGAATAGCACACACAGCATGGCTGCTCTGATTATGACACTTAGATACTCTACAAATGAGGAAAGGGTGAGAAGAGTAGTGGAAGGGAAATGAGACCCACACTGAGAAATTGACCGGCTGTCCCCCAAGAAAGAAATAATTCCATGGACTAATCCGCAATAAAAGGAATGACTGCAAACAAAAAGAATCCGAGGGTGCATGCTGATAGCTGAATCATACCATTTATTAAAGCGCAGACATGATTTTACATCATCCACTAGCCATTACGGTGGTGTTACTATAAATGTTTGATGTAATTATGTAATTAAATGCATAAAGAATTGCATTTACACTTGACTGACGTTCTGCAATGATGATAAATTCGAGATTCTTTAATCTTTTGCCTGCTTTCCAGGACTTTCTGTGAAACCTTTCAAATTCAAATCGTGTCTTCTTCTACACTGCACTAGAATTTGCACCTTTGACAAAATGTTGTTGTTTTAATAAGTTATGAATGTGAAATACTGCTATGTATGTGAAAGACTGCATATCTCTTTGAGAACTATGACTTATGTGGTTTAAGTGTGGCTAATTCATTTAAAGTATGCTGCAAAACGGAAGTACAACGGACATTATGGATAACTACAAGCACAAATTAGCTTAAAGTTATATCCAGTACTTATCAGTGAGAAGCTGTTGGCTTACAATTGCTCAAACGAGAAGTAGGTTGAAGCAAAGCCATGTCACGTACCAGATATATTTGAGAGGATGAAGTGATTACAAAAGAGTTGACTTTCTTTGCGGGTCTGCTTTATAGTTTGAGCAGAGTAAAGTCAAACATTAATCTGTTGGACCTCCAACCACTTTAAAAGACACATTGCTCTGTATGTCACTCAAGACTGAAGGGAAATCAGAGTGAGGTCCCCTTTCAGTCCTTCACACAACACAGCCTGACGAATTATGAAGAGGCTTGTTTTTGCTTGGTGGTTTGTTTTCTGGCTAGCCTGCTTTGTAAGGTGATCCTGAGTTGTCCTGCTTGGTTTCATGGGTGAAAGTCCTTAGGGGCAGCCAAGCGCTTTGTTGCTATACTTCAGTACACTCCATAGGAGATAGTTCTTTTCACAGAAGGTCCAAAGACTTGGAGCTGACACGGCAGTCTAAAAAACCCCTTTGTGTACTGCTTCCCTTTTACTCCAGGCATATTGACTTATTAGTCTTAAAACATATAAAAGCTTAAAAATGAAGTAACCTGGCTGACTTTATATTTTGAGTTTATTGTTCAACTTCTAATATTAACAGAATAACGACTTGTATTTTAGTTTTTTTATTATTTGAAGATCAATAAATGCAACATTTCAAGCCGATCAAATTATGTGTTTTGTTTAAAAAGTCAAATTAATTTATTATTCCATAACTACTGTGAATTAACTACTGTGACTCTAGGTGTCTTGATATTTACCATTTTGTCTAAAATGCCTTCACTGCGATTTTCATACCTTTTTTTCTTTGCTTATTTGCTGTTTCATAATGCTGGTATTCTGACTAAAGTACTGGTCATGACATTGTTTACTAGAGAATGGGCATGTCTACAGTCCAAAAGGTCTCTTGAGGCAGGTACTGGTTGTTGGCTCAGCTTGCAAAGCTCCACAGGGATGGCAACCCAATACGGGCTCTGGAGAGGGGAAACACGGGTTGCAGCCAAAGCTTGCTGGCCCAGGGGTTCGAAATGGCCAGAGACACAAGAGAGCCTGCTGCTGAGTCTACAGACAGCCATGCTCCCATTGATCACTGTGTCATGTTACACTGCTTGACAGCAGTGAACCGGCAACACTTCTTGACCAAGATTTTGAACAGGTTTATGTAAATGAATGCAAAGTATTATTCACTAACAGAAACTATGGAAGCAGTAGGTTACTTTGTACTTGAAGGGGTCCGCCTATCCTTGAACGTGCCATTCATTTAAACAAACGTCTGTTACACTGCCACAAAATTAGACTCTTATTCTTGTGTAAACTCTTTAAAATGAAGTCTGAGGACCAAGTCCTGAGTTCTGGTTCGTGCAAAGGCAGAATTTTACACAATCCCACCACAAGAGGGAGCTATTGCCTCTCAGAGGCTCAATATGATGCAGAGTCTATGGTGAGAGTATCAGCACGTAGAGGGAAGGTGAGAAGTACTCTGAATTTCATTTACACATAAAACCAGCCAGTTTCGTT
This sequence comes from Semaprochilodus insignis, assembly GCA_034552555.1. Classification (NCBI taxonomy): domain Eukaryota; kingdom Metazoa; phylum Chordata; class Actinopteri; order Characiformes; family Prochilodontidae; genus Semaprochilodus; species Semaprochilodus insignis. Next base: position 24,734,894 of record CM067476.1, on the reverse strand, counting down.
CTCTGAACATGCTCTGACAGTTTTGGTGATTTCAGCTGACAGCTTTTTCTGTCCAGTGCTTCCAGCCTCAGTTAGAGACTAGTCTGTCTCAGAAGTGGTTTCACCATGAACTTAGGCCTACTAGAAGTGCTGTTTTTGAGTTAGTATTAATATGCAAACAGAAGATGACAGAGTTAATTTAATCTATGACAGTCAGCTGAAATGAATAAAGTGAAAGATATGATGTTATCTTTTCCAGTTTGGTTCAGTTCAGGTCACTTGAGTTAATTTTTTTTTTTTTTTTACATATACATATAAATATTCATTACAAAAGTGCATAGTATTTTGAGCAAGTTCTTCATTAAACTGTCTCATTTCACTCTTTATATTGCCAGTTGATGTTAACTGTACCCAAACTTCACATTGCCATATTAAAGGCAATAAAAACATCAACCTGCTTCAGTACTACAGAATTCCAGCAAACACCTGCTATTAAGTTCTATAGTTATAAGAGATAGGCATTAAAGCAGGTTCACATATAGACTCAGTGGGTTTAGATCCAGCCTTTGCTGCTGACACATTACAGTACGTTACAGCTGTCGCTATCACCTCAGCCTCTATCCTTCTGTCCTCTGTCCTGCTGTATTTACCATGTGGATAACCACATTTGAGGTCTCTGTTATAGAGGTGCAGCCCTTTTAATGGTAAAGGCAAACCTAGCCAAGGCCTAATGAGATGAAAGTGTGTCTGCATGTCCCTGGGCTGCTGTTGACTCAGATGTGCAGGGTAAACAGGGCCGGCCCGGGCCCTGCTGGAGCTCCATTGGCATGGGCCGTGCACCCAGCGGATTAGGCTAATGCCGGCCCGTGAGGAAGGCGGAGAACCACGGCTTTCTCTGACAGATTAGAGCTGTGGTCAGATGGGGGGGAGGGGCTGCCTGTGTCAGAGGTTCTCCCCAACACCCCCCCAAAAAAAGAGAGACAGGAGCAAGGGGCTTGGCTGGGCTTGGATCAGCTTCTTGTCGACAGGGGATAATCCTGTTTGTCACGTCACTCTAGGGCACAGGTCTGGGCAAGGCCAGGGGGATCAAGGCAGAGGGTTTGCACTCTGTGTTCCAGGTCACACGTTTTACCTGAGCCTCAGGCTAAAAGCGTTCAGTGATGTTCACGCCAACATTTGTCAGTTTTAACCCCTTAATGTCTAAGACCTGTTGGTGTGACATAAGCTGTTATGACACGTTGTGGCATGGCACGTTATGGTCTGTCATGACAATTAATGGTAATGGCAATGGTAGCATGACACTGTTATATTACTGGACATAGGCTGACAACACATGTTTATGGCATGGCTATGTCAATATTATGTAGCTCAAGAAACAAGTTACTGGTTCCTTAAAGGTTCTTGGCTCGGGTGTACCATTTAAGAAAGAAGAAGAATCTTTACATGATGTGGACAACAAGGTTCTTCAGGGCCACACATTCCAATTCCAAAACTCACACTTCTAAGGAACATCCACTAAGAGGTTCTTTAGGGAAACTAAAGATTGTTCTTCTACAGCATCGCTCTAAATAAGCCTTTTTGCTACCTTTATTTTTAGACTGTAGATTGTAAGCCTGATGACTAACAACTGAAATTAAATCAGAATAACTAAAATGAATAGCTTAATATTAACTGACCAATATTATGGCAGGACTTTACTCTCACTTTAGACTTTAGCTCTGTACATATAGTCTTGCACATAATGTCTTGAACCACACATGCCATGGATTTAGCAGATCTTTCAAGCGTGATCTTTTCTTTTTCTCTATCTGGCACTCATTTCCTTGTAAATGTGGAAAAAGGACCACTGAGCTCCGACATAATATAAAGTCGCGTTCATGCCACACTCTACCCTACCCTTCTTGCCCCGACAAGCCTGGATTAGGAATATATGAGGATAGTTCTTCCACCATCGGAAAGTCATACTTTTAAATCATTTGGAAAGAAAAGGAGAGAATGATGCCATGATGCACATTCTAGAAGTGAACTTAAACTCCACTTAGTAAGACTGCCTTAAGCTCAGCCATCAGTCAGTGCTGCCTGGGACCGTACAGCAGAGATACTTTGGAGAGAGCAGACTCCAATTAAGAGACACTTGGCATGGCGCATGTCTGGTGAGGGAGCCTTTATAATAGATATGAGGTGAAATAAGCAGAAGAGAGGGGGAGGTGAAAGAGTCTTCGCCTCTCCAGTTCTCGTGTTTGACATGTGCCTTGGAGGCTTCGGTTTTGGCAGCGGGAGCAGCCGTAACCTCTCTCCTTCTCCTCTTCCCGTGACAAACTCGTGTGTCACGCGTGGGCCCTCGTCACATCTCTCACCCCGTCTGGCCTGTCGAGGGGCACCCAGCCTGGTTCCCGGGCAGCGCCCACATAACGCCAATGTCTGTCGCGACAAGATGGCCTGCCTCCGCTCCCAGACGGAGCCTCTGGCAAATGCCCTCAGCTTCCTTCCTCACTGTTTTCTCCTAACTGCCTGACTTTGGATAAGAGTTTCCTGGTGAATTTAGGTACAGACAGCATCAGTGCTTCCTAAGCCTGGTTCTGAAGCACTACTGCCCTGCATATTATGGTGTTTTCTTTGTTTTAACATCCCAGATGCAACCACTGAACCCTTTAAACTGTAGGCTTTCCTCAGTCAATTAGTTACTTCAGCCTGCAGCTTATTATTCAGTAAAGAAGTATGAATTATCAAGTAACTACTATGGAGTTTTAAGAGTAAGGAAGGAAGATTTGTTAAGGAATTCTTGGCTGAATGACTGAACCAATAACGTCTTATTCTGAATTACGGAGGTTAGTTATTTAGAACCAACTGACAGGTCCTAAATTCATTATTCAGTTATTAATCTTGTCGTTCACTAAATAATATCAATATTACAAGTCAGCGTCTGCTGTGAAGCTAATACATACAGTTTGAGATTGATGAGAGGGAAGAATTGAAGTGTGGGCCCACATATGGGTCCCTCAGGGTTTAAGAGGTTAACAAGCTCTTCCTGAAAATGTGTGTGCTTGAGCATGGAAAACATTAAAATATGCAGGGCAGGAGTACTCCGGGACCAGGACTGGAAACCACTGGTCTAAATCGTAATTTTTTTATGTAGTTATTCTCATTTGGGGCTTGGGAGTGAAGCAGCGTTCTAAGGGTGTTCCGTTGCAAAGTAGGGTCTAAGGAATAAAACGCAAAGGTGCAAATTGCCATGTGCTTCACTGCAGGCCTGAGGCCCTAAGCAGCAGTTGCACGCACTCCACGCTGTCGCTCATAACCCCGCTAACACCCCTGTAATTGCCTGCTTGTGGGCCAGCTATGTAATTTAGACCCACATTCAAATGGTACTGGGGTGATGACAGACCATTTGCACCAAGATTTAAGGCTGTTCCATTTCTTTCCACCTAATCATACGTGCTCACGAGTGTCCTCTCGCACTCAAACACGCTTCGAGCTCTGGTGTTTGTGGGCCGCCACGGCCCCGTGCCATAAGTGCTGCAAGAGTTCTTTATGGGCAGGAAATTGCACTCTGGGAGATGCACTTAATGGGGATGACCAAAAATGTCTGAGTGCTGTTTGTGCATGCATGAATGCAGTGAGCTGTTTAACTCTGCAAGTCGTTTAATATTTGAGAACATATTGTTGCTGTCAAAGAAGGCCTGGCCCAAGATGTTAACAGGAGAAGGAAGAAACATTCTTAACTTATAATGTATGTTTATGTAACAAGAAAATGTTGCGAATACATTTCTGTTGTCCGTTCATCACGACATTTGAACACAATGTGGAGAATAACTGTAGCTTTCAAATGATGCAAAAAAGTAAAAATGGAGAAGATGATAACTTTACAGAAATAGGCAGCGACATTTTCAGCTTTCAATGTAAGTTTCAACATTAGTCATTTTGAAACTTTCCATCAGTGCATGGATTACAGGTACATCCCACCTCATCTACTTTAAGCTTACAGAACAAAAAATGAGTCACCTGTGACTGAAATACCTAATAGTATGTAATACCTTTATGATAATGAATAATAATAACTGTGATTTGATTTGACATAAACTGGACAGGTTTCTGGATGAAGGCGACATAAATGTTCAGCCATTCTTGCTTCAAAGAATTGCCCAGTTCGGCCAGATTTGGTGGATGTCTTCCCTGGCACAATTCTGAGGAGAATTTCCTGTAGACTGGGGTTTTTGACACTGCTGGTAGACCCATATGACTGTACTCTTCCATACACCTGCAAATTCAGCTACTTCCTTCACATTATGGCCTGTGGCACGCCCAAATGCAATCATTACTTTTTGTCAATCATTAACATCTGCTTTACGACCCATTTTCCATACATGGAGTTTATATTATTTGCATTATTTGTATACCTGTCCGTTTATGTAGATATCAATTTCACCCTACCAAATTCTGAGTATATATTCTATATGAGATGTATGTAAAAGTTTGGGCACCCCTGGCCAACTGATATGTTTTGTTTGGTTTTCTAGCACAAAAGAAAATAATTGCCCCATTTTATTTTATGGTAAACTCTAATTAATAGAAATAGTATAAAGCAGAGTTCACTTAAATTAGCTGAAGATTGGTCCTTGTAGAGAATGTGTAAACATGGAATTTGATCAATGGTGTTCTGACTTGGTTGTGCTGAATTCATAGCACTTGTTGAGCATTTTCATGGCTCCGTTCAGATTCGTATCCAACATCTGTCCTGGAGCTTTTGTTCTTCTTAGAACTTTGCATTACCCTTGGGATTCGAACATAAAAGCCATGCGGAGAATGCTGGGGAAGGAGCATGTGCGTCACCCTCTGTAGCTGCAGGTGTGTGTAGGCGTTAGGACCCCCAAGATTCGCCCACTCAGCACGGTGGGTTGGGCCCTGCAGCCGAGGAGGAGCGGCCGCCAGGAGAGTAAGGACAATGACCCCGTCCGGCCCCTCTCCGTGGGTGTGGGTGGGAGGCACTTATTCGCAATTCAGCCCCCACTAAGGCCCCCCAAGCCACCCACGCATTCTGGAGATGCCTACCTGCCCAGGGAACCTTCTCACCCCATCTGTCTAGTTTAGGGAGCAAAGCTTAGGGGTGAAGGGGGAAAAGAAGTGTTGAGGGATACATGCAAACTGAGAACATGTCAGGAAGGAAGGAAGGAAGGAAGGAAGGAGGGAGGGAAAGAAATGAGAGGGAGTGGCAGGTGAGCAGGGTGCTGAAGTAAAGTTTTAAATCATTTTTAATGAGACTCTTTGTTGAAGGTAAGGCCAGGCATTGTGTTGGCCAGGACTTCTGTCCAGGCCGCCTTCTTCACATGCTGTGTAGCTGAAATGTAGATATATATGTTACAACATTTAGCTCTTACACACATTTGCATACAGTTTGCTGTTGCGATGTGTTGACTTTTGAGATGTGTATGTAGTTTTAACCCTTTCAACTCCAAGGAACCATCAGCAGTTCTATAATTCCTCAATCTCATGACTACATAACTTTCCCGTTTCATAGTAGGTGCTGAATAATTCATAGACGCCCCTGAGTAAGCCTAAAAGGAATAAATCAGCCTAAAGAGCTAACTTTGCAAACAATAGCATTGACAGGCTACCATTTAGCATTATGTAAATGGGGTTGTGCTAATTGGTGGCTACTAGTTTCCACTGTTTCCTAGCCAAGTTAACATCTATGGCCAAGCTATTTCATTAGGACTAGCAAGTGAACAACAGTTGCAGTTTAAAAGATCAGTATATAAATGTCCAGTTTTATTCCTCAAAAATTCCTCACATTAGTTTTGTGCTAACTACTGAGACACAACTATTGAACCTTGCAGTACATCTACCGTTAATCAGACCATAGGAAGCTGTTGGTGGAGCTCTGCTTTCTGTGGAAGAAGGGAGGGAGTGAGGGATGGATGGAGAGAGGGAGGGAGCCAGCAGTGGATCTTTTCAACACTTGGAGCCGTGTAAGCTCTGACTCACAGCCCAAGCGTGGGAAAGGCCTCCGTCTGACAATAAGCAGACCTACCTCAGCACGCCTTGCTGGACCCATCCCATGATCCCTTGGGGCTGGGGAGCTGGAGACAGCCGAGGTCAGGCAGGGAGAGCCCCCCGCGGCTGCACAGGCCGCTGTTTGTTTGGTTAATGCGAACCCAAATAATTCCTGTCAGGATCTGTTCCAGAGTAACTCCGCTCAGCTCTTTTTATGTGCACTAACGGAAACATGCTACGCCGAGGTGGGAGTTCCTATTGAAACAGCTGCTCTTCTGGAGAGGACTGGATAAAGTGGTGTTACGCATGAACAGTATGTTGTGCGTAGCTTATTTAGTCATGTCTAAGCAAGTTGTTTTCAGTCCTATCCGTGGCGACTCCATGCACATTCGCAGTCTCGTCCCTCTAACACACCTGATAGATTAGCTCATTATTAAACCCTCCAGGAGTCGGTTATTTGTTAGAGCTGGGGAAACTCAAAGGCCTGGACTGAGATCCAGTAGTGTAAGCCATTGACGTTGTCCATATACTTCAAATAGTATGGAATACATATTCAGTGAAGTTACTTTGTCAAATGTTAATAAAGAACTTTTATTATATTTAAAATGAAACACATTTAGTTGTTGCTTATTAACTGTTTTAAAATCAGTTCATAGTATGTAGCAAACATGCTCATCAGACAGATTCCAACACAATATAGAGCTTTTTTTCTACTAAAGACTGAGAGATGACAGCGGCCACAGCGCAAGAGAGTCTGGTGAAAGTAAAACCATCAATGGCTTCACTGAGGAAGTTGCACGCTGAACAGCAGAGTGGTTCATGAGCCAGCATTACAGAGAGAGAAGGGACACTGCACTGGGCAACTCTATGTGCCTGGACTGGGAGGCTCAGTTTTGGCCATGATCTGGGGGTCGTATGCAGCCCAGATGCCAGACAGCTCATCACACTTGCCATCCTGGGCTCGCTGATACCCCTACTGCGACCAGGTTTGCTCACACCTGAGAGAGGCCCATCAAATAACTGGAAGATGACCATCATCCAGCTCAGGCCAGTCACTGGCAGCAGATGCGAGGCCCCAGCATGAACAAGCAATAGCTTGTTAACAATTCAAGCATCAACTAAAGGGTACCATCAAAATGATGCATCACCAATAAAAATCTATATTCATTTGTGTTCATTCATTTGTGTTCTTCTTTTGTGCTACAGGGGAGTCATTGCTCACCTCTGTAATTACAGTGCTACAGAGTTATCACAGGTCTAATTTGATAGTTCAAGCTAATTACATCTCTTTGATGCTTGAGAAATGGAGCCGGGTGTAATAATGATCATGAATGTTAGGAGGCTGCCACAATTAGCCACCGCTGTAAAGTGCAGCACAGATCTAAACAAATCAGCCCTTGTTTTTCTCTGTCTGGCGGGGCACGCTGACCTCCTATTATGGGGGCAATTGCATGAAAACGCGCAAACACCAAGGTGAGCCTGGAGGCCTTTTGAGGGCACTGTAGTGACTGACAGCTCTCCGCCTCACCGCTCCTGCTCCCCATCAATCACTCCCACACTCCAGTACACTCCCCTCCTCACAGCTACGCTCCGCTCCTGCAGGCTGTAAAATAGACCAACAAACCCGTTCCCCTCCCTTAGCCCTCCCCTAGCCTGCAGCACTTACATACAAACAGCCTCATATACTACATTACCCTAACATTTGCTTCCGGTTACACTTTTGGAAAGCTTTGGAAAGTAGGTTTTGTAGGTTTGGTATTTCTTTGGCCCATTGACGTCTAGTGTAATTATACACTAGACTTTTATTATTGAGTAACTTTATAGGAGACATTGTTAAGTGGAATAACCAGGAACTGGAAGCCTAGATGGACTTGTGAAGGTTGAGAGGCTAAGAATCCTCATGCTCAATAGAATCTTTCCTGGTTTTATAGAGCTGAGTGAAAAAGAACATCAAATTACACCGTGGTTTTGTTTTAGCTGACAATAACTCCAACTTCTAAGCGCTGAACCCTCTCAGAAACTACATTGTTGATGCCAGTTCGGTGCTACGTTGTGCAAGACATACTTAGATGCGGTGGTGATGAAATAATGAGCTAATGATTAATGGCCCTTTAACAGTATAGGATGATAGGATGTTCCCCTGATGATGAGGAGCAACAGGTGCCCAGAGAGAGCGATAAAACAGATGTTGTTGTCTGAGTCCCACCAGTCCCCCGTCTCCCCACCCCCATACGCCCACGATGTCACTGAGTGTATGGTGCTCCCATAGACGAATCGTCCTGGGTAGATACACAAAAGGAGACACATGTCACAGATCTACCAGAGCTACCACTATAGACTGAGGAGGACAGACAGCTGTCCATCTACGACCGCTTTATCCTCAATATCTATCAGCTTTCAACCTACTGAAATCAATACATACAGTGCATGGTTAATATTTTAGATTAATATTTAGTTATTAATTTTAAGACAATGTTATTTAGCAACGACTATGAATTGTTTGATAGGTACTATGGAACTCATTTGTTATGTAGTTCTGAGAGTGAAGAAATGAAATGTGAGCCCACATAGGTCCTTTTAGAGGTTATGTTTAAGAATTAAGAAGTCAATCAGCAGATAACCCTCTGATAACACAATGAAATTGATTTCAGATCAGTTGATATAAGGCTCACTGGTTAACTTTCCAAGACTATATGCAAACGGTCTATGGTTTAGTTGAAACATAATGAAAAGCTAATGGAAGACATTGATACTACTTGGTGTTTTGCCTTTTTTTTACACTCGGAAAAGTATTGTTAACACGCTACATATGTCAGAAATATGCCATGACATATGTAATATGATGTCATAAGATGTCATGAGAAATGATGACTAATGGCTTTACATGGTGAAACTTTCTTGCAACTAAATGCTTTGAGTTTTCAGCAACATAATTTGCGGTTTGGCATGTATCAGAATACAAGTATTCAGAATTACTAATTCAGTATACAGAAATTAAATAACTGCATTTTGTTCAATTTTCATTTTATAATGGCAGCATTCAGAATACAGCTGCTTTTTTACAGATTTAGGAGAAATATTTTGTTATACCTACTAACTAAAAAAACTTAATTAAACTAAACTAAACACCATCAATACTTGTTTAGTCATGTGACCAATATGCTTGTGCGACAAATTTTGAAAAGCACCTCAAGTAATGGTTTATTTACACTGTTAGCAGGACTGTTCCTGTAGTGGAAGTTCCTGCTTAAACCTGAGAAGGAATGTGATAAAGCCAATCAACACTGGAGTTGTTAGCCCCCCCTGAATACCAACAAATATTCTGCACACTGGTTTGACTTATTTTACTCACCCTCTTTATGTTGTTGGCTATAAGAGCTAGTGACAACAAAACCTACTGATAAACATTTCATGCAATCTTTCATGACCACTCATGACAGCATTTAACACGTTCCGTGATATGGTTATGGAATGATTTTGGCAGCGTTGTCTAACAGGACTCACCAAAGCCTAAAACGTCAAGTCTCACATGCACTACAGAAAGGAAGATGACTCTCTGTGCCTCCTCCTCTTGTTTGGATAGGACCACCCCCTGCTTAGAGCTAATGTAAAGTCATGAGGGAACTCCATGAGGGTGGCATGCCCCTGATCTCCACCCAAATGTAAAATGTAGCCCCCTCGGAAAGTCCCCTCGCCAATCTGTCCTGACCCCTTTTGTTCATCAGGCCCATCATTTTGGGTGTGACAGCAAGTGGGGGACTGCTGACAGTTTGTATTGAGCTCAACTGCTGGGAAAGGAGTAACATGGACAATAGAGGACATGTGTCCCAATACAGACAAGTTCTAACTTGTCTCACTGCTTTCCTTTGATCAAATAAGTTTCAGAACAACATATCCCAGGATTCCGTTTAGTTTTTTATTAGGAAAAGTTGTTTAATATTTCCGTTATACATGTGGAATGTATTTATAGCATTGTCAGTTTTTGAAAATAAGAGGTTATATACTGTCACTGTCCAAAGGAAAACAAGTATCTTCAAAATGGCAACTTTACAGGAGAGGTCAAAAACCTAATTTAACTTTAATGTAAGTTAATGGAACCAGACTTTTTTTTCCATGCAGTTTTAGGCCATTTCTGTTGGTCCATTCATCATGAAATGTTCACATAATGTAAACGGCAGCTGCTGTGTTCAAAAATGGAGACATATGTTTTTCTTCGGATAGCGACAGTGTGTAGGATTTAATTCATAAAATTATAGCAGTTTGTAAACATCCTTTTGTGTTAGAGTCAAAATGAGATGTAATATTTATTTACATTACATATGGTTATTCAGCTAACAGAGTAAGTTGCAAAATTCATTATTAAAATATTATGATATTATAATGTATATTAGTTTAATTATATAAGTTAGATACCTGTTCAATTCAGTGTCCTTCCACAAAACCCTTATTACTCTGTATATTCTCAGCCAAGGAGAATAAAAAAATCCCTCATAACTCACTCAAGACTTTTATCAAGCTTCATTAGTGGAGTACAATCACTTCATTCATTGTTGTTGGTCCGGATCATGCAGATGGAAGCTGTACCTTTCCAGACTATGCATGTTTGTAGGTGGACGTTTATCTTCTCTCCTCTTCACCACTGGCATCATCAGTATTCTGCTGGACCGTGACCATCTTATGGCTTGACTTTTAAAACATAGTGTAAGAGGAATAGCTTTCGGGTGCAGAAACAGAAAAATAGATGTTATTTTAAAGATATCAATCTATTTAATGCTCTTTTAGTTCCTACACTATACACAGTTATACTAACACGGATTACAGAAAAGGAAGCTTTAGCGCCAGTTCTGTCAGGAAGACTCTCATGCTACATCATTCATTCATTCATTACTCCTGATAAATCACTGGCCTACATCTGTCTGAAAAATGACTTGACTTGCATACCTGTTCTACTGCCTTCAGGTGCCGATGTTTCAATGTACCCCTCCTTCTTCCCCACCACTATCAGTTTGGTCCAAGCCCAGGTGTCCAGGGAGTGCACTCTGTCCCTGCTATCCTGAGCCAGCATGAACTGGACTGAGGATGGTGCCTATGCCAAAGACGCCTTAATTTCGGTAAAATTGATACTCTTCAAACTGTAAAATCACACTGAGGCTTTAAAATCTTCTTCCCCCTGCCTCAGAGGTCTTGTTGAAAGAATACAAGGTAACAATATAATAAGTGCATTTGAATGTATTTTCACATTATACTTTTGTAGTTTAATTTAAAGTTAAAACTGCATGTAATGTATCTGAACTTTTTGTGCTACCTGAACATCAAATAGTATGTTCAACAACACCCATAACTACATAACATGTCTCACATTGTTATGTAGGTCCTTATTGTAAGCAATAACCTTAAGTAAGACTAAAGTTAATGAGCTGTGTGAGAATATTCAAGCTGCATGGGATGGATTATTACAGGACACCATTAGGAACCTCTACCACTACATGCTGAGATGTCTTGTATGTTGCATTAGCAAACATGGCAGCCCAACGCCATACTGAGAGACACCACTGCTGTATGTGTAGCTCAGTAAATATTGCCCATATCAGTCTAAATTTATCATCATTTACTGTTCCTGGTAACCTTTATCTTCCTTCCCAACAGCACTGCAATCTGACACTTCCTTCTGGGTGCAACTATTCTTTTAATGATGAGTGTATGGTCAATACCTTTAGCATTCAGGTTAACCAGGTTATTTACTTTTTACAAGTTTTAAAGCTGCATAATTTGTTTTATAGTGCATGTAGATGTTTACTGCAACATCAGGAGATTTTGAGCTTGAACCCAGTGATGCCACAGCTATCCATAACTGACAACCCACTATTAGAAAATGATTAGTGGTACTGCATGTTGGACAAAATTATGTATTGCTTTGTTGGGTGAACTCTGAAATTCTGTGTAATATGTTACTTTGTTTTAAGTTTAGCTGACTTTTCTTTTCTCTACTTTTCTTTCTTTTTACAGTGTTATGTGTAGAGCCAGCAAATCTCTTGTGATGCACAACCTAATTCAGGTTACATAGTACAGAAACCTATTTGTACTGAGCCTTTCTTATGCTACTGGAGCATGCATCCTGTCAGCACCTGTCTTTTATTTGGTTGCTCCACTGCGTTCTCATCACTTCCATGTGAACATTAGATTTTTGCCAGCCCACTTCTAACGAGGCATTCATAAAAGACATCTAAATGTAATACAGCTCCAGAACGAGTCAGCATGTCTACACTGTTCTGTCCTTCTCCGAGAGCAGCCCTTTTAAAGTCTAGAACTATTTTAAACAAGTTAAATGAAGCTCATGTAACTGACGTTATGAGTGCCAGTCAAGGGTTCAGACTTTTGATGGCTAACTCTTAATGTTAAAATGCTGTCAGTTGATTCCAGTTAGTGCTGAAACACCACAGTGACTTCCACCACAGTCTTGAAGCAAAAAGGATAAACACCACATGTTTGATGTCCTCATGTGTTGCACATGTTCTTGCAGATACAGTCCATAACTCACTAAATCCTGTTTTCCCTTCATGCAAATAGATCATCAAGTGTCTATGGAGCATTACTCATAAGACTGATAAACACAGTTGGACTATCAAAGTGCTACATGCAGAGTTGAATGTAGAAAAATACACAAAGACTCCAAAATCTACAAAGTACAAAATCTTATCTATCAATATTTATTGTTGTGTACCCTCATTTCATACTTCCAATCTTAAAACCAATGGGATAAGCTAACAACTAACTATGGGTCTGACATGATGTGTAACTCTAAAGATGACATTACTGAGAAGAAGGTACACAATAGGGAGACACTAGAATGTCAAAACTGGAAATTTGAGATGCAGAATAGAGTTTAATGGACAGAGTTTATATGTGTAATTACTTGCATCATAAGAAGCAGAAAATGCAACCAACTTCATAGATTGAACGTTTGAGGAGTTTGGAAAGCATGGAGCATGGAAAATTTTGATATTCAGTCAATGAGGCTTTTGTCCAACTGGAAGCTTTTTGTTCCACTGGAAACTTTGGAATGAAATGAATCAGTTGGCTTACAGTCTCACTGATCATTGTCCTGACTATGTCTTATGCTTATTGCTTATAGGAGTGATTTTAACAGTCCTGGGAACCCACTGTCTCAATGCATGTGTTCCAGCTCATCAGCAGATTATTGAACTCTTCATGAAATGGGTCAGGTGTGGTCCTAGAGTAAAACCTTCCTCAAGTAAAAGTATTCCTCAGACCCCATTTACACCTGGTCACTTCATTCGTCTTGAGTATCGGGTTTAAGGCCAAGCCACGTAAAAACCCAAGTGCGAGACGCATTTAAAACAGATGAAAATCTGATCATTCAAACCACTTCAGAAGGTGGTCTGAGTTGAATTTGAGCCACATGTTATTGCAGTGTAAACACATCTGTCTCTCCAAGACACATTTGACAACCAAAACTTCAGTCAAAACGTATGTCACTGGGCATGTGCTCCGTGTCTGCAAAGAAGGTAATTATGGAGGATGCACATAGTAGGGGAAACAAAATGCTTAATAGCAAGATGGACAGTCAACATAGACAAACAAACTGCAGACTATAGAGGCTGAACAGATAAGCACCTGGTAATCGGTTGCTGTGTAATGTAATGGATTTGCACATTTCATACCACACAGTAATTGAATATCAGTCCGACTAAGAGAGACACATTTGACTACCAAGTGTAAATACTGTACATGTGGGTAAAACCTTTTTAGGATATTATCCAGATACTAGTCACATGGAGTGGCCAGGTGTAAACTGGGTCTTTGTTACTTCATTGAAAGAGTAATTGAAGAAAAAATGAAAAGAGGCTTCAGCCTTTGTAGCACATGTATTATCATAGGACCATTTGGGAAAAGCATTAGGTCTACAAGAAATTACTCATTGTAAACAGCATTACAGCAACTCAGGTGCTGAACCAAACAAATTAAACACACAAACATACATGTGACTGGGTGTAAAGGACCTAATTAAAGACAGATGACTGCCCTACCTAATTTAGAATGAATGAAAATATTCTGTACTTAAAGAAATGTAACTGAATGATTGCAACTAGTTTCTACCCATCTTAGATTCTGGAGCAGGGTAATTCCTAAACAGTCCAGGACAGGAGTTGAGGAGCCCTGGCTTATAACACTGCTTTTCTTTACAGGCTTTTAATGAATGCTCAAAACGTTCACCTCCATGCTTCTCTGGCCTTGTGTATAGTTCCTGCATCTCTGAGACCCAGTGTAGGGCCTCCTGGCTTGCCTCTGTCCCCTGACCCGGTACGACCGTGCGGGGACTTTGCCTGGTTGAATAGATTCCCCTGTCTTCTTTCACTGTGGCAAAAACAACAGCGGCTTGTGCTTAGCCTCCGTGAAGGCATTCCCACCTGTGTCTGGCCTGGTACGGACGTGTGAAATATCAGCTCAGGGAGCATGGGCCCCTGGAGCAGGGCAGCTGTTTATCCAATACCACCTATGGGTCCTGGGAAGAGACGTCCTTAATATGATACACATGTGCTACATCCTGTCTGGGGCTGCGGAGTCGTGGCCGAGCGTGTGTGTGGGGCAGCGGAGAGCTGCAGGGTCGAGTTAGCGCGTGTGTGTGCGCGGACAGCTGGGACATGGCCTTGTGCCCTGTGTGTTATAGAAGAAACATGACAGGCAGTTCAGAAGGAAGGCTGCATTAAAGAGCAGCTCAATGCACAGCTTTTAGACAGTCACACGTGGGTCCTAGACAAATGTCTAGGAGTGGGAGAACTAGTGGTCCTAATGACATGAAGCCCATTAGGATTTCAAACTATAATTAATCTGATAATAATAATATGGAAAAGTGTGTATATGGATAGTATAGAAAAGTGTGAGGCATTTAATTCATTTGATTCACATTTGTACATATAAAGGACAACAAGACAGCTTTGTATTTCAGCTTACCTATGGCAATTATTATTTTGATGCATTTGGATGAAATTCAAATGAAGATGAGGTTCATATTCAATTTATTGCTTTTCATCTCTCTGTTTTTAAAAGTCACTGTTCAAGTAAATTCAATAATTCATGTTCAAGATTGTGCATTTGGCAACTTGTTAGTTTGTGAAAAGCATGGTGGAGGTACTTTTTACTTGTGATTTTTGATATTTTGTTGTTTTAAAGGAAAATGAGTGAGTAAATGTAGATGAATACCTGGAGTGAAATTACTTCAGTATTTAGGCCAAGACTGTACCTTTTTGGCTTGTAAATTTTTGACTCACTTAAAGATTCTTAACTGAAAAACTTAATTCATTAAACAACCATTAAAGACTATTTTTAGATATGGGTACAGGAAGTAATAGGACTTTCATTCTGTCTAAACAAAAATCCAATGTCTACTTTGTTTTGAAGATTCAATAGACCAGCATACCTTCTGTTTCCTGTGCTCAGATATTATCATCTCTTTTAGCCACTGAAATGCACTTAGGACATTTTGGAGCCTCCCTCTCAAATTAAAACCGGTGTATCTCCATTATTCCCCCACTAAATGTCATGATCTATAGCAATTATAATGATAGATTTGAATAACAAATCTGTTCAATGCTAGTCAAAAACATTAGAGAGTTTTACAGTAAAGATGCAACACAAGATGCGAACATAGGTGGTCTTAACATTACATTCAGGCTCACAGCTTTCTGCATGCTGATTAATAATATAAACAATATGGTTATGGAAATTGGGGGAGATTCTGATAAAGAAACAAGGCAAGATAAAGAAGTCCATGATTGAGATTTTCAGTGGGGCCCAATTTATATCATTATTATCATTAGTGATAATAACAAATCCGAAAATAATTTGGAGGCACTGTTATCACGCCATATTAACTATCTACATGTCAGTGAGAGCTTCTGTGAAGTTTGAGCTATAAATCAAGGTGAATTTGTCAGTTAAATTCTTCACTTGAAGAAATGAAGTTATATGTCTCAGTTATGACAGCTTGATTGGACCGGAAAGTTAAGACGCATATTAACTTTTATTCCTTTCTTCCTTATTTAATTAATTCCCAAGTGAGTTGCGATTGGCCCTACCTGCAAAAATCCACAAGGGGCTTCTTTATGGCTGTTTCATGTGGGATTGGGCCTTTTGATATAAATCCTCTCGGAGAATCCGACTTAATGAGCAGGATAAGGAGAAAATGCACCTCCTCCTGACACCAACAAAACCAGATTATTCTGAGAATGGAACTGGGTGAAGAGTCTATCCGGGCTGTAATTCTGAATAATGCCTCTGTCTCTACCTGGGATCAAGACTGTTCTGACGTAAAATGGAATAGTCTTTGAAGGTGCCAAATTAATTACGAAATTTTAGCAAAGCGCTAATTGGGATTTCTACTTCTCTATTTGACAGAGAGCTTAGCACAATCCCTGGCCTGACTATTTATGCTATTCATCAGGAAAGTTTGGGCAAATGTTTCATTCAAATGCTTGCCTGTGTGTATGTGTGTATTAATATAGGTTTTTAAGTGCAAATCTCAAATATGCTTGTGCTGATCTCTGACATTTTGAGTTATCAGTAATAATACTAATAGTATTCTAATAGTAGTCTAACTGAGTCTAATAGCTACATCATGCTGCTGTTCTGGGGAGAAGTTGAAGAGTAGGAGTAAGGGTCTTTCGGTGATCTAGTTGCTCTCTGACACCACATCCTGCAGCCTGAGGCCTAATCGAGTTATCAAATCAACAAATCTCTCATCAAGGACCCGTGCCTGACACCAGCAGAATAAGAGGCCAGCCGACGACTAATTTCCAGCAGCGGGACACTGCTGAAGACCCTGCTGCCCCACAGAGAAGGTCTGTCACCCCAGGAACCATGCTGCTCTTCAGCCAGGATGCTCCACATATCTTGTGGAAGGGCATTATTTACCGTGACACACAGCGGGCAAAAGAAACAATGCAGGCAGTATATCACACAACTGTCAATAATTTTTTAGGGCAGCCCACGGCCAATTAGCTGAAAGGGCGAAGAACTTTTGAGGCCCATCTCCCAGGTCCACGGGAGACAAACAGTCCACCCACACACAGTGGCAGCTGCAGGGGCTTTCTTAGGATGAGCTTGCAAAGTTTGCAATGTCTTTACTCAAAACTTGAGATTCTGTTATGACTCACTTTGTGAGTCACGAAAGCTCATGATGATTGTATTCATTCTATGTACTTCACTTCATTTATAATTATTTGAAATGAGGACCATCGCAAAAATAGAAGCTGTCCTTTCAAATAAGAGCGTTCTATTGATTTGGGACAGGGTACGTAAAACTGAAAAGATTCATCATCGTCTCCGCAACAACATAATGGCCTCGCCTCTTTGGTTTAATTTTCTCGTGAGATAATTCGAAAAAGATTTGCTTTGTAGCTTGCATGGCTTAGCATTTATATCCAAACTGAAAAATGAATGAAAAAGAGACCCCATCTGTTCATAATAGGCTAACAAGAACAAAATACCCTGTAGGGCAATCTCAGTTTACTTGCCTTCAACTACCAGAGCATGGAGGGCCTTATACTTACTTCTGAAGGATCCCAATACCATGGATTCATTTAGACGGCTTGGCATTAGATGGACTGTGTTCACTAGGATGGGACACGTTGCTATTGCCTAACTTAGCCTTTGGATGGATTTCGGATACCACATCTATGACTGATGAAAATTAAATTTTCAAACATCAAAGTCAATTTGTTTCGTTGACAGACATACAGTTCTTTAACATTCACATGTGAAAGACAAAAGTGAATTAAACTCAGAGTTGTTTTCAGACAGAAATCAAATCAGTGCTTTTCGAACTTCAATGCAGGGTTCAAGTGGAACATTTGGGTGCAGGTTGGCAGAAACACATTGCACACGAGGAATAGGCAGAATGTCTCCTGACAAAGGCCTTGCTGTTTAGAGGCCCATGCCCAGCGGGTGTGTCGTGGCACCATACTGCCTTCAGCTTGACCAGTCATTAATCACTCTCGCGGCCACTCTGGACCCCATTAGTCAGGAGCACGGCCTCTGTTCGGCCAGGCCAATGACCCATGGCCTGGTCAGGGAGCTTCAGCCAATTGGAGAAGGTGGTCAGCGCAGTGGCCAAAGCAAGTGGGCTACCTGCTGCTGTGGATGAATACGATTGGACACAGCTTTCAAAATGATGAAGGATGGCTAAATTTTCCACGCTGACCATTCTGCTGGACGCTCCAATGGTCACTCCCTGGCAGAAGTGCTGCGATGGTGCAGAAAGAGATTGCTCTTTTTTGTTACTTTCATGGTGCATATTGTGGTTTCATTCCTGACATATAGGTAGTGGAATGTCTTTAAGCAAAAGGCCAGGGAGATCAGATCTTTTCAATTTGAAAACATCTGCTATTTTTGAAGGGTGTGTTGGTTTGGTTTCCTGGTTTCTAATAAAATTATCTTCAAGTAAAAAATGTTTTCTGCATGTTGGTGCTCTAATGTGGGCTAGTAGCATTATGTAATCCTTCTACATCATATTTTATATCTTAATATAAATTTGAATGGAATGAATATAGATAAAAAGCCAGTCATCAGATTGTCTCACCTGCCTTGCTAGTAGTTACACCACTTACCCGACACCACTGACATAAAATCTGGCACCCTTTGGTAAATCTACAGAAAATAATTCTATCAATTCTAATATTATATCTGTTTGGGGGATTGCCAGCTACTGTGATGTACCAGCCAACTGCATAAATGTATTGTAATAAGTGAAAATGTACTTCTGAGATGTACCTGTCTGGTAAACTTCAAGATATATAGTTCTGGGCAAACTCCTACTAAGGCCTACTGGATTGGCAGCATTTTTATACAATAAGATGCATATTTGGAGGTATTCATTGCACAGTTTACACAGTATCCAAACAGAAAGACGTACATTTCACTGGCATATATTGTATTAATTCATTTACTGCAAATTTCAAGCAAGTAAATGTACTGCATTATTCTTTTTCAGTGTACACCTGTCAAGTTTTGTTGGAAGTAATGGTAAATATATGTAAAGCAAATGTCTGAGAGGTAGGCCAGTTCTGCAGGTAGTAAGTCATTAATTTGTGCTGTATTTTGGCCTGCCTGTCAGTTAAGTGTTGTTTGTGGCAATAGTCGCATGCTGGCAGCATAATTACTAACATTAAATCTAATTGTGAATAGCCCTGCAGGATCCCACCAGCATGAAGCTCACCCCCTGCTTCCTATCTTTAAGGTAAGAGATTGTGTGAGTGTGTGTGTGTGTGTGTAGATATGCATGCAGGTGCTCTCCCACCCCCATGTGATGGACTTCTACCTTGGCTTTACAATCACCTTGCCAATACAGTAGATAAACTTAACATGCAAATGTAGAAAGGAGTGACAACTTTAAGGTAGGTCCTAGGTTTACTTAAACAGGCTAGGGTCAACGGTTGCATGTGGTGATGTCTCAAGACCTTTTGTTATGTTCTTTGATTTTGTAAATTGCCATCTCCAAGTCGTAAGCAAACTAATTGCGTAAGCTTATAATAATAAGTCAAAATAGCTATTATAGCGGTATTATGTATTTTAAGTTAAAATAATTAATTGAAATTTATATTAATATCACTGTGGTTGCATATACAGAGTGCACAATTTTAAGCACATATTCACTGAAAGTTAGCATCTGAAAATATCCATATTTTATTTTAGACATATATGTAGCTCTGTACATAGGCAGTTTGCCCAAGCATAGTTGCAGAAATTTGGTGCCTTGGACTGAACAGACTCTTTCAAACAGAGTGCTGATGGTAGCATCTGTTGTCTTTGTTTCGTGAGGAGAGTTTGATGGAGGAATCAAGCCGCGTGTGTCTTGTAAAGGGACGAGAGGACAGAGATTGATGGAGATCGGGTCATTTGTGCCGGCTGCTAAAACTACTACTAACCTATCTATGACCCCAGCAGCCAATCGATTTGCTTTAGATTATCACTCATAAGACAGGCCTGAACCATTTGTCAGAGGATCAAGGCCTAGAGCATTGCTTAAGTATCCGCATGTATTCATTTGAAACACGTTTCATATAAATTCATGTTAAATAAAGAAACAGGAAAAAGGGCCGGCTGACTGAGTCAGGAATTGTATTTTAAGAGAATAAAGCTGCAGAATAAATCTACACAGAGCTACGGAAACCACTGCTTCTGGTCACTCCTACGGAAATTGGCGGGCTGTGGGCACTAGACCCCAGAGTGAGGTAATTGCATGGTTTGGGGGGGGCAGATCCTCTTTGGCTTTGAGCATAGCTGCAGGGCTGTGGACACAGGGCCTGATGCCCTGTGGGGCGGCCATTATAATAAAACACTAGGGGATGGCTGCCCTCCAGGAGCCTAATCTAGACTCCTGAGCTGTCCACCGGAAAAGAGGAGTTCCTGAGCCACTGAGCTATCAGGCAGGTGCTCTAATAGGGCCAAAAACACTGTCTGTCTTTCCCAGAGGTTGGATACTTTTGTTACAAGCTAAGCCTATTCGAGCATTAGCTTCTTGCTACATTGGCTGTAATGTAAAAGTCAGCAGGGGCATCGTTTTCGGCTTGGATAGCTATATTGTCCCTTTTTGTGGGAAAGAATTTCCTCTCTTCCTGGAAATCTGGATTTAGACCCAGGATATCATTCCAATGCATGTCAACAGAACATTTTCAACAAAAGTAACATTATCACGCTACGTGCATGTATTGTATAGACTTGCTAACATTCGATAAATCCCCACTGACAAAGCACAGCCATCTTCCTAATTATCTAACCAGGAAAGGACAGGTAACAGAGCTAAAACTTCAGCATGATGCATATTTCCATTGGGCAAGTGGTCTTATTTCAGTGTTGATAATTTCTCCAAGCTTGATAGATGGGAGTATGCTTATACGGTAATTAAATGGTTCCCAAACCTGATCATCTACAGCATTTAGATGCAGTGGTGGACAGTAACTAAGTAAATGTAATTAGTTACTGTACTTAAGTAGTTTTTCAGTGTATCTGTACTTTACTGAAGTATTTCCATTTTGGACGACTTTGTACTTTAACTCCACTACATTTTCAACTCAAATATCTTACCTTTTACTCCACTACATTATGCAAAATTTGTAGTTCCTTTCGGCTTATGTGGTGTAAAAACGTATCATGTCAAAACGAAACAAGCTTATTCATGGATTCTTGGCATCCATGGAAATTCAGGCCTGGACTGCATCAAGGACCACCCGGAGGAATGTAGGTAAATCAGGATGGGGCTAATGCAAACACTGACTTACAATCACACATCAAAGCATTAGTGAACAGATAAAACATATTGTTCCTGACTTTGAGGGTAAATAGACCACAATTATAGAAATATACACACGTGCACTCGTGACTGCCGAGTGTCTTTTTCTGCATTAATACAAACACTTCCTTTTATAGGAAATTTGTTTTGGCTAGTTTATGTTTATGAACAGAGACCTACAGATGGAATATAGTAAAGGAAAACTCATTTGTGAACTTGTTTAAAGCAAGTTTACATTAAACTTAAACTTGGAACTAAGTTGCAAATAAATCTTAAACTGAAACTTTGCTTGTTTGCAAAAAGTTACTTTGTAGTTCTACCTAAACTGTAAACTGTTCTCCTTCAGTGTTCTGTGCTTATGATCATTTGAATAGACATCAGTGCCAGACTAATTAATGACCTTCTGTTAAAAGATTGGTGGACCGAGAGTGACACTAGAGTCTCTTCACCTACAGCGAGTCTTGTTGCAGAAATGATAATAGGACATTAGAGCCATGATAAATCATGCTACTTTTACTTTCCATACTTAAGTACATTTGAAGGTAAATACTTTAGTTCTTTTACTCAAGTGGAGGTCTAAAAGGAGGACTTTTATTTTTATTGGAGTAATGTTTTACCTTGGGTATCTCTACTTTAAATTAAGTACATGGTTTGTGTACTTCGTCCACCACTGTTTAGATGTAGTGTTGTTGATTCCCAAACCTGATAATCTACAGTGTTTAGATGTAGTGTCGTTGATTCCCGAACCTGATAATCTAAAGTATGTAGATGTAGTTTTCTTGATTCAAAGCCGTATTACCTATGCATAAGAGCAGTTGTTAATGCTTGCACTTAAAACATAATCTGACCATAACCCACAAATCAATGTCCACACCTCTCTAGAACTGTCTAACCAAACTATTCAAATGTATGGGATTCCTTGTAAACCAAATTTACCTCAGTATCACTGAAATCTATCTCTGATAAGAACATTTACAAAATAGAAATCTGCCTCATTTAGTACTGGTACGAGATAAAGTGAGCAATCTAGTTAGCTACCGCTCCTCTAAGACAAGGGCACCTAATTCAAACAGTACGGACAGTATCGAACGTCTCTTCCATTTCTAAGGTCTACTTCTCATCTTTTTCCTCTTCATCAGCAGCTTTTGTCTGATGGCATCTGTTCAATGCTCATTTCCACCTCTTCATCACTTAAGCTGGGACTGATACTCTCTGGCCTCATCTGGGCCTAGACTCCAGTAGCAGAGAGGGGAATTAATTGTGTGCTAAGCAGAGTGGAATTAGCAGCTCATACTCAAATCTCAGAGCGAGAGCCTTAGCTTATCTCCCTCCGATCCCCCTCCTCATCCCTTCTTGTTCCGAGGAGCTTGTCATTGTCGACAGGAGATGATTGGGTGATCTTTTAGGCCCTGTGCCTGCCTCCTTTGTCTTTGGCGGTGAGGGGATTCGTTCTTTTGTTCTCCTCTCGTCCCTTTTCATGGATCACCACAGATGCCCTTTTCATTCAGCTGATGACCCCTCACCCAGGGGTCTACTGTAAAGAGGAGTGGAAGGAGAAGGCACACTAATAGATAAGACAATTTAATCAGGCAAAGAACAATTCTGTGTCAGTGCACATGTTGTTGTGACCCTCGGCCCACTCTTGTTTGTGTGTCCCTTTCTTGAAGAATCTGTGTGGGAAAGGCCTTAATGGACACTGTATGTTAAAGGCATACCACCCTTCTTTGGTCATCTTGTTTAGTTGTGCTGACAGAGCTGTACTTTTTCATAGTCCAGCAGACTTATTAGTGTAAATTCCATGTACTACATTGTACCCATTATTTACAGATTCAGCTTGGAGCACTGTCCATGTAGCTAGATTGTATCAGGACATTGCAATGTGTTTCAGTAGTACAATCCCTTTAAACCATAGTTACTTTATGCACCATCGTTGGAACGTTTGGGTGGGGCTTTGTGCTAAAGGACCGATTCGGAAATTCATGGCATGTGTTGACCGGCCATCTGTCTGCTTAAGAGTTACTGACTCATTGAGGTCAGCAATAGCCACATTTCAAATAATGGAACAATTGCTCCCTAAAAGCTTGTTAATGATTTTATGGCCCAAGGAATGACACGTTGCAAAATAAAACTACAGGCTCCCCACAAAAACCTTACATGGCTGTAAATATGTATTAACCAGAAAATGGGCCTTGTTTAGGATCATTTAAAAGAGACAAAGGCTGACTTTGGCACAAAAGACCATGGCGCAGGGAGAAAAGAGGGGATTCTACTTAGTTAATGAGTTGTCCCATAGAGATGTAAAGAGGTGGGTCTTTAGGGAAAGCGACTGCCCTTCTGCTTGGGACTGATAGACTGTAAAGTGGGTGAAACCCGCGCTGTACGCTGACCTACTATTGTCGGAATGCTAATTCAGCTCAGGACAGTTGCGTTTCAAAGACAGATTATTGTAGCGGGGGGATCACGTCATTACAGGGCAAACTTTTCGATCAGGCAATTGAGAGAAAGAGCTTTTGTTGCATTTTCCCTCCTTTTTAGGTGTTTGGTTTCAAAGAGGAGCCCCCTTCACTCGAGGAACCTTCAGTGGCAAGAAATGGAGGTGGTGGCAATGGTGGTACTCACAGGCCCTCAGGCTACAAAAGCACCTCTCAAACACTTTACCCAGTTCAGATAATACTTTCAGATAAACCCATTTTGCAGAAAAGTGGCCAACCGTTTTGAGAAGACATACTTCACTCCTCCTTAAATGAGCAAATACATTCATGTGATATATATTGCGAAAATATAGGCAGTGTTAACAGCACCAGAACGTTCTAACTATATGCACATTGTGTTGTATTGGTTGCTTGCATTATTAACATGTGTTTTTTAATCACAGTACCAGATATTTGTTGGATGTGAAAATCAATCAAATGTAATGTATTTTCTGTACTTGTTTCCAGAATACGTGCTTGGTGCATAACAGTATATAAGAATCTGTTAATGTGCCTTCTGATGGGAATAAGAGGTCATGAGTTTGGTACTGACTGAAATGTAAAACAGCAGCTACTGTTACCCATAACCTCATCATGAACCTCAGAAGAAACCAGTGAACTATTTTAGTATTCGCATTTTAAGAGAGAGGAAATATGGAAAACATCTTTCCTCATTAAAAACATGATCAATTTCATGCATCTGTCACAAGCAATTCTAAATTCAGCATTTGGAAAGGCCTTTAGCCTTTCCTGTTTAAACTTCACGTCAAACAGTTCAGTGAAAAGGTATGGAGCACCAGCTAAGAGGTCATTATGGTTCTTTGAGGCGATGCGTGTATTATACAGTAATCAGTTTAAAACGTAACTGGCTTAAGTAATTGATGAATCATGATTTTTTTTTGTCAGAAGACTTACAGGCAGCTTAGAAAGGCTTTATTGTTGCAACACGAGAGTCTTATTTCAGTGTGAGTTCAGCTTAGGAAACTGATATTAAGAGTCTTAAACTGCCACTGTAGTAATGGAACGCTCTTTAGGCCAGACAGGTGCTACATTATTACACCACTGCACCCCTCCCTCCCCACCCCACTTTATCTTCCTTTCTCTCAACTGCACACACATGCACACTCCCTGGCTCAGAGGCTGTGGGTATTCGCGCAGCGTTTCGGATTAGTAGCACAATCCTGGTGGTGGAACACACACACACACACTTACACACACATACACACACAAAGACACACATCTAATCTGTCCTTCTCATTCCCCAAATGGCCAGGCTACCACTACACCCAGCTCTGGTTTTGATGCTTGCTGCATTGCTAATTACAAGCCTTTATCACATTCTGTTGCCACAGGCTAAAGGCCAGCTTCAGTCCACTTGAGAGAGGCCAATCCCTCAAATCTGGTGGCCCAATGGCCAGAGCACGGGGGACAGATGTGGGATCAGGGCCAAGCTGCTCTCTCTTTGCTATTGCGATCCTCTTGGTCAACACACAGCTCTATTTTCCTCCATCAGGCTCCCTTTGAAACAGCCATGGGGCTTTGTCTTTGATGAAGACTGCACACTCAGTCAGCCCCAGTTTGATTGAACATGGTGTTTGCCGATCGGTTGTCTGTGTGCTCTGCTTGCATGTCTTTTCACTGAAGAACTGTTTCAGTCTGCTGTTTAAGCTGGTAACACATGCGCTGAAACAAGTTGGTCGGCTTCATTAAAGTTTAAAGAAGAAGATTAAAGTGGTAGGCGTATGAACCGTGAAACTGCGGGTATTAGCATGTGGGACAGGCCACAAAAAACTGAGTGATGCTCTGAATGAATACTCTCATTCTAATTTCATTCTAAATTCATCCTGTAGTCCACACTGGAAATTAACAAATGACTCATAGGGTTAGTTTTTTTTACCATGTCTTAAGCCTAGTCTTGAGCTAAAAAGGCAATGCTTCTAGTGACCCCCTACTGAAAATCACTAGAAGCAGATCAACAAAAATAGTAGATCACAAAAATAACAACACTTTTTCAACAGTCACTTTATTCCATGTTTTTCTGTTTAGTTGTTTATTGATCGGGTGTGTCCTCATGAGAAATACATAGGCAAGAGTATTTGTAAATGTGAGATACATCTGAAAGGCATTCTTTCATTCCAAAACTCTATTGTACATTGCCTGTAAAGCATATCTAAAAATCAGGCAAGACATTAGGCCTGTGAAAATTAACTGATTAAAACACTATGTATAGAAAGCACTGTGATTTCTTACCCAATATAATTCAAATACCCTCAAATCAACACTGATGTTCTGCATATAAATGTTCTTAGGGTAAACAGCCAAAGCCTGAATACTTCACTAACCAAGTGGAGCCATTGGGCCACCATATTTGAGTGACTGGCCTCTCTCAAGTGGACTGAAGCTGGCCTTTAAGCTGGACACAATATGATAAAGGCTTGTAATGGATATGTAATGTGATGGATATGTCCATTTGAGAAACACATTTACACAATTTTACACTTACCCCAGATGTAATCAATCAGATGAGACATGTTTGGGATTCTTCTTTAATTTAGTTTACAGCTACAAGACTAACATCACTAATAATAATAATATCAGACAGTTTTGTCGATGTGGTCACAGTATGAAATTGTAATGGTGAAATACAGTGTGGTACGTTGTGACACTCAGTTGAACTAAACAGTTTGTGTACCTCCTTTAAAAACAAATGTTTCAAAATGTTTTATGGTGTGTGACATAGTGCACTGTCAGGTGTGCAGCAACCCTTACACATTGAATTTTTTTTTATTTGTTTTGTTTTTATTCATTTGTTTTGTAGTTTTATTTTTTATATATTTTTGGAAAAAGTATTTAGAAACATTTTTCTGGTAGCTGCTTTGATCAAACAAAGCGGCAAAGACGAAGCCGAAGAAGAAGCATGGAAAACTGTATAAACTTGTTCTAACTATTAATTTTGCCCTTGTGCAGAGAGAAAATACATATTGTAATTTTAACTGTAAGTATGTAGAGAAACTTGCTTAATAAATTCAGTTGCTGCTGTATTTGTCAGTCCTATCTGTTGTCATGAATGAATTTATTACATTAGAACTACTAATGCATGACTCTAGATATACTGTAGTATTTGCATGTATTTGCATATCACAGTGCATTCTTGTCTCTCTTTGAGTCCAAGGTTGTTGAGGGCAACAGACTTTAATTTACTTCCAGCTGATACCCAAATCTTCTGATTTTAGATAAGATGCTAATAGCACCTGGGTTTTTCCTGAAAGCACACATGTGAGGCCCTTGTCTGTTTATCTGACTGTTGAATGATAAAAGTGAATATCAAATGCTGAGCAGGGGGGCAGTGACAGAAGCCCTCCAGTCTCCAGCTCGTAACCGTACAGGTCATATGGCTGGCACCAGAGCTTATCACATTATTGGAAGAGATCAGTCAAAAGACTTTGTTTTCTGCTCGTACATGGTTTCCTGTATGTGGTAGTATATTTCATAAACCTTTGATCAATTTTTATTTCATGACTTATGACTTCATGACTTATACTGATGAAGAGTGAAGATGAAAGTGGATAGGTGGATGGATGGAGGACCATCTCCTCCTTGCTATGCTGACTGGGGGTCTCTTAATAACGTAAACTAACACTGCCTGAGGAGATGGGTGTGAGTGTTTGTGAAAGGAAGGAGTTTCTCCACACTCACTGGCCCCAAGGTGTGAAACACGTTAACACTCTCTAAAGTGGAACCCTGGGGTAGTTAGGCTGGAGATTTATGACACACTGTGGAGATTCAGGCCTCGTTTACTCTGTTTTACTTACCTTTAGCATTACTGCATGACAAGTGTTTGTTCACATTCAGAAGAAATCGTAAGAGAGAGCTAGAAAATAAAACAAGCATTTTTCAGCTCTTCTGATCTGTTCTTTTATGAAAGTGGTCTGCGTATGAATACTTCTTTGTACATGCTTGTTGACGTGCCCAGTAGAGCAGATCCTAAGCTTCAGCTTGGCTCTCACTGACTGGGACAGCCTGCAGTGTGTGCTCGGCTTGTGTCAACTGCCAAGGCTTTCTGAGGGAAGCTTCAGAAGATAATGCTTCCTATCTGTCTGCATAATGTAGTTACTCAGATGTAAACAAAGTCAGGCAGACTGGTTCAGTGCCAAGCAGCACTTTGTGACTTGGATTTCCTTACAGAGGTGGTGATGGGAAGCAAGGGAGGCGAGATCTACATTTTATTCATTATCCAAAATGACCAGTGAATAGACACATATGGCTTCAGAGCCTTACATGTAATGTTCGTTAATAGCAGTCAATCTAAAAAAGTTTTTTGGGGTATTATTTTGCCTTACAACGCCCTGCATGTACTACAGCTCTCCACCAACAATAGTTAAAAGATACCTGTCAAATGTGGTATATCAACAACTTCTCCAACATATTGATTATCATGGAACCATCTCAGCCTGGACCCACAAGCAGATCTTGGTATTGCAGTACTATCCATATTTGAACTCTATCACGCTGCCTGAAATAACATTACTATCATAACGAAAAGCATTGTTATGGTTTTATTCCCCCTGCTTATAAATGTACTTAAAATCCTGGAAAATTCAATTGATTGTGTCATCCCTGTTTGTAGCTGGAGATCCAAATTTATGCTCTGGCTGTGCCTGAGGTTAGTATAGTCTAGGTCATGTGAGACCAATGAAAATCCCATATCTACCTTCGCTTCTGGACAAGACAAATTTTATCTTCTCTATGACTCCCACCCTGCAGCTTGCGTGTGGTAGTAAATTTTCCACTGTAGATCGTGCCAGCCCCCCTTGAGCATCGTTTAAAAGTCTGAACATGGCAACAAACTACTGTAGGGCTGGGGAGGTCAGCACCTATGGAACCCTTCAGAAGAACGGAGCGCACTGCGGTCCTGTGGTTGCGTGCACCTCCTGCACACACCCACTCTGCATAGGTCAAAGGTGACGTCCATCTGTGGTTATGGTCCCCTGCTCTGCTTCTTCTATGACTCCATTCTAGGTTTCTAATGGCTGTGATATCACTGGAGCCAGACCCTTGGCCAGTCTACCCCGTTAATTCACTGAGCACCTAACCTGCTTGACTCATTAGGTCTCTAATTGAGTGGCTGAGGCGTCAGAGGGCTCGACTGGACGCTGATTTAGAGGGACCCACTCTCAGTGTCTCCATGAACTCATCCGTGACTCAGCTAACAGCCCGAGCTGCCGAAGATTAGCCGATGACCTCACAGCCATGAAGATGTTATAGTCCTGCTTTTATAGGCTGGTGACAGAGCATCCAGTCTAGCCAGCTGCCCCCCTCTCCTGATCCCGTAAAAGACTGGCGAGACAAAAAAATATCAGTCCAGTGTCAAAATCTGACCTCCAGGAATTTTTGATGGAAGTCCGGCAAGGTGGTAAATTAAGCAGTGTTAATGTTTATTATGATGTGTGTATTTTATGTGGTGTGGCTGCTACTTAAGGATCTCCTGCTATTTCAAATGCATTTAAATATACTTTTTTCAAAGTGTATTTAATATGAGAAATAAACACTTGTAATGTTTATACTCTCATACTTGTAATGTTTACACTGTATGGCAAATAAGGTGTATTTAAATTACAAATAGAGGTGCCATTCTGAGTTTTTCCATGACAGTCTGGCACGACACCATTACCAATCTGCGTGGTGCGGCCATCTGCCAATGGCATTGGTACTAACAGGGTAACTTACGGCGGGCATCACTGCTCGCTGAAGGCCCAGCGATAAGGCCCGTCATTGCTTACGGCACATGCGCGGCCAAGCATGAAACTTGAAACATTAGCATGTCTCACAATGTCAAACCTGCCCACCAAGTTTCATTCCTGTCGGCTGATTCCTTCTGGGTGCAACTATTTGTGCAGCTATTTTGTTGACGATGATTGTATATAGTAAGTGCATTTAGTTGTCATTTTAAAGAGTTTTTGTTAGTCGCTCTAGAGTTAAGTATGTAGATTAACAATTTGTAGATTGTTAATGAAATCCATCGTTTATTATTATATGTACTGAGAAACTTCAAGTCTACTTACTGAGTTATGTTGCAAATAAAATGTTCTTATGTAAGTAAAATGTAATTACACACTAAAATGTATTATCATGTAAATTGCAACTATATTATTAGGAATAAATAAGCAAAACATATACATCATCACTGTTAGAACAAAAACTTGTCTCCATTTTTGTTTTACTCACTGTTTCTCTTTACATTATGTTAAGCTTTGTAAAGCTATGCTCAGGTGCTAGCAACACAAATACATCAGATTTCCAACAGCACCATGGATTTCACTACGGACAGCTTTAGTTTAAGTGGGCCGGTGTTATTTTTACCTCAGTGGAGCATACAGTTCCCTGAAACACTGCTCTCTTTGTTTTGGCTGCTGGGCCAAATTGTTTCCATTAGCGCAAAATCAGCATTGCTTTAGGGCTAGAAATGAAGGACACAGACAACCTTGCCCTCATGACCCAGGCTTTTAGTCTCTCATTAGTTATTAAACCTGTTTCTAATGGTATGCCAGCACAGGTGAAAAGCTGCAGGAGTCTTGAGTCATGAGGCTGGTTGTCCTCCTCTTTCATTTGCTCTTATAGCATGCTGTGATGGTACAGTGTATTACTGTGCTGTAGATGATTAGATAAACACAGAGTCTCTCAGATGCTGGAAGAAAAACAACACAGTGCTCTTAGCTTCACAGGGTCATTAACCTTTTAAACTGCACTGTATGTTGAACCGCATTTCCATTCCTTATGGATAGATGTTACTTTCCTTTTGCTATTATAAAAATAATATTAATTATACTGCATGACATTTGCATGCCATATTTCAAAGACCCAAAGGCCCTATTCTGTTCAGTTGTGAGTATGTAAAATTGAGTTACTGGGGAGTGAATGAGTTGTAACGAATTTCTTTCCCATTTGATTAATGTTTTGCATGTTAATTTACATTACAAATGGAAAATGTTGAGATGTTTTTCCATTATGTAACACCAGAAAAATTCTATTCTATTCTATTCTATTCTATTCTATTCTATTCTATTCTATTCTATACAGTGAGCAGTGTGTGTGTGTGAGTGTGTGTGTGTGTGTGTGTGTGTGTGTGTGTGTGTGTGTGTGTGTGTGAAATAATATCATGCTTCATGCTTCAGTTGTAACCTCTAATAATTAATACTAATAATTAAAAGCAGTTTGCGACAAATATACATCATGGGGTGTCAAGTCATTTTCCCTATATGCAATATGCGTTATGATACATATCAATTTATTTTTTGGGGTAGTATTAGTTGGTATACACAAAAAAGGAACAGTTGGGCTAAAGGAGTTCTGAAGCAAGTTCGAAAATCCCAAGGAGGGAAGTGTTGTTCAAGCTGGCTGAACACTCAACAAACTAAATCTAGCTTATCTCTATGTGTGTATGACTCAAGTCTCTCTCTCTTTCCGTAGTCTCTTAAAGGGCCAGGACAACTTGACTGCCTGGCTAAGTGTCTGTGTGTGATGCTAGGAGGAGACAATAGTGTTTGAGTATGTCAGTTCTATGTATTGAACTCTCTTTATTCAACAATGCCAATGAAAATACAG
Organism: Semaprochilodus insignis; assembly: GCA_034552555.1. Lineage (NCBI taxonomy): Eukaryota > Metazoa > Chordata > Actinopteri > Characiformes > Prochilodontidae > Semaprochilodus > Semaprochilodus insignis. The sequence continues at coordinate 24,703,544 of CM067476.1, read as the reverse complement.
TTGTCCATTCTATATTGTCTTTAAAGGTTTAATTGGCTCAATTGAGCTGTCTTAGAACTGAAACATACAGTGCTGATGATGTCCAGATTATGCTCTGAAAAGCATATTGTGACATAATGTGACATAATTTATTACAATAACAATAAATAGTGCCATATTGCCCACCGCAATGGTGATATAGAACAGTCATATGCAATGGACTAAACTGGTTTAAATGATGTGTTTCATCATTAGTTAATACATAAATAAAGATAGAGATAGATCAAAGATAAAGATCAAATTTTAGAATTTGAAGGGATCAAGTAGACAGTTGATCTCTCAGCTGTGTTTTTGACTGGGGCTTTGTTTATGTGACTGTAAGGTCAAAGGTCACCGTTATCGCTGGCCCACCTCCCTGCAGTTGGCCTGTGCTTGTTTATGGCCATTATCAGGAGTGGCAGGCTACGATAGCTGTGACAGAGTCAAAGGCTCTACCCTGACTGAACTCATGTCTCTCTCTCCCGCACACGCACACACGTATACACACACACCCTCCCTGGAGCTTCACTCAGTCTTTCCCACACTGATAGAGATCTGGAGCGTGCCATAAAGGCCGACCGTAGATCAGAGCGCACAACAAAGGCACTCCTCTGTCTCCTGGCCCGCTCTCAGGCTGGGTGCCGATAAGGGCAGGCTGGCGCCCTGCCACGTCCCCAATCTCACCCCCTACCGCCCCACCCTCCACACACACTGCTCCACACGCTGCCGACTTCACCTGACACACAGCTCACTCCAGTCTGCTCCTTCTTATGGTCACACTGTTACCACTTACGTCCTCTTGCTGATGTTCAGACCTGCTGGAGGGTAATTACACTTAAACGTTTATTTATCTGTTTTAGTAAAGGCGTTATCTCCTGTCTCCCTGAGAACACACAGTTCGCCGGGGGCAGTGAAGCATAAAAAATCTGTCAAATCTGTCAAAGACAAGTACATAAGTGGCATAAACATACACACTTTTTTGTTTTTATACAATCTCAGGACTCAGGGTCACATACATTGCATGTAAAAGTGCGGGCAATTTATGTGTATATTTATTTAAGTAAATATACACTAATGCATCCTCCACAGAGAACAAATAATGGCATTTTCTACTCATTTTAGTCCACTTTTTCTAATCATTTTCTGAGTTTAACATATTGGAAAAACAAGCAACAAAATATACAATACTCCATAGCTTTTGCACAGAAAACATTTTGTTTTATTTTTTTCCAATTTGTTAAACCCAGCAAATAAGCAAATAATTGTGTGTTGAAACATGCTTCAACAGCACATGTCATGCCCGATTGGTGCCCAGTCTGTTGCGCATGACTGTATGCACCCCATATTTGTTATAGAACTTTTAGCACACACTTTATTAAAAAGAGAAGTTGCACAAATAGTTGCACCCAGAAGGATTCAACTGACGATAATGAAACTTGGTGGGTCAGTTTGACATTGTGAGACATGGTAATGATTTAAGTCTCACACTCAGCCTTACATGTAACATGTAAGAACAGGCCTTATCTCTGTACCTGACTGACCCAGCAGCCACTATTGCAGACATTCAGCGTGTAGTGATGAATCATCCATGACTCATCCTGTTAGTGTGAACACCATTAGCAGACAGCTGCCTGACACAGGACTACATGCGCAAAGATCGTTACGATGACTGCCCTTAACACCACGTCGGCATTGCCAAAGACTGCTATGCTGTCGTACCAGACTGTGTTTAGAATAGTCATCTTCATTCAGCTCTCGACAAGCTTTCTTTTCAATGTTGTGAGCTGTTAGCAACAACATGAGCTAGTATTTGTCATTCACAAGGGGTGCCTCCAAACTGCACACTTAATACTAATAATAGCTGGTGTTTAAGTATGTAGTATATAGTACAGTTACAAATGTCAAAGAGTGAGTATACTCAAAAATCCCAAATGCACACTTAGAACCAGTCGATTTTTGAGTGTGGTAATGATGAACACTGTTGTCCCACAACGCAATAGGAAACGGAAAGGGAGGAGCTTCTCATGGCAGATGGCGATAGTATACAAGTATAAATGTGAGCTCAATCCAAAGCTGTCACAACAGTCTGTGATAATAAAATGAAATGAAATATAATATGGAGTAAGCTTTATCACTTCCTGTTAGTAAAAAACATCGTAGTATGCTAATATCTCTACACAACTGAGATGTAGCTAGAGGCTGTAGCTAGAGGCTGTATTTGTAATGGCATCCTACATACTACTCGTGTACTAAATCTGCCTAAATGTAATATGTAGTATGCAAGCAAATTGAATATCTGCAGTGTACCACTCCTGTCAGAGCTTCTAGTATACAGGGGGAGCTATCTTCATGGTGTACTGCATCCCATCATGCATTGCGGCCTTACCAACTCAGCCTGCTTTAGTCAAAGAAAATGGTGATGGGTAACACTGTAGAGCAAAATGCAGCCAACTCAGAGTATAAATGTGAATATAGTGCCTGTAGTGGGGTATGGTTTTATCAGAATGAGGGGTCTGAAAGTTTAATAAAACATGAACTCAATTTAGAGGCTCAGTTTTAAAGTGAAATAGCCGAGGGTAGCTAACAGCTAGGCTAAACATATTTAAAGTGAACTGAGCAGCGTTAGCAGTAGCTAGCTCCAAACAGTGGATACAGTAATAACAGCTCTGAGGTAAATGTAAGGTAACGTGACTGTATTAATATACTACACTGTATGCAGTGTGCAGTGTAGTAGTGTGCCATTTCGATTACAGCCATAGCCTATACTGCAGAAACAGAGCCTGCTACTACCTAACCCAATACATAAAAATAACTCATTAGAAAACAAACACAAGCCACAAACCTGGCATAAACCTACATAAACAATTATAAACACTTATTCCAGCAGGCCTCATTTGTCACAAAGGTTACATTTGCCAACTTTGATGTAAAGTTGAAACGAAATCTGTGTCAGGTAATAGTATTGTTGTCTGACAGGTCATAACTGAAGAGGCTTTCTGAGGTGAAATGACATAGATGTTGCAGGTCAGTGCATGTCATAGAATAACATAATACTGAAAATATCACAGAGCTTACCAAGAAAGAGTGGTTAAACAAAAGAGCATTTTCTGTAGCTTTTAGATAAATTAAGTCTCATCCCATTGTTTATGTCACTGTGATATACAGTATACTAAGTGGTAAAGTATGTTGGTATGTTATGCATATCATTTCACCTAAAAAAGTGGCACAAAATGTCAGAAAAAATTTGTGTCACCTGGCATAGATGCTATGTCGGCTCGACATCAAAAACTGATCTAAATGTTTATGTAGGTCTATGTCACTTGTCATGAAGAACTCATACAGGTGTTATTCAGCCTTAAGAACACTTAACACAACAAGAGCAACTTTTATGCCAAATGGCATCCCCATCTGGATTAAATCTGAATGCATCAAGTGTTCTTTTCCAAACTAAAACTGAGCCAACTCTACATTATTGTTTGTGCTATTAGTGAAGTTAAGTTGGCAACATACAATGAGCTCACAAACACTCATCTGAAGAGCTCTTAGTTTACTGTCACTGCCCTGTCCCATCACAGACCCACACACACACATGCACTTGTTCACACTGGCTCCTCTGCAGTATCAAACCAAGGCTGATGGTCGCAGACAAGCATTTCATTCCTCTGTTTCTCAGCCATTGTGTGATGGGCGCTTGCTTGCATTTAGTCTGCAGAGAGTTCAAGGCCTCGCCGTGGGCTCCATGTCTCCGGCCAGCCTGGCCCTTTTTGTGAAGCAGTCAGTGCGGCTGAATTGCACCCAGCCGTGGATACTGAAGGGGATTACGCCAGGAGGTGTTTGTGTGTGTGTGTTGGGGGGTTGGTTGGTGGCAGAGCAGGCGGGCGACCTCTGGGAATGCCCGCTGGCCCCTCTCCTGGGAGAGAGTGTGGGAAAAGTGGCTGAAAGCTGGCATGCAACAACAAGGCCTGAGCTGGTGAGTGAGCGCCAAGCCAATGTGGGGCATATGGCGGTTATTCAACTTCCCGGGCGAGAGTGGAGGGTTCACGCTGCTCTCCGGCCTGTCCCGCAGTTACCCCTCCATCCCTCCAACCCCACTGGCCCTGATCCAGCATGGCAGATGGCTGCTCATGCCCGCCGTTAGCTACAGGTGAGCTAAAACATGAATTTGCTCAATTATAAAACGCCTTTTAACCTGTTTACTTTTAGAATAAATTATTTATTACATTACATATTTATTATATACATATTAATTCCATAATGAGTAACACAGTGAATTACATTTACATTTATTTTGTGTTCTATAAACATGGTATGGGTGGAAAGTTTAGAATCCACACTTCTTTTTTTTTAATAGCTATGAGGGATGAATAGCTAATATCACGCTGCTTTTCGTATCCTTATAGGAAAATCCTTTCATCCTTATAACTTAAGATTTTGGTCATTTAAATTATGGGAAATATTGCAGAGTGTTACAATGCCTCTCTTACTAAACACTGGATGGTAATTTACCACAAAACTGGACAAAATACTAACCATTACAAACTCTCACTAGTCATGTTTTGTTATGTTCTTGGACTTCTTGAGTCTAAACAAAGAGTAAACTGAAGTGGATAACGGTTACACCTTGACCGTGTAACCATACACTTAAAAGCACAAGGAACTGAACCATCTCTTTAAAGTCTTTACTTTCAGCTGGGCAAAGTGATGTTAAGTATTTATGTGGCTGAATCAGAAAGAGGAATGGCAGACCCATCAAAGTAGGCCTGCCCAATGGCTACCCCATGAGTGTTGGCTATTACAGGCTAATATGGCCTTCGGTATCAGAAAACACTCTTTGCCAATACGTTATGTGATCAAGGGACGCCCAGGTTATGTTGTCTGGATGTCTGTTAGACTGGATTTAGGGTTGTTCTTTAACAAAAAACAAGAAGAAAAATAACAGAAAAAAGAAAAAAAGTAGAAAGAAAAAAATCCCCCCATGTGGGCCACACAACAAAGCATGGATCAAATCTTGCTCAATATGTAGCAATGGTGTCCCAGATTAACCTTTACCATTTGATATATCCAAAGTGACGGTATTAATTACCAGTAGGAATCAGAGATGTTCTGGTGCGCGACCACTGTAGAGGGTCTGCCGAATGTTTTAGTCGATGAAACTGGATTTCCACACGCCACACCGGGTCTGGATTTAGTGGCCCGGCCACAAAAGAGCGGGACTCATTGAGCACATTTGTGTTTCATGTTCTTGTGGTTGGTCCAGCTGGTTCTCACTGGGCCTTGTGTTCCACTTGAAATGCTCGTGCCCTGAAGATAGACCTCCAACACTCATGCCATCTCCAGTTAGACTCCCTGTCCACTCAGCGCATTTCCTTCTGATCTCTCCCATCCTCTCCCAAAGCACAGGCAGGCTTTATGGCGCTCAGCCGAAATCCAGATGGCACGAACCTGCTGCTCAGGCTCTGGAGATCAGCTGGGCAAAGTGATGTTAAGTATTTATGTGGCTGAATCAGAAAGAGGAATGGCATCCCGATCAAAGTAGGCCTGTCCAATGGCAGCCCCATCAAAATAGGAAATTATTGGCTAACACGGCCGTCGGAATCAGAAAATTCTCTTTGCCAATACATAATGTGATTAAAGGGTGCAAAGGCATGTATGGGAATTTGTCTCAGTATAAGTGAGGAGCACATTTAACCCTTCTACCATGACAGTAATACGCTTGTTCTGAAGTTTCAGTAGGTAACACATTTACACTTATAGTTACAGAAAGAATGCAGCAACCAGATCAATGAATTGCACAATCAAACTATGAAATATGATTTTTCAACATCATTCATGCAGGCCATAGGAAATCTCTGTTATCTCTATGCATGGCATCTGATAGTTGTCTTAGCAACCTGTCACAAATTTCAAGGGGTTTATCTTCTCTGGCATCTGAGCTTCTTGCGAAAACACTCACCTAGTGAAAAAGGTGGTGAAACTCTCTGTGCAGTTTTTGCTCCACCCAATAACATCATTTGCCCTTTGTCTTTGTGAAGAGCCTAACAAACCTTTGTCACTTGGAAACATAGCTACATGTCATGAAACAAATAATAGACATATTTTGCCTACAGCAGTTTAGCCCCACCCATTCACTTTCATGTTATAAGGAGTGTTTCAGCCCGGACTGCTATTTAATTGAGGTACAATATAGGACAGACAAGAGAGGTAATTCACTTCAATCAGTCTTTAATGCACAATAACAAAAACAATGTGTTTGAGTTTGAGAGATAACGAGAGGGAAGAAAACAGTAAAAAAAGGTGATGGGGGATAACAAAGTATACAGAGAAACAAATGGACTAAGTCTATAAAGTCTGTAGAACTACAAGGTGCACCTATGTTGTAAGTGGAGCTGATAAAATGGATAAAGACTGTAGATACATTGAGGTGGTTTTAATGTTATGACTGATCAGTGTATATATAGTGTGTGAGTGTATGTTAGAAAACAATTAAACATAGATTATTAAATGTGCCATAACCTTTGCCCAGGCTACATTTCATGTATTTTTATGTCAGTAATTAAAAGTATTAATATGTCACTATATTATTCTTTGTAGAAAATTAGAAAGCTGTAATTGTTTCACATTAAAAATGACAAGCAATACAAAACAAGTCAGATTTAATTGCTGTTTTATTAAAGTACTAATTTAACAATCTTTTGGAGTTGACAGTTTGGCCCTTCTCAGGTCTTCATGTCTGCCCATTTCTCCCACATCCAACACCTTGACTATAAGAACTGACTGTTCACTAAGTGTCTTAATATAACCCAGACCTTGACATGTGCTGCTGTTGCAAGATAATCAACATAATCCTCTTCATCTGTGAGTATTCATAATGTTTTGACTCATCGGTGTATCATGACAGTATAATATATTATGTTATTCTTTGTTCCTGAGATGTAGCTCTTCAGACAATTTCATGTAATTGCAGGTCAGTATAATAGAACTGAAAAGTGCAAGATTCAAACGTTCAATTCATCAACACAAGCAAAAAAGTAAACCATCACTCGATTCATTTTAGCAACAAGCAGTCATTCATTCATTCATTCATTATCTAAACCACTTACCCTCCTGTCACAGGGGGTACTGGAGCCTATCCCAGCACTCATCTCTTTATCTATTTTAAATCAACATATAGTAACATGATATGATTACAGTAAGGATTAAAACACAAAGAACGAAAAAAGAATCAGTTAAGCTGTAGAACAAATAGAGTGGCTAGTTATAAGAGCACTCTCAAAAACATCTTTCAGGGTGTCAGTATCAAACTGATTCTTCTTCAGTCTACAGGCTTTCAATGGTGCTGCCAGCTGTTGTACACCTGATAGTTACTGAATATGCTCATAATCCCTGCAGAAATACACCTGATTCAGTCAGTCAGTCTTTTAACAATAAGAGCAGGACTTCTCACATTAGCCGTCCAGGTGTGCTACAGACATTAAGAGGAGCCGCCACTCTGCAGATGTTAGATGTTAGATGTTAGGGCACTGCACAATGTGCAGAGGTCACTGGCACTGAGGTTTTCCCACGCAGAAGGAGAGCTGATGGAGTTACCAGTGTGAGCTGTGGGGTCAGTGGCTAACGTTAGATGCTGGGTTTCTGTTCAAACAGCACACAGAGAGCTGATTCTTACTGTGCCAGTTCAACAGTCTTTGAAATGCCACACTGCCAGGCAGGAAGGCGGATGTCGTCCAAGCACACTGCAGGCCAAAGTTTTCCTAAAGCTTGCCTGATGCTAAGCATTTTCATGCAGCAATACATCACATTTACTAAGCACAGTCACATTCACAACAACAACAACAACAACAACAACAACAACAACAACAACAACAACAATAATAATAATAATAATAATAGAATACACATATTATTAAAATCTAATACAATTATATAGTAAAGAAATATGCTTCTTTTAAAATCAATTATAGAACTGCTCCAGATGCATAAAACAACAGGCTGCTTCACTATTCATGTTTCCAAGTGGAATGGAGAAAAACTAAGAAGATCTTAAGACACAGTTTTGAAGATAATTTATCTGGCCTTTGAAGATTCTTACCTGTTTGAAGGTGTGTTTTTTAAAGAATACTAGTAGCAAAACCAATTCCAAAAGCAACAAGCAGTCACTGGAGTGATGTGATATCATTGTCTGGTATGTGTAAGTAGTCCTTGTATATGTATAACTGTTTATCAACAAAGAAGATTGATAATCTGAGCTTGTGGGAGTTTGAATAAAGAAAATAAAATGGCCCACGTGCAGAGCCTTGTGGTACACCACAGAGAATATCATGTAAGACATTTCACCTATACCAACAACTTACTGTGTTCTAGTGAAATACATGTTATTTCAGTTTAACACAGATCCAGAAAGACCAAGCAGTGTTCCATGGTTTGCAGTACTATTTCTACTCTAATACTGTTTTACTGTTTCTGTGCTTTGAACCCAGACTAGAAATGATGTACACGTTTGACTTTAGTAAATTCAGTGCATTAAATTTGATCTATTATCTGTATGCATATTCTTACTCTCTCTATCTCTCTCAATCTCTCTCTCTCTCTCTCTCTCTCTCTATCTCTCTCTATCTCTCTCTCTCTGTATATCTCTCCCGATCTCTCTCTATCTCTATCTCTCTCTATCTCTCTCTCTCTATCTCCCTCTCTCTCTCTCTCTCTCTCTCTCACTTTCTCTCTCTTACACACACACACAGCTGGGAGAGTTATTAGGGTTTCTCACTACTTGCACAGAGACTGCTGATGTTATTAGTTCAGCATGTGTGTGTGCGCATGTGTGTGTGTTTTTGGGGGGGCAGTAGCGCATGGAGGGTGTTTGCCTGACCCGTGGCAGGTGTGTGATGGTATTTTTAGATGGCACTCAGAACTTTCTGGAAGGGCTAAAGGCATAAACACACTCTTTAGCAATTCATCTGTTGCATCTGTTGCCCGGTCAGCATTACTGAGGTCAAATGACCAGGAGAGAAAGTCCACCTCCAAAAGCCTCACACAAGGTCTGACTCATGCATTCTTTCAAAACTCTGTACATGAAACAAAAATCACAATCTTAATGGCCCTTAGTTAGGCTGGGAATGTATGTGGGAGTTTAACTGCATGGCCTGCATAGATTCAAAAGCTTGTATTTCACATTATCTTGGCCTTTTTTGTTACTTGGAACTGGACACATGTTTAACATTCACATGTCTGTTGGGAAAAGACAAGAGTTTCATGTAAAAGAAAAGCACAGTAGATGAGATCTGCTAGGCTCTTGTCTATAATGTATAGGTTTCTGAGCAACCCAAATATTTTGTAAAGGTTGTACTAATGGTTGTTGTAAATGTTGTTCAAAGTTATGTAATGGCACATTCAAAAAGTCTGCAAAAGGGTTCTTTGGAGCAATACCACACTTTAGAGCAGAAAAACACCAACGGTTCCCTTTCAGTGGATGGTTCTTTAAATAACCACTTTTGTAAATTTGTTGTAGGATTGGGGAAAAAGAACACTTTTGAAAATTTAAATAATCTCCAGGAAATGAAAAAAAAAAGCTCTGTGTTAATTACACGTTTTCCTGGAGCTGTATAATGGGGTCAAAAAGTCAGTAACTGTCTATACATTTACCTTTATTTGCTAAACCTTGACCTACCCCTAACCATAACCTCAACCCAAAAACCTAAATCTAGCCTTCACCTTGGTACTAACCGTAAGCATGGTTAGTACTGTCTTTCCACTGGTAATTTTTTAATGTTTAGTTTATATAGTTTATATAATATTTAGTTTATATAGTAATATAGTTTATCCAAATCCAAATAAAGTGAAAAAGTATCAGATCACTTAGAAATACTGGGAATTAATTAAACCTGGAAATAGCAACAGAATGTTTTGGAATGAAAACAAACAAACAACTGCATAAATAAATAAATAAATTAAAAAATAATCCTGCAATGGATTGGCAGCCTGTCCAGGGTGCTTCCTGCCTTCCACCCACTGAACCAGAAGGACTAAGCGGTTTAGAAGATGAGTGAGTGAGTAAATGAAATAAATAAATAAATAAATAAATAAATAAAAGTAACAACAAGTCAAATAACTTGCAGAACAATTCTGTACTAGTTCTGGGTCTCTGTTCAAATTATAAGCAACTTTTGCCATGTTCTTTCTTGTCCTCATGTCTATTCCTTTCATAAAAGGACATGTTCAGACAATTTCCACTCATCTGAGGCTTTTGCACAAACGTCTGCACACTGCTGTTAAAGTCAAAGAAGAACATAGTAGATAAAAACTCAGAATTGAATGCAAATGTTTTAAAGGGTCTAGTTTACAATAATCTGTAATGGAACTTTTCATTCAGAATTAGCAAAAAGTGAATATAGAAGCATTTTCACTAGTGGCCTCAGACTATTGGACCCCATTATTTCCATGCTGAGTGCCAAACTCCATGATGTTTACAGAGAAATTGGATGCTAAGATGTTACAAAGACAAATGAGGAGTAGCAAATAAGAGTGAGTGTTAAAATGTCAATCTTGAAAAGACTTTCCCTACTGCTCTTCTTTTCTCTTCATTACTGGTTATCTCACCAACCAGACTGTCTTCTTACGAACATGAAGACGCTCGGCATAAAACATCAACATCAACATGTCAACATGCCGCCACTTTGAGCATGATCTCTAAACAATCAGACAGCATTTGTCTGGTGTGCGTTTCGGTGTTAGAAACAGACGAAGCCCTTTTTCCTTTCCTAACACTCAGTCTATGTCCTCGGCAAGAACACTGAGTAGGCGGGACGGAGGGGAAAAAAAGAGTGGGGTGTGTGTGGTGGGGTGTGTGTGGTGGTGGCGTGGGGAGGGGGGGATGTTGGCGTGAAAATGTTCTTCGGAAGTCGTAGTTCCAGGCGACGCGCTTCTGGCAGCCCCCTCTGCTTCCTGTGTGCGGCCGGCGCAGGGCAGGGCAGCCGCCAGGAGAGTGGCACAGCGAGAGGGAGCGAGGGAAGGTGGGAGGGAAGGAGGAGGGGGGACTGAGCAAGGCTGCAGGGAGGAGGAGGCGGGGGGTAGAGTTCAGCAGAGAGCAACACTTTCCCACAGTCTGGGGATTTGACACATGGCTCTCACACATTCCACAGCCTGTGGCCGACGGGGCCCGAGCCAGGAGTACAGCCCGGCTGAGGGGAGAGAGAGGGAGAGAGGGAAGGAGGGAGAGAGAGAGAGAGTGAGGGAGTGAGAGAGAGGGATAAGTGTAGGTGGGGGGGCCAGAGTCCGCCCTTGGCACTCGCTCCTAGTGTGGAGTCATGGAGGGAGGGGTTCATGAGTATCCCATGTTGTTCTGTTAACCCTGTCCTGACCATATTTACATATATGTGTATGAGTGTCATACAGTACTGTGTGGAAATCGGAGACCACCCTTCATTTGTTTCATTTCCAGCAAAAACAGCCATTAAATACATGCTATTCTTTGCAGTGTCAAGAAAACATGCAGAAAATAAACAGAAAAAAGAAAATGACACTGAAGCCTCAAGAGCTAAATACAATATCTACATCTGCAGCATTAAGTATGTCCACTCTTTACCTTTATTACAGCTTCCGTGCTTTTTGAGAGACGTGCCCGCAGTTTTTCTGACAAAATCTGCTGGGATATTTTTCCGTACCTTCCACAGGTCAGACTTAGAAGTTGGTTGCATTTTCTGCAGTCTCAGAGGCCAAGTAATCCTTGCCAGCTACATATCCTTTCACACCCATAGTGCTGAGTTGCTTCCCACAGTGGAAGGATGGACAGACACACCTGCTGAAGTTTTCAGATCTAGAACCAATCTTGATTATCTCCTCTCTCTTACAGATACAATCTTAAGTACTGTTTATCTGATGGTGACAGTTCTGGTGGTCTACCAGGTCTTGCACAGTCGTTAGGAGTCTTTTAGCTTCGTATTTATATACAAAGTTTTTTGTAGTCCATGTTTGGAATAACTTGGCCATTTTGATTGGGAATGATACAAATGAAAGCTGATCTATGTTGCACAGCACTATATATGTGTATGCCTCTGTACCTTTTAAGGATGATATATGCCCAAAGCATGGGCTGTATCAAGACAATGATGTGCTTATGACACTGCTTCTTTGTGTGGTTTCTCACAGTGTGTGACATATTGTTGTCTACAATTAAGGTAAAACGTGATGTTTTTCATTGCTCAGTGTTAATTGGTGGAGTACCAGCTTCCGCTACATTAGTTACATTAGCCTCATAACTCCAGTTCCCGACTACAGAGGCAAACTTTTATTCATTTATTAATTTGTCTTCAAAGCCGCTGAGCTCTCTTTGGGTCACAGGGAGCGCTGGAGCCTATCCCAGCTTTCAATGGGTGGAAGGGAAGGAAACACGCTGGACAGTCCACCAGTCCATCGCAGGGCAAGAAGCAAACACTGGCCCCCAAATAAGCTCACCGGACAAAAAATAAGTCATCTTGCATGTTTAAGGTGGTAGTAACTTGAGGCTCCTGCAGATGGGGTTTCATGAGGAGGATTGGGCTATAAAAACCTGATAGATGTGCAATTGGATTCATAGACTGAGAAGAGGTGGTACAGTGCAGTGAATGTCTCATTTGATGTGTGGAAAATGGATTGCAAAGCAGATGTTAATGATTGGCAAAAAGGAGTGATTGCATTTGGGCATGCAAAAGGCCACAGTGTGAAGGAAGTAGCTAAATTTGCAGGTGTACGGAAACGTCTGTTCATACGGGTCCACCAGCAGTGGCAAAAATCCCAGTCTGAAATTCTCCTCTGAATTGTGTCAGGGAAGGCATCTGTGCAAATACAGTGCAAGTCCGCTATGAAGGTCTGCCACGAGTGACAGTTCCTTCAGGGACTTTGATGAACGACTTTGCTGAGTGTTGTCAAATCATTTTATATCCTAGACATCCTATATATGCATTGTGTGCATAAGATAGTGGTGTGAGTGGTATGTGTGTGGGCTTGTGGCCCCACCTATCAAAAATACATTCCGCGGTCCATGACCTGAAGTGAATACTACTTCTCTGGTGTGTGGGAGGCCTATGCAGCAGATGGTTTATTTATTCACAGATTAGGTGTACTGAGGAACGAATGAGGTTTGGAATAAATTCCATCAAATCCTCTGAAACTTGATACATAATTTAGTATCAACTGTTTTTCGATTTGAGACCAACAGCAGCATAACTTTGGTAGAAGATCCCCTGGTACACACAGCTGCTGCAAAGACCCATAATCGTTACTGAAGTCCTTTCTTAATTGCTGATCAATGTCCGTTCAACATCCTGTGCTTTTTTGGTCCCTCCTTTGTTGGGCTCATCTGGTATTAGCATCAGGGTGTTCTTGCTCCATTCCTAGTACCAAAGTGTGTGCAACAGGTGGCTGCCTGGTACAGTCATCCTGCACACAGAGTTTGTACACTTGGTCATTTTCGTCTAGCCTGACATAGCCTGCTCCCTCAACAAAAAGACACCAGTGTCCGAGGAAAACAGAGAGACTACATCAGACAGCATCACTGTTTAAAGTGATAGCATGCATAATTTCAGTTTCCTTCAGTTCAGGACATGAAGGTCAACACAGCTGCATTTCTGTTCTATGGGACTCTAGTAATACACGAAATTAACAGTGTTAGTTGAAACTTGTAACATATATGTTTTCTTATATTTTACCTTGTAGCAATTTTACAGTAACTATTTTAAAAAAGAGTTTAAAAAAGAGAGCTACTGCCTACCTTTTACATTTTTAACATTGAACTAGAACACACTGTCATACCATGTTATACGTCTACCAAGTCTACCACTCACAGTCCGTGACATGTTTGGGATTTCCAGAAGGTCTAGAGTGACGTTTTTCACACAAAGTCCCACCTTATGGGTGATTCCACTCACCACCAATCGCCCACCCCATACTCAGTAAGCCTTCTTTTTTCCATTTTTCTTATCTCATCCCAGGGCATAAGGCAGGAAACACCCTGGACAGGCTGCCAATCCATTGCAGGGCAGACAAACAATATATAACATAATGCTGTTTAAAGCCTTCAGATTGGCTCCTGATGCCATGATAAAAGGTAGAACTGGTTTGGATGTATCTGACACCACAGAGAAAATAAATCCTGATTGGTTCATTTCATGTTGGGTGTTTTAAGATTCCATCCATTTTGTTTCCAACCAAACATTAACAATGAATACAGCATATTCAGAATCCCTGAGATTTTCCCACTGCGTGATTTCACACCTACCGCAGCATGTCCCAATGCTAACTGGTGACTTAAGCTTCCATTACTTGCTAGCTGCCTTAGCTTCATAGTTCAGACACCAAACATATTTTGGCTGATCCATTACACTTGAGGAAGGGTTTGTAAACCGTGTACATTCGATAAAACTGAGAGTTTTAATATGACACATTCTTTTTTTTTCGTTCCAAGCTATCTTGGAACTGTGTTCCTTCCTACACCCCCCTCCACCCCCTAGTTTGCTTGGTCCCTGTGACCGGGCTTTGAAGTGGCAGCCAAGGCCACGTGGCCCGTCCTCTTCCTCTCCCCTGCACTTCCCTAAGTAAACGTTCTGCATGGTGTGATTTTAAAGGAACCGGGAGGTCGCCCTCCTGCCAATTAGAACCTCAGTTTGGGAAGACGGGGCTTGGGAAAATCAGCCTTCTTCCACAGACGACAGACCACCCGTACGCCCCTTGATTTAAACCACGGGGTCAGGAGACAACTCAGGGGGAGAAAAGAAGGGAACTGGCGTGAGACGCCCAGTGAGGGAAAAAAAAAACAGGCAGAGCTGGGAGCAACTGATGAAAGGAAGAAAAATCAGTTCTTCCTCCAGTGCTTGCCTGCTATTTGAGGTTTAACCGGATCACAAATTAGCAATTATGCAAGAACGTCTCTGAACCTCCCTCTGTATAGGGTCAAGATGCAAACACCTCCAGATGACCTCAAAGGCATGATGGCCCTGGGAGAAAATTCAAAAAGAAAACAACTGAAAATCTTTTTGGAGCTCTAATTTCGAGTGTTCCCCAAAAAACAGCAACAAATGCAGGAAAGTGATGACGGAGCTGGGGTGGGTTCCCCGTGTCACCCCTGACACAGTATCCTCCAAGATAATTAGCGTTTGTTCCCTGTAACCCCCCATCACATCCTTAAATCCCTCCTCCGACCTTATTATAGAATTAGCCCCTCAAATCAAGATTGTAGCCCTTCAGTTCACTCTGATAAGACTTATTTGGTGCACCTGAACATTTGGAGTAGCTGAACATTGCAGTAAGCCATTTTTGACAACAGGCATTGACTTATACATTTGTATTATCAAACAGATGATATATGATGTATAAGTTTTAGGGATGAAACCTTATGATGCATAAGTTTTAGTATCTATTATAAGGATTTGGGTGACTATTGACTTTCATTGCTTGCTAGCAAGTTGGGCCTCAAAGCTCTGGCAGTAAAAGGAAGATGCCTCATTTGTCCACTAAGTGTGTCTAGGCTGAACTAATACATCTGGAGGAATGGAAAATTGTATAAATTTCACTGCAATATTTCTTCATTTGCGCCATCAGTGATGATGACATGTTGCACCGCTGTTTTAAAGTCAGTAAATATTAGCTGTTATCTATCTACTGAACACTGCATTCTGTTCTAGATCAGTGGTTCTCAAACTGGTTCTCAAGGCCCACTGGGCAGTCCAGATTATCGCAAAATATTCAAATGCAGCAAAAATCTAGACAGTCTCGGGGGTCCTTGAGGACCTGTTTGAGCCAGGTGTATGTTCCTGAAGATGGCAATTCAACTGCAGTGATTTTGGAATATTGGAGCCAATTAATTATATACATGTTTACAGACATGCACTTATTTTTGGCTAAAATACAATCCTAGAGCTATCTTTTATTCACGTTTGTGTAATTAGTGTGGTTCCAAACACCTGTCAGAATTCCAAAATTCTAAAAATGAGCCAAATCAAACTGCAGTATAAGTTGGGTGATGTACTGAATCGCTTACGAGGTGAAAGATTTGCACCTGTATAAATAGGCATGCTCTCACATTTGCACTTCCCTTATGACCTTTAACCTGCTCTTGCAGTGTTACTGTCCCTCTGACTGACCCTAAACCTAGTAGTTTCCAGCATTACTGAGCCACGGCACTGACCTACTGCCAGCAGACCTTTTCTATTATGATTCATAAGTACTTGTGAAGCTGTAACTGTGCTCACGGACTCACAAATCAAACGTCCCAGACTGGCGCAGGCGCTAGGTGAGTTACCCTGTGCCAGTCACGGGCAGCTCCAACTTGCCCCCCGCCCCCTTCCCTTGCCCCCCTCCTCTGCTCCTTCTTTCTCTCCTTGGATGGCTCGGAGATGTTGAGGCCCTTTGATCTGCGGGTGAGATGTTTTGCTCAGCTTGGCGGGCGCCAGGCGGTGCACCCACCCACACACACACATATACACACACACATACATACACACGCACACACACACACACTTGTCAGCACCACCCCACCTCCCCCATTCCTTTTGTGTGAGAACGTGGTGGATTAGTGGCTGCTTGAGAGCTGCTAATGATGGCCTCCGTTTGATCTGCAGGGCCCCAATTACCCCTCACAGGATTGCCCATCGGGACAGACCTGCTTCTGACCCCCTGGCCTGTCACACACAGTCCTACTGAGGCGATTAGGGTGGGGGGACGCTTTCGGTCAGTCTCACTCCAGATCTTATGAACTCACATCTCTTCCATATTTCACACTTACAGGACTACATGTGATCAGAGCAGTGTGAGCACAAAAATCTGATATTCTTCCAATTTAGAGTTGAATCACTTTATGAGGCCACTAATAAGAATGGTCAGAGTGGAATTCACAGCTACGTATTCACTAAGCCCTATTTACTGTATGGCACAATCTTTTTGGTGCATGTTTGGCTCACATCTACACTTGTCTCTGTAGAAGAGAACTCTGAGACCCTGAAGTTGGAGTTCTGCTTTTCTGCTAAAACTAGAAGGCCAGGGCTCCATTGAAGAACAGAATCAGCACTGAGGAATAGGAAGGAAGATGGGGTGCAAGAAACAGAGGGATGAAAACGGAATTGTACAAGACGCTAGGTAGAAAGATGGTTATATCTAGAGATAGGTAAACCTGTGTACAATGAATTATACACATCATTGTGTATGTATCCAGTTCATATGCTGTCTGATTAAGATCCATTTTGGGAGGCTTACTTAATGTCACTGAGAGAAATCAGTACTCCGGTGTTTAAATTGAGGTGGTTGTATTGGTCAGTTGGATGTAAAGCTACTGCACCAGTCAGGAGACACCAGAAGAGGCAGGAAAAAATATTAGTCTAATGGGCAGACCTTTAGACTTCACAGTTATGGCTTGCATAGTCTTAGAGTCTTAGAGATCTACCATCCTGGAGAGTTCACATCCAGCACACCTGGCTCTAACTTTGAGATGCCCCTTAAGGTTTGGAGTTAAACTCTGCAGGGTGCTGTTCACCTGCACCGGACCTGGGCTCCTTGCCCTCAGTCAAGCTGGCTACAACAATGCTAAGTATTTAAGGAAGGATTATTGACAGGAAGGAAAAGAGACTGATATATTAGCTCGAGTAGCCAGTGTATGTGAGCTTATGCATGCTTTGAGTTAGTGTGAGGTTCCTTTGCGTATGTGCATGCTGCAGCCTGTGTGCATTTATGGGCGAATGTGTGTATGTGCACGTCTGACGATGAGTAGGCGTGTGCGTGGGTGTTCTGTGTTTGCCATAAGGAGCAGTTACCTGGGAGAATAGTGTCTCACACCTCCTTTGAGCTGGTTCTGTGTGTGGGGTGAAGAGAGATAGAGATTATAGCTGTGGGATAGCAATACTTCTTTACGCCTCTCTGTACTGTTTCAGAGTCTTTAGGTGTCCACAGTGTTAAGAAACACAACATTAGAGTTTCACTTCACTACTGGTGAAGATACTGTATTTGGCTTTTCAAAGTGTTTTAATATAAATAAGGAAGATTTTTAAAACTTTTTTAACATTTGCATAAACACATTAAAGACAGATCTTTTTTTGATCTCATAACAATATTGTTCTACAGTTCTGCTTTGGGAATTCTGCCAAGCATGCATTTCATCCCTTTGTAGTAATGTCGGCACTCAAACCCTTCAGGTATTTAAACCACCTTTGGGCAAACAGGTGCTTTTATCAATAGTTTGGAAAGAAAAACTGTCAAACCATCTTCATATCAGGGAAGATTCAGTAACCATTTAATTGCTACATAATATTGTCCAAATCATGCCATAAACATGTTATGGCAGGTGTCATACATTGTGAAAATAGTTTGTCAGTTCAACCTAAAAAATATTTTCTGCTACCAACTAAACTAATTTAACAAAATACAAAAACATAATTTTGATCTAAAAAAGAATTGTTCATTCAAAGTATTTATTTAGATTGAACTAGTTCAGTTACATGGACTAATGCTATATCCAAAGTGAAGTCTTTTTTGATTGTACTGTGTTGAGGACTTTTCTTTTGTTGTGTTTTTTCATGTGGTGGCCGGGTTGGGGTTGAGAAAGTGGGACGCTCAGTTGCTTGTTGCTGTCAAGAGTTGAGCAATGACTTCAGTAATATATGTCATAAGCTAATTTCTCCAATTTTTAAGCATTTCTGAATAATTCAGTCCCTAGATTCATTCAGAGTGGTTTGATGCGAAGCGCTTCACTGGAGATACATTTACAGACTCTGATTTCTTCACAGGGGTGGTGTCAGGAACCTGGTGTCGCCATGTCTACAACACAAGTTTAGCCATTTTATTAACTATCAGTCAACATATGACATCTGCCATTCTGCCATGATATGTTTATGGTTATGCCAGTATTATGTATAAAGTAGCCTTTATTAAACATTAAAAAATATTTTTAAATATTAGATATTTAAAAATAGCTAATTTTATATTAATAAAATATTATATGGTGTTGTCTCGCTGCTCCACCCCCAAAATAACGAATGTGCATTCCCCAGGTGAATGATACTGGGCTAGCTATTTTCAGGTCTTCATGACCGCAAAACCTTTTGTCCACCTTTTGTGGACAAATTCCATGATATAATATTAGCACAAACAAAGACATAGCATGTAACTAATAGTTAGCTAGGTTGTGGGTTAGCAAACTATTACTACAACTGCTAACTGTGATACTAACCAATCGCTATAGCTTATGGGACAAAGCAATACTGACCTACTGCTTCTGTGAAACAGCACAAATTAAGTTAATGTTACCCACCTGTCAAACAGAAACAAAGCAACTTCTTCATCCCTTTCCGTGCTTTCCAATGCTTAGTGAAGCTGAAGTCAGCCTGTTTTCCTCCAGTTTCCTGTTCAAATTTTTCCGTTCTGTCTTTAATACTGCAGCAGTCACATTCAAGTGCCTCAGGCAAAAGTATATTTGATTAAAATCGTGTTTTGTGCCTTTAACTGAAAAATACAGTAAATATCAAACATTACTCATTCAAATGAGTGAAAAGGTGTCCCCGAACGTTGAACGAGCAGTGTGTATTTATTTTCCTTGCTAAATCTCGAGTAAGACACTGGCTACCGTTTTTTGAAACACTACAACATGACAAGTAGAACTGCTGCTAAAAGTGCTATCCACCGTGTCACTCATGCAAAATCGAGGATAGGGAGGCAACACGACACAACACTTTGACACAGGAGGTGTGTTCGTGCGTGCGTCTGTGAAATTGCAAAACGAGTTGTGAGAGAGAGCAAGCGTGGATGAGAAGTGATGGTAGGAAGCTAGCATGGACAGATGGGCTGATTTCTCTCTCCATCCACACATCACGCCACAATGCATTATGGGGAATCCTCGAGTCCAGCAGTGTGTGAAGTGTGGTGGAGTGTTTATGAGCGCTGTGCGTGTGTGTGCGTGTGTAAAGGTGATGGAATCTCTAGCACTACGCACGGTAAGCCTTCTGTATTTCCATTTCCTACCACTGTCGAATCTTCAAGCTATAGTTTGCCACACATTCATAATGCAGCTGATTGGTCAAGACGTGTTTGCTGTCCAAAATGTGCTTCTTTAGTTTCACACTGGAGCTGCTAAAGCTTATTGCACACCAATTAGCAACATGCAAACTGCATTCTTACATCACGGATACTGACTAAATAATCTCAGCTGCTATAAAGCTTGTGAGGTCTAAACTTTCCTTTTAGCAGTATGTTATACAAAGGAAGACATTGACAGAAACCCACAACAAATGGATCATTAAACCATTAAGATTTTTTAAAAGTCATTCCGGGAGGTTCATACTAGAGAAACTTACCAGGTCAGAATTGTTCACATTGTTGAGGAAAGGAACCAGAGGTCTAAAGGGTTTAAATGCTTAAGAGTTATGATGTAGATATTACTTATAATCAGTAACTAAGTTATTACTTATTACTATATTTCCATTGTTGTAGACCTCTCAACATCTGGTTTCTATCACAACAACTGGTTAAGTTAGAATCAGTACATTTCTCTGCAAACTCTAAATGACTGTTTACATCTCAACACCTCACATAGAGTCTGGAAACATAGTGGAATTAGGTTTTACTGTAAATGGACAAAGATACAAACAGAAGTTTTTAGCTATACATCTTACTCTCTCCACTTTTATAACTATCAATATGTCATACTGTGTCAGGAACCGCTAAAGATAGATTATTGGAAATTACTTGTGACACAATTTGAGGCAAGTGTGCATGCAGTGTCTGTACACAGTGCTAACAGACGACTTATATGCTAATATTACTTGTTAGCTACTTTAGCCTTGTAGCTCCCATGCAAAATAAGAGAAATAAACTGCAGGCACCAATTGTTCTTGGCTGGTCTACTACATATGGGTTACGGGGAGATCTGTAAATTAAACTTTTTTGCTGAACTATTGCTTTGAGTGCTACTTCTGGGCCCAAAAGCAACAGAATTAATGATGAATGTGTCTTTATGGTATCTGTATTTGAACAAGAGGCATTTAGCAAGTGAGCAATAAAATGTCTCAGTTGACCAAAAACTTTTTTTGGCGAGATCCTGACGTGTGTACTTATTCTAAGAGGATGGCCCCATTCCGAGAAGGCCGACATGAGAAGAGTTGAAAAGGCTGGAATTTGAGAATGAAAGAGATAAAGAAGAAAGAGAAAAAGAGAATCGTGCATGGTAACGAGAACAAATGAGATCATCCAAAACTACTGACAAATATGTGAAGGCGTGAAATGATGCGGTGTGAGTAGACAAAAAAAATGGACTGAACAGTGGGCACTGTCTAAAAAGACAAGCGGAAAATAGAGCGACGAACTAACTGGGATGATTCAGACAGAGAGGGAGAAAGAGAGAGAGAGACAGAGGAAACGAGGGATGACACACTCATTCCTCTTTCCTGGGCCTCCACAGTGGCAGGCCTGTGTGCTGTGTGTGTGTGTGTGTGTCCAGGCCCTGGGGGGCCTTCTCTGCGTGCCAGTAGGGGCCTGTTTGCTGGGGAAAGCATGCCACAGCGCTCCCCGGAGAGGCCCGGCCGTTTGTTGTGCGATCTTATCTGGCGCGTGCCTGGGCCGTCCTTTCCCACACTCTGCACCATGCGCTGCCAAGCGGGGGGAGGAGGGGAGGGGCCGGTGAAGCACAGCAGAAAGCCCCGGCCTGTCAACATTACACGGACTTGACAGCCGTGACATAATGGCCCCCACCCCACCCGTCAATACAGTTTCTCTCCCACACTGAGCCCCTGCACCCAGGCCCATTTTAACTCCTTCAACTACAGGATTTTTATTCAGTTATTAATCAGTTATGACTCAGTAACTACTATATGTTATTTGGTATGAAACTTGAGGCACGAGAAGTAGCACTCAAAGTTTAGCAAGACATAGAATTAACTCAATTTCCCCTTCACGTCATTGATCAGTTGAGACATGTTAGGTTTCTAAAGCTTGTTTCTTTAGTTCAGCACTAGAGTGTAAATGGTAAATACACAAAAGTGTAATAGTTCAAGCAAGAAGTCTGAATAATCCTAATGGCTTCTACATATTACTTGTTATCTGTATTAGCCTTGTAACTCCAGTGCAAAAGTAAAAATCTTGGACATCAAAATATGTCTTGGCTGATAGAATACATTTGGGACAAGTAGGAAAATCGCATAAATTAGATTTTTTGTCTAGCTTTTCTTTTATAGCTTTTCAATGACTCTCCCATTTCAACCCCCTGCCTCATTCCATTACTCCTCCAAGGAAAGCACCTCTTCACCTCTGTGTGCTTCCCTCTTTAATTCCATGTCTTATGCGATTAGGTCTCCCGGCCCGCCGCTACTATGAATGGGGAGTATGAAAACATTTCTGACATATTTGGGAGATCAAATGGTGGCTCGTCCTGTGGGTGAATGCAAGCTTTATAGCAGTGTCACGCTGAGGCCGGTCTCTACAGGGGAGCCAAACTACTATAGAGAGAGAGAATACTCTCAAAAGAGCACTTCAGAACTCTGGAGTACAACTGTGTGTGTCCATGTGCATGTCTCCTTTTGTATGCAGTTACTCACAGAAACCCATTTCACACAGTTATGCTCACACTAGTGTTCTGGCATGTTTGGCCACAGGTCCACCAATTCATAGATAGAACAATAGAAACACTGAATAAATTATATCTCTATTAGCCCACCACTCGAGCCAGCATGCAGTCTCTATTGAGTTGTTAAGGAATCTCAAATCTGACATACAGTTATCGACAACAATAAACAGAAGTACAAACTGGCTTCAATAAAACTGCTGTATTTAGCTACAGTGGGCTGTACATTTGAGCATTTTATACATTACTAGGCACATGGGCAGCCCTTGGTTAAGCCATTGCACCCTTGCCTTCAGTATCAGTATGTACACTTGGCAAGCACTTTATTAGGAGCACTTTCATGTATGTATACTCACTGTTCACTGTTTTATCAGCTCCACTTAACAAATAAAAGCACTTTGTAGTTCTACAATTTCCTTGTAGTCTACAATCTACTCTGTTCCTCAATGGTCAGGAGCCCCAAAGAACCACCACAGACCAGGTATTATGTGGGTGATGGATCATTCTCAGCACTCCAGTGATACTGATGTGGTGGTGGTGTGTTAGTGTGTGATGTGCTGGTGTGAGTGGATCCGACATAGCAGTGCTGTGTTTTTAAACACTGTGTCCACTCTATTAGACACTCCTATCTTGCAGGTCCACTTTGTAGATGTAAAGTCAGAGACGATAGCTCATCTGCAACTCGAAGCTTCATAGCAATTGGATAGTATAGTGAGTAACATCACAGTCTTGTATGCTTTAGGTTGTGGTTCAAATACCTGATTCTCTAGTAAAGCTAGTACTGCTGGCTGCTTAAAGAGAAACTCTTAAAACTGTTGGGTTTCCCCTGAAGCATGATTACGCTCGCTGCCTTCATAAAAGTGGCCGCAAGGTCCAAAAAAAAAAAAAAAAAAATACAGTCAAATAAATTCACATTTACCCTTATGTTTGGGCATGATAGAGTATGTCGTTCAGTGCAAGAAAGCACATCTAAGAAGAACATCTATCTGACATCACTCAATAGTGTACACAGCTATAATCGACAAGATGTGAGTTGTCATTGTCATTTACATTAATACCAGCTTTCGATCATGTAAAATGGCATTGTTTGAGATCTGTTTCAATAAGGCTCTGCCCAGGTTCACCCTCTAAACAGAGCTCAGATTTCAGAAATTTCAATGCTTATCACGCTGGTGCAGTACTGTTGCCTGTGGATATTTCACCTAAGCAACTTCAACATAGATGCACGCCTGTCATCACCACACAGCTGAAAATCCCACCAGTAGAGCACCACTTATCTGTTTAAGAAAGCATGACTTTGCATAATATGCATATTTTATATGTATGTTATAGATTTAAAAAAATATTTATATTGTACTTACAACGGGCAGCTTTACAAAAACATCCAGGTTTGAGACCCAAGTTAGCACAACACCGGCAACAGTGGCAAGGAAAACAATCTCTATGAGGAACAGGAAGAAACCCTGAGAGGACTCAAGACTCAAAAGCCATCTTCTTCTGGTGCAACAATACAACAAGAGCAATATGAGTAAAGAATAAGAATTGAAAATTACTGTTCAATAGTGAATATAGAGAAATAAAAGAAACCAGCCTTTCATTGGACAAAAGTATTAAGTGATAACTGATGACTACTGATATAGGCCTGTCAGACTAACAAATGAAACATCGATCCCTGACTACTGCTAACAGCATATCACAGTGAAAATGGTCACTATAGTCATGAAAAACAGTGACCACTGCTAAAAGCTTGCCACAAATATATCAGTGAGAGTTCAATCCAGAAACACCAATGGCTACTGTTGGAAACCGATCATAACAACATGTTAGTATGAAGCTATAAAGAAGTCAGTATAGTGTGAGGCAGATGAACAGTGTCTATGACTGACTGTCTATGGTGGAAGTCCAAGGTGACATTACGAGGGGGTGAGTGGAACACACAAGTGAGGTTTTCTACACAGTGGAAAGGTAAACTGAGCCATTGTGGAGGTGGACATTTTTTGTCACCATATGGAATGCATTTATATTCCTCTGAATTACTCTTAATAAGAGTGATTGCAATATACTGTGAATTGGTTAGTTTGCCCCTGTTTCTACTTCTTCCTAAAATATCTGTACACTGACCTGCTAAGTAAATGATGTCAGCTTGACACTCATCCTTGCATCGCGACATGAGATTTGTTGGCCTGCATGCAATATTGTATGGCATTTTATGTTTATTTGGCATGCAAACCAGCAGGAGAGAAAGAATGAGGCAGAGGAGAAATGGTGGAGCTAGTATGTGTGTGTGTGTGTGTGTACGTGTGTACATGTGTCTGTGTATTATGTGGGTGGGTTTTAGGGAGGGCTAGAAGGTGAGATAGGATGTGTTGCATAGAGAGCAGAGAGCTGCTGCAGAGAAAAGAGAGAGAAAAAGAGGGAGAGACGGAGAGAAAGGGAGAGAGAGAGAGCAGGGCAGTCTCAGGGTCAAACTTGCTCTGCCCCTCAGTCTGCTCTGGGAGAGTGTGTGGCTCAGCAGCCCGAGAGGATCAATACTGTTTACATTCTCCCTCTCTCTTTCTCCCACTATCTTTCTCTCTCTACTCTCTTTCTCTTTCTCTCTTTCTCTCTCTCTCTCTCTCTCTCTCTCAGAGGTGAGGTTAGGTTTCAAGCAGAGAGAGAGAAAGAGAGGCAGACACAAGGGATGCTAACATGAACAACAGTTAGAGGGATGCCTGGGTTGTCTGACTCATTCACTAACACAAGCATGAAGACTGAACGAACACAAAGAGACACAAATTCACACAAACACGTAAGGAAAGCTACAGGCTTCTGGACTCAAACTCATTACAGTTCTGCCTTTCTCTTGGTTATGTACACAACACAAATGTGTGTTTTGAGGTGCTGATTTCTGAATTCTGCTTGAAAAAGATGAGAGGCACTCCTGTTTTTGCTCTGAGGTCTTGTCTGATCTTTTAAGCTACCTGAGGCATCTCTTTTCCTCTCTCACAAGTACTTGAGCTTTTTGAGTTGAGCTTCTTACCGCGGGAGAAATGTCGGTGTGTTTTTATCCGAATGGGTTCTGCATTTAAAACTTTGCCAGAAGTGTGAATTGAGTTTTCAGCCACAACAGAACACCAGAATTTTATTTCAACAGACATGCAGAAAGATCTTACTGTGTTTTGCCTGTGGACTTGCACCTGGTCTGACCCAGACCTAAGGCCTTAACTGTCTCTCTCTCTCTCTCTCTCAATTCAAATTCAGTTACCAGTGTTGGCATGCATTGTTATGACCTGTTGCCAGTATAATAATTAGAATACTTTATATAGAGATAATATTAAAGCAGAAAATAATCTATAGAAGAAAAAGTTAAAAAATATAATATCCACATCTATATATATGTATGCACAATGCAAAGTTACACACATATACATATAGAGACATGTAATATATGTACATGTACAAGTTGAATGCTTTATTTAAGTTCAGCTAAACAATGCAGAGATACGTCCTGCCCCTCTTTGTTACTTTTGCTACAATCATCAAACATCAGCTCCGGCCACCTTGTAGCATCCATAAAATAATCAAAATCTGAAATTGATACATGCATGCTTAAAATACATAGATCCATTCTGGAAACCGCATTTACATCAGTCCAACCCAGAAAATCTTTTAGCCACAGAACATTAAAACAGCAGATTTCCATGCTTTATAAGGAAGCTGAGAGATGAAAGCAATTCTGCAAGTAGCAGAGCTAATGTGGGAGCTAGATGGTGCCAAACTTATGCCCATTCTTTCTTGATGTAACACTTTAGCTCCTCAACAGCCCTGGGTCTTCATTGTCATATATTGTGTTTCATAATGTGCCATGCATCATGCGCTGTTGTAACACGTTTTACATCTTAGTGAAACAAGCACGGACGTCCCTAAAAAGGAAATTGTGTAGACAGCAGCATATGATGCTCCAAAATGTGCCCCTCAGCATTAATTGTGCCTTTGTGGATGTGCACATTACCCATGCCATTGGCACTGGCGCAGCCCTAAACCATGACAAATACTGGCATTTTAAACCTTGCTTTGAAACAACTGGGACGATTTAAAAGATGCCTTGTTTTTAACAAAGCACACGTTTCAGCTTTGCATCAGTCCACCTCAGATGAACTCCTAGAGAAAAAAGTGCAGTTCTTGGATGTTGTTGATATATAGCTTCTGCTTTGCATAATAGAGTCTTAACTTGCATCTGCCAGTGCAATGATGAACTGTGTTTACCGACATGTGATTTCTGAAGCATTCACAAAACGTTTGTGGTTATACGCTTTACAGAAACATGTTGGGTTTTAATGCAGTGCTATCTGAGGGATCAAAGGTCACAGGCATTCAATATTGGTGTTTGGCCTTCCCCTATGAGCAAAATAGATTTCTCTGGCTCTAAATCTTTTAACAATGTCTTGGGTTGTAGATGATAAAATTCCTGCTTTCTTTCAATTGTATGTGAAACTTTGTCCTGTTTTAAGTTAAATACCTGTAAAATATTTTTAGTTTAGTCTAGTTTAGGTATTTGCATTTCACCTACTGTCCCAACCTTTTTGCAATTAGGTTTGTACAGGTTTGACCTTTCTAACAGCTTAATAATACTGAGAAATGTACTGCCACTGTCTATCCAACTGCAGAGGATGTTTTCTTTTACTTGATGGAGGAAATAGTGTTGAGAAAAGGTTCTGATTAGCTGAGAGCCGCTTTGACTTCATGCACCATTATTTTGCACATAGATCGTCAAACTAGTGGCATTTGCACAAAATCACATTTCCATTAGATCCTAGAATCTAGGGGACCTCCTTATTCACTCATTTAGGAAAATTAATTTTGGTTTTCCAATGGCCTACTGAACTGTTACATGTTAACAAAAGCTCGTAAAGCAGACTGGAGGAATGGTATGACTCATGCACACAT
Source organism: Semaprochilodus insignis (assembly GCA_034552555.1). NCBI lineage: Eukaryota > Metazoa > Chordata > Actinopteri > Characiformes > Prochilodontidae > Semaprochilodus > Semaprochilodus insignis. The sequence goes on along the minus strand of CM067476.1, from coordinate 24,676,036 downwards.
ACAAGACAGGAAGATCACACACTCTCTCTGTCACAACCCCTCTCATCATGGCTGCCCACGGCTGCACCTAATCCCTTGGCTGGGACATTCATTAGCAGCCAGAGCTTTGTGCCCTGAGGCCCAGCCTTGACTTTCCCAGGACAATTAAAGTTACTTAGTTGAAGAAAAGAGGTGGGGTCACTAGGGAAACATGAAGAAAGGGAGCAGTAAATGGAGGGGGGGGGTATAGAGGGAGGGAAAGATGCAGAGACTTCTCTATCCTCCGCTGGCAGGCCAGAGACGGCAGAGCTGGCTGATAGAGGTAGATTGCTTGTTTTCTCAGGGGACTAATTGGCTGATCTGTGGGAAAAATCGACCCCTGTTGTATTCTTGCTTCTCTGAGTAATCTCCAGTAAAGCTCTCGCACTGCCTGCCTGGTTTAATAGGCCACGGAATGATCAAATCCTGTCCCGCCGGCACCCAGCACCCTGCCAAGCATGACACAGACTTGGAAAGTCGAGGTTGGGGGCAGGAGGGTGGGGAATCATCTGGAGACCTTCGTTGTGATTAGTTGCTTCTTCTGGGCTTCTTCCTCCAAGCCCTTCCCCACCCCCTGGCTCCACCAAATCAAATCCTGCAGCGCCTGTGGTATCCTGTTAGGGGAAAGGTGTGAGCTATGTAGGATAGGGGCTGGGGGCTGTGATGATCTTTGAGATACAGGGGGGCCTTCTTATCAGCAAAGGACCTCATTTGACAGATGTTGTCAGAGCCACTCTGTAATCCAGTTAAGGAGGTGTGCTGAAGGGTCCCAGGCACCAGAGTAGCAGTCTCCACATTGAATCTTTAGAACGTATTACTACACTTAGAAGAGTTATCTCAGTCCTGGGACTGAAGCCCTGCATATGTTTTTTTTGTTTTCTGCTGTGGTCCAACTACTCATGTGGTTAAAAAGACTTTTTTGACTTTTCAAACTTTTGCGCTGTTTCTCTGTTATTTCTCCACCAATAAATTGTATTAAAAGTGCAGATTCTAAACAAAACAAATAAAAAAGCAGACATGAACCTGTGGATACAGTAAATGTAATTTCTTATGTAACTAACTATGTAATTACACATATATTATTGTGTAATATGAATGAACAGGAAAATGACAATTATAATACAGTTATAATACATTGTCAAAGGGGTTCCGTTTCATTTGCAACAATGTCCTTGCATTTGCAATGCTGACATACTGTGATGGAATGTATGCAAATATTCTCTACCATTATGACTGAAAGCTATAAAACATGGGGGTTTGTAATAAGACAGGGCGGTGATGTTTGAAATTCAACTTATAAAAGAAGATACAATCTCTGGATGATGAGCTCAGCTCTGCGTGGGGGTTGAGCGGGGTTTGGGGCCAGACAGATACGCACTCCAGAACAGTGGAAGCACTGTTGTCACTGAAGCACATGCTCAACATTTTCACAGCAGGATCCTTGAGGCGCAACAGGCACAAGAGATGCATTACCTCCATTCCTTCAACAGAAAGGGGTGGAAGAAAGAGAAATAATAAGAGGCATGGTACTGACCTAGTTTTGACCATAACACAGTGACAAGGTTACAGTAACTTATATTTCTCTTTGGGAATTCTATTCTTCACATGGACTTCACATACATGTAATCCATCAAAGATCAGATTCCTACCAGCTTGGTCTGACATTAAGAAATGTCTTTCTGATGCAAGAGAGAACAGCAGTTGTCCTTTCCATCACACCAAAATTTCATGATGAACGGACCAACGTAAAAGGCCCCAAAAAAATTGAATTATGTTGACTTGCATTACAATAACAGTAAAGACAGTTTTTGCCTTCTCCTGTCAAGTTGCCATTCTGGAGATGGACTGATGACATAATCTCAGCAGCCCATGTGAATGCTTCAAAGCCCTATGACTGTTCTGACACTCAAATCTCGTCTAATCTCTCCCCCATGCATCTTGTTAATGTAACAATGCCAGTCTGAATAGGCCTTTGATTGATAGCACAATGTCAGATCTTTCTCAGTGACAAGTCGTCTCCACTAGGCCAATGGATGAAACCACAGAGTGAAACCAACTGTAAGCTGTTGGGCCATTAGTCTACAGCAGGCTGGGTGGCTCTGTGGCAAGTACTGAGGGTGAAAGTTGATGCTGGATCAGGCCTAAGCCAGCCGCTGTGTTCAGTGGGAGACAATGGACCATGAATGGGTGGGGTGAGAGGGATAGAGGGCAGATTGGGTGTTAATACAGCCAGAGGGGAAAGGGAATGCATGGCAGGTGCAAGGTGAAACCCGGGGAGAATGTGCCAGCGATGAGGTCATGTATGTGTATTTGTGTGTGTGTGAATGGCCCATGCCACAAAGGACATCAGACAAGACGGTCAAAGGCGGTATATGATGTCATGGGAACTTCCAAAAAATCTCTAGGTGGGGAAAGAGCAGGGGAATGTGTCCAAAGTGCTAAGGCAGGATGACTTGGTTTTTTGTACTTCAAGTGGTGAATTAAAGTCTATAGTGGGTATTGTTAAAGCACCTTGTAGAGGTTCTTTCCTTGCAGTACATACGTTGTTAAGTTACTTTCATGTGCTGTTTTAAAACTTGAGGTTTAATAGGCCATTTAGCTATAGGTTCACCTTTTTTGCCGTAAGACGAAAGAGAACTTGAAAGGGTTGAGCGAACAAATGCATAAACACCTTGCATGGCCACCAGCGGGGTGGAAGAACGCTGTAACTCAGGAGGCTGAATCATTTTCAATGCTTTAGATCTCTCAGGCAGCAGCACTTGACCTTACCCAGCACTAAAGGAATATGACAGCCGTGAAGCCTGGGAAAAAAGGGACAGAGAGACAAAAGCCACACAAAGTGCAGCCTGGCACTAAATAGTTAGTTTGCAATCAACGTCAATCATCTCTCCCATAGAGACAGTTTGATTTCCACTTTTCAAATGAGGCATTTATTTTGGGGCCTGATAATAGGGCAGCAAAATTTAAATTGGCAGCTCGACAATCTACAGATAATAGTGTGCTGCATGGGAGATCATGTGAATAGTGCTGTGTGTTTTTTTTTTTTACCCCCCTGCCTGCTCAAGTCGAGCAAGTGTGTGTGAGTAGACATATGCATAATTGGGTGCAAAAAGTCTACAAAACGAGGCTAAGTGAAAAGAGGAAAAAGATATAATAGAATATGTTAGAGGTAGAGGTAGCATAGTGGATGAAGAGAGAGAGAGAGAGAAAGAGAGAGAGACCCCTTTAATGTTCCTGGCAAAGGTCCAGCTAAGGTCCCAAGGTTATCCTGGCTTCACAAACTCCCACGGGAAAGGTGGATGGATGAGAGGAGCTGGTGGGTCGGGTGGAGATTTTGGGGTTGGGGTGGTGGTGGTCAGAACTCTTGGGGATGTAACTTGGAATCCAGCCTTGTATTAATGATCTTTTGCAGTTACCGCAGGTAGTATACAGTAAGTAACTACAGTGATTTGATGAATATCACAGTCTTGTTTTCCTGCTAAAACAGACCCTTTATTGAACTGTCAACAATGTGATTTGGCATATCCAAGTAAAATTGACCAACAAACAAACAATGAATAAATACATAAATTAATAAACCAGTTATAGTTTAAAGCCCCTAGAAGGTAAAACAATCCATACTTTTGTTTAAGTGTAAAGCATGCAAGCATTAGGGGTGGTCAAGGAAAAACAGGTGCTCAAATATAAATTCCGAGAAAGCTTTAGCCTACCTCACCCGCAGTAAGCGAGTTTGTGTCTTTGGTATTCTCAACTAACTAGATTTACAGAACACCTCTGCCTCATGGTGGCGCTGTAGCAGACTGGTCCTGCATAGTCTAGCAACAGTAACGATGCCTTTGAAAAGCTCTACACCATAGCTTATTTGTAAGTCTGAAAATTAGCCCAATTTCATATTCATAACATATTAGGTGCATTAGTGTGGAAAGTTTACTTATTTTTGAAACTGACAACAAAAGAGGAGAATTGTAAGGTCTTCATGACCTTAACTGCTAACTTACTTCCCGTGCTCATTGGGCATTTCCAAAAGAAGACTTGTTTAACCAAACACCTTTGTGTTGTTGAAGCTAGCATCAGCGTCACTATGGCAAGTGAGTTAGCAATTAGCTAACGCTGGAGTACCCAGCCAGCACGGGGTGCCTAGAATCCCAGGGGGAATTTTGCACACTGTTATGCCATAGCAATAGCCCAGCAAAGCCTTAGCAATAACATGGGATAGCATAGCGCTTTATCAAGCCAGTTAAAAGTTAATGCAGCCATTTTCCCCTATTATTATAATAATAATAACTGTTGTTGTCATTGTTTGTTTTGTTGTTGTCGTTATGCTAATAGTGATGTTGTTACGGCTGAAGTAGTATTGCATGGGCCGTTTACTTTGTCTGTCTATCTGTATGTCGTAAATAATTAGACTATTTTGAAAGCTTCTCCTTTTCGCGTAATGTAAGTCATCACAAATAATTGTGACACTTCTGTTAGACGTCTCTGTCCTCATGGACATGCTGATTGTGTGAGATCAGATGGGGAAGGATATGTGTTTACACTAAACTAGACCCTATTAGAGATTAGTCTAGCCATCGCTGACAGTTGTAGCAGACCTCAGTCTTCAAAGCACCTCCCTTATCTTCTATAAACAAAGTGCTCCCGTGAAGAGGAAATAGATAAGTTTATGCACCTGTAATTCAAATGGAGTGTGATTGAGCTCATTTACATGAACAGGAACCAGTAGCAGAGATGGAAAGATGTGGTCCATGTGTGTGGAGTTCCATTAATGCTGGCAAAAGCATATACAGTGCTAGGTCCTCCAAGACTTGGGCGGATCTAATTCCCATTTCCTGAAAGGCAAACCATAGTAGGTCGAAAGTAAGATAAGAATCGATTTGTTTGTGAAGTGCTGGTGCTGGTGGAGCTCCACTGATCTGAGTGAAATAGCCAATTTAGTTTTGATGGAACACAGACACAAAATGAAGGTATCTTATCCAACTGCAAAAGAACATGGAGTTATCGTCGTAGAAGTTGGCCGCTATTGCCACAATGCTAGCAAGAAAAAAGGCATATACTTGAAGTGTTTGCTGGCCTTGCTGTGTAGTGTTTCAGGGTCCCATTGATTTCGAATGACTCAAAATATTTCATGTAGTTTAGGAATAATACACACACAGGGCTTTAGTGGTATTTGGTCTCGTCTAACAGAGGAGAAGATGGAGACTTGTTGTTAGCATTTGGCTACTTGAAAATATTGTGCCCCAGGCTTGTTAACTCACAAACCACCCCAACCAGCTGAGTCTGGCAGCCGGATGCACATCCTGGGTGACCTGTGACCCAGTCTCCACAGCCTCCTCCACATGAGCACACAGCCCCTGGTAGGCCCAGCTTCACAAGAGGGCACAGGAGAGAGAAAAAGCTTAGCTTCACTTCAATAGACTTCCCCCCCCCAGGGCACACGCTTCTCCCCAGCCTGTGAAGCAGTGAGCGCAGGAGCGGGCCCAGAAAGGCTTGAATCACCAGCGAGCCGGGCGGCTGTTTTGAAAAGCTCCCCAGCCGCTATTGAGTAAAACATACACTGAGCGCTAATGTCTGCGAGGCTGCTGGTGACCCTGAGTGATCTGTGTTCGTCTGATGTTTGTGTGTGTGTGCGTGTACGTGTGTGCCAGTGTGTATGTGTGTGAAGTAGACTATGAATCAACGCTTTAGCACTCCCCTGCCTCTGATCCCCTCAGGCCCTCGGTGAGCTGGACTGAGTGGTGCGGCTGTTTTTTGTGTGTGTGCTCCACCGCTCACTCCAACGTGGGGAGGCGGCACTGCGTCTGCTCCGTGGGAAGACTACTGGAGGGCCTCCAAAGCCATTCGTTCTCTCCCCCTCTCTCTCTCTCTCTCTGCCTTTTTACTTAAAGAATCTGTTGGTCCTGAGAGTTTGATATGCTCTCTGTTACATTTTGTATTATTATCCGTTCACTATCACTTATATCCGTTTCCATCAGGTATCACCCCTCAATCTATAGCATTCAGGAGGAAGATAAACACCCACACTAATGCATACACTAACAGACCAACAACAGAACTTTTAGCTGAGCTAGTCTTCCGGAGCTGCGATACGAGATCGTGTATTGGGGTTTCGGTCTCAGTTTCAGAATCACACCTCTATTGAAAATGAGTTCTTTTAAGGTTACCTCTTAAAAAAGGCAACCCAACTGTTCGTTTTCCGTTCGGCTAGTACGACGGGTCACTAGCAGCTCCTTGCTAGGATTTTATTTTCATGGCAGAAGAGGCCTTTAAAACAGCCACCTCTGATAGTATCACCATCCTCACATGACACCATGGGACTCGAGTGCCTGAGGGCCCAACGCTTCTGATATGTCTGAGCTGTCAACAGGAGCTCTCTCTCAGCAGCCAGCGGTCATCAATAGTTTACCCATTAAGTTTTCGCTGCGTCTGTGATTGCAGGCTTGATTGTTTGGGAGTGTGCTATCTCCAACTTTCTCACGTACTTTAGCCCTGCAATCGGGAGCTCTGATTGTGTTATTGCAGTGCGGAGGTCCATAGTTGAGAAGCCTCAATAAAGATATGACTGCGGCGGTGTGATGGGGAGTGTGTGAAGTCTGTTAAAAAGGTAGGTAGGTTTGTGTGTGTGTGTGTGTGTGTGTGAGAGAGAGAGAGAGAGAGAGAGAGAGAGAGAGTGAAAGAGAGGCAGAATGGAAAACAAGATTACTAGCAAAACAAAAAAAAAGAGTATGTGATATTACAGTTTATGATATAAAATGAAATCACATATATAAAAATATGTTTTAAATATATAAAAGTGAATAACTTGCTTTTGTTTACAAATCTGTTTATATGTTTATTGTTGTAACCTTCTGCATTGTTTAAAACTAGATGGCTTTATTTTTTGATGACAATTACATAGGCAAATTCTTAAATTAGAACACATATTCATTCATAATAAACGTCTGACACGCCAGAGAGTGAAGTATAGGATAACTTCTGCGGCTTTTCTACGACCACGTCTGGCTGCTAGTTCACACTCACTCACAAGCAGTCCAACGCTTTGCTCTATATTTGCATACTTCCGTAGGACTGGCTGGTGCTATTTTCACTTATTTGCATATCGCGCTACGGTTGGCTGGTACCATGCTCGACTATTTGCATAATGAGCTATGATTGGCGGGTAGTAACTCCATGTCTTTGAGTGACCAGGCGCTCCTATTTGTCTAGTGAGCTGCGAATGGGCGGTAGCCTCTTTCATGTGCTCGAATTACCCAATCCTAACGAAGGAGACGGGATGCGGCTGACCAATCGGCGTGCAGGAGGCGGGGTTAGTCGGCGCGGGCAGCGCGAGCCGGCAGCAGCAGCTCCTTCCCCCGCTCGCTCGCGCGCCACGTGTCGCGGGGCTTCTACAGCAGCTGGAGCGCGCGCAGCGGAGAGGAGCGTGTGTGTGTGTGTGTGAGTGTGTGTATTGGGGTGGATGGGGGGGTTGGCGCAACGGCGCTTCGAGTGTATGTGTGTTGCCTTCAGAATATGGCAGACTCGTTAGTTTATGGTGGACTAAGATAAGGCGCGCGCGAGAGTTTACGATTACGCTTTGTGTAGTCAGCCACGGGCGAACGATTTATCTATCTATCTATCTATCTATCTATCTATCTATCTATCTGCTTTATGGTCACTCAGGCGCTTAACGTTTTTATGTGTTCTTCACGCTGTGATTGTGTAGTTTCGTCATAGGTCAAGTAAACACGTCTAATTGGTGGGAACTTTTAATGACTCTGTTAACCGTCTACCGTCCTGCGCGCGGTCTGTTCATCAGCGCGGCGCGAAGCCCCAATCTCACACTGTTGCTTCGCATTCCGATAAACACTCCCTCTCTTTTACTCTCTCTCTCTCTCTCTCTCACACACACACACACACACACACACTCTTTCCCTTATACACACACCCACACACACACACACACACATTCTCTCTCTCTCGCTCTCTCTCTCGGTGGGCGTGGTTTTCCCAGGCTCTCAGAGCGGCAGCTGCTATTTACCTTCCCTCTAATGTAAACCAGCACCGCCACCCCCAGCCCGGCGGCCAAAACCTCAACCACCGCGCTCATAAAACATCCTGGCACGTGCTCCACATTCACAGCAGCGCTCCGCGCGCCGACACATGTCAAAATGCCAAAAGCTGCGCTGAAAGAAACACACAGGGAAGGGTGTGTGTGTGTGTAGGACAAATCCTGTTCAGGAACCGCTGACTTAAGAACACTTTAAAGCTTCGTGACTTGGACATTCACACTACAGACGTCTCGTGCATTAACTCATTAAAACCCTTTTTAGCTTCTTCCTGTCTTTCTTTCTGCTCTACTCTGAATTCGGACAGGCTAATGTGCCTCAGAGTCCCAGTTTAGCTTTGAGTAAATTTAACTGGCATGCAGGTCAGACACTCATCTGAAATGTAGACCAGACTCAGGCATCAAGTCGTATCAGGTAAAACTGGGACACTTTCAGAGATTCCCCGTTTGTCTTTAGGGTCCCATTCAATTACACTCTCCCATGTGACATCATGATACCCTTAATACCCGAGTCCTGCCTGTGTTTCAGGGGGTCGTCGTCCATCGTTGGCCTGTGATGGGTCGATGAGATATGTTAAGGAAGAAGCTTAAAATGTTTTAATGAGCTCACATGTTACTATTGCGGATGAGGTGGTCTTCTAAGTAGAGTGAATGTCTCAGCCATGAAGTTTCGAGCTGTTCTTAAACCAGCCTTAAATCAGCCGCCCCCCCCCCCCAACACACACACACACACACACACACACAGCACTTTTTTGAGTTTTGTGTTTGTGCACTGGAACTTACTAGTGTCTCGGATCTTGGGTTTTAATCAACACTCCAACTATCCAGTACCACACATACTTCACCTGAACCACGTAAAATCCAATCTCCCCCCCAACACGACCCCAACACACGCACACTTTGCCTCTGTGCTTTTTCCCGCTCGGTTCTCAGTGTGTTTTGGGTTACAAAGTGAGATCTTGTGCTTTTCTGCAGGCTGTTCAGTGTTAATCTGTAAACGGAGTGCAGGGTTGGGGGTCGGGATCCCGGCCGCGCGCCATTGGCCGCCCGCTCACACGGCGCCCGACCAATGGGAGCGCGCCGAGCACGAGCCGTCCTCCCCTTGCGCCGCGTGCGCCTCGCGCTGATTGGTCCAAAGTTACTGTGGGAAAGAAAGTTTGGGAAGTTTCACACGAGCCGTTCGCGTGCAGCGCGGGATATAAATAAGCGCGCGCGGCGCGGGCAGGCGGACAGGCAGTCGGTCAGTCACTCGCTTCGTGCTGCTGGCAAACGGCGAGAGCAGAAGCCCGTGACATCGCTACCAGAAACTGTTAAACTCAGGACGTGTCTACGGGATTTTCCCCCCTCTTTGTAGAATCAAACAGGCGACCTCTCCCGCAGTCTGGACTTGTACACCGCCGAACAGGCGCAGCTCTGACTGAACAACACACGAAGGATTTCTCTTTTTCTTTTTTTCCCCACGTTTTCGGGAATATTTGCAGCAAAAGATGCCCGCTGACATGATGGAAAAGACCTCCTCTTCTCCGGTGGCCGCGACCCCGGCGAGCATGAACACAACGCCGGATAAACCCAAGACTGCTTCGGAGCACAGAAAGGTACGTGCTTTAACTCATTCACCCTCGTGATGTGCTGCTGCCTACTCCAGATACTGGTCTGCAGTCAAAACATGTCGAGCGCACTATCTGACCTGCTTTTAACACGCCGCTATCTCTCACTCTCACAGTCGTCCAAACCCATAATGGAGAAAAGGAGACGAGCCAGAATCAACGAAAGCTTGGGGCAACTCAAAACGCTAATCTTGGATGCTCTGAAAAAAGATGTGAGTATGACCGGAACCGGTACATAATTAGCCCAGTGTTAAGGCATGCTGAGCAGACAGGATGGGTCGCTATGTTTAGCCAAAAGTCTCCGTGTACTTATCGTTTCCAATTTTCTTTTCCTATCAGAGCTCCAGACACTCGAAGCTGGAGAAGGCGGATATCCTGGAGATGACTGTGAAACACCTCAGAAACATGCAGAGAGCACAAATGACTGGTAAGTCCCTGCTCTGATCCCTTAGCAGGCCTTTTGCCATTACCAGAAGAGAACTTGCACTCCTTTGCAGTTTTGATGATAACAGCTCACTATCGTTCCTACTCTTTATGTATCTGCATCTGTCCCACCCAAAGTGTTCAGCTATTATTTAACCTAGACCTGACTGTAAAGTAAACATGATCTACTTTTCCCAACTTTTATTTATGAACTAAGTAAAATAGCCCTCATTCTGTTCAATAGACTGATCCAAACCTCTCTTGTTTCCTCACCAGCTGCTTTGAACACAGATCCCACCGTTCTTGGAAAGTACAGAGCTGGATTCAGCGAGTGCATGAACGAGGTCACCCGATTCCTGTCCACCTGTGAAGGGGTTAATGCCGAGGTCAGGACGCGGCTGCTGGGCCACTTGGCCAACTGTATGACGCAGATCAACGCCATGAACTATCCCACACAGCACCAGATTGCTGCCGGCCACCCGCACCCAACCTTCGGTCAGCCCATGGTGCAGATCCCCAGTGCGACACCACAGGCCAACGTGCTGCCCCTCAGTGGAGTACCCTGCAAAAGTGGGTCCTCTTCCAACTTGTCCCCCGAGGCGACTAAAGTGTATGGAGGGTTCCAGCTTGTGCCAGCAACAGATGGACAGTTTGCCTTTTTGATTCCCAATGCTGCGTTTGCACCCAGCGGCCCCGTAATCCCGGTGTACGCCAACAACTCCAGCACACCCGTTCCAGCAGCAGTATCTCCAGGTGCACCGTCAGTCACTTCAGACTCCGTGTGGCGGCCCTGGTAGAGCCAGAAGGACTCCTAAAAAAAAAGACTCTTAAAACTGTTGACACTTGTTCTGTTTGTTTAAACGTTTCATTTTTTTGGTCTTTTTGTATGGAAATGTGTTTTATGAAGAGATTTATGCACTATATTTGTATAGCTCAAAAGGGAGAGAAGTTCATATTGAAACAAGATTTGTATTGTCGCTGTTCGTTCATTGCATTTTTTATATTTGCGGTGTCTTTTCTAACGTTGATGCCAAAGATATGTTGAATGCTTTCATATGATGATTCTTCTTTTTGGAAGACTAATAAATTTGTAAAAAAACAAAATAACATAAAGTTTCCCCTGGTCTTCATAATGCAATGCAGAAATCCTGCAATCAATATACTAGCTTTAATGTGTTTGAAATAACCAGAGTAACTGGAAATGCACTGGGCCTAGGAAGAGACACAACTCAGGAAAGCGCTCTGGCAGGGGCCTAAAAATCACAGCACATAAGCTGAGACAGATGGGAGATCCACAAATATCCATGACATTGTTTTAATGCTTTTGCAGTTTTAGCTGTCATCTGAATTCATTTCTCAATTGCAGATAGATGATCTGTAGAATGGGCTGCTCAGTGGTTATGGGTTTTGATCAGCTCAGCTGCCAGATATTAAACTACAACAAATTTCATACAGAATAATGAGAGAAAATATCCAAAAGAGCACATAGGTCTGTTAAAATAGACCTAGGCTACCCTGCTTTTTGGTGGTAATTTGGCTGGTGATAAGTTGTCTCCAAACTGAGGCATTTGGATTCATTTATACACCTGAATATTTAAGTGAAAGGCGTGCAAATTCAAGAGAACTTTAAACAAAGCTTGTTATTTCCAAAGACCCAGCAAAAATCTCTGTTTAAAACTCAAACCTTCACAGTTTACTGAACTGAAATGTTAACCTTCCAGCATTAGATAATGAGAGGAAAGAGGAGAGCAGAAACTTGGCCCACAGGCAGCCATGCATCCTGAAAACTAGAAAGCACTACTACATTACAGAGTCACCCAGTGAGCCAATTTGAACAATAGAGAGTTCCGCTGGATTTCATTACATGGCCTCATAGCGCCATCTAGCAACTATGATGGAAACTACACCTCAGTCAGAACAGACGGTCAATGATCGCCAACTGACGCACAGGTCATTGCTCCATACTGACTAAAATGGTTTATGTAAATATAAACAAATCTTTATTGCATATAAATGCAAAATGTACAGATATAGAGCTTTCGTACTGAACAGAAACCCAACCTTAATATCAAATCCAGTGCCAGCACGCCTGCACAGTCTGAGAACTGAAAGTAACATATTTTCATCGTGCTGATGTGTTTATTGCGTGAATATTTACTTGGTAATACGGTATATGGTAACATTTATTCATAGCTAGTCTTAAAGCTATATTAGATATATTAGAAAACCTACATTTGACATGTTTCTTTTCTTGTCCACTGAGGTCCTTCCATGACCTATGTGTGGTTTCTTTTTACCAGACATTTTTCCAACCTCTCTTTATCCCTTAGAGTTAAACAGTGTGCTTAGTTTTTTGGGAATATGCCTTAAAGTCAACCTGACATCAAAATGGACCTTTTTCTAACGGACTTTCTAATGGACACTGTAGAAAGATGAATTTTGTCTACACAATTCACAATTCCTCATGACGACATTCCTCATTCCTCGTGTTGTCTTTGACCGAAGTGTAGTGATTTCTGTCCGTCTCTAAATGCCTTTCTGACATTTGGTTGCGTCACCATGTGCCTTAGGCATATACTAACCAATAATGTCTTAGTATGTCCTCCCACCACCTCCACCAGCCTGACCAGTCATCAGCTTTGCTCATGGCAGCACGAACATGTATGTGTTCTCTTCACTTTAGTTTCTGTTTTTCCGTCTTTTTGGGTAAATAAAATAATCACATATAAGTAATTTACACTCGTTTACGCTGAAACCGGTGTTCATGTTAACAGGAGTGAAATAGTTCACATATACTTATATACACCTGAAAACATTGCAGCACTTTAATTTATTGACAAAATCTGTTCATTTTTAAAAGTCTGCTGACAGTCAGACTCCTATCCTAAATGCCTGCTTTTCACAATCCCATCAAATCCTGAAGAAAATCATGTCCCTCCTACAATAACTTCTCGTCCGTGTAGCCTGTTCCACTCAGAAATATTTAGGTAGTAAACACATCCTGATATCTGATTCGCATTTAGACTGTTTTGATTGGCTGTCCTGTTTTGTCCTGTAGTCTAGACTGAAACACTCCTTATAACTTCAGTATGAATGGGTGGGGCTAAACCGCTGGTGGCTAAATAGATGGATATTTGGACTACAGTTTTCAACTACTTTTCAGGTTAGTTTGCATTTATGAACTATATGGACTGGGGAGCGATGTTTGGAACTTTAAAAGGATTTATACCATGTAAGATGGTTGTTGTATAGTTACATTGGAAAAAACAGAAGGAAACCACAGTTTAAGGAAACCTCTGCTTTATGACGCATCCATGACATGAGTTCTCCAGGTGTGCATTGCCTTCAGCCATTCCAGTGTGGCCATTCTTGGGAGGGGGCATTCCAGTTGCTTGCAATTACCAATCCGCTAAGAGGCACAAAGTGTGGATAAGTGTGTTCATTCTGAATTTCCATCACACCTTTTTTTTACTGTGCCAGGCCAGAGAGATTGAAACCACATGTGAAAGGGAAGCCTTTGAGGACAGGCGCATCCAGGGTTGAGGCAAGAGTATTTCCATGCTGGATGTGGGGGAAGTCCGTAGGATTCCTGCACAAGCCTGCATACCATAGTTTAAGAAAAAGGAGAGCAAATCTGTTAAGTGAACTCAAAGTTTAATTACAAAAGTAATTCTGTAAAGTTTGTACAGGTTGTTTCTTTATGTATTAATGACCAATAGTTATCATCAGGGTTTTCATATGGCATCAACAATATTGAGACAGAGCTTCCACACCAAGGCTGTTCATCCTTTTCCTGTTTACCCGTGGGTCACAGCTGGATTCAAAGGCACGCGGCGAGACCTGAGCCATGTCCAGCCTAATCAAGCCCCAACACACACACACGCACACACACCCCTGGAGGACAGCTTTACGAGTGGCTCATGTTACCAGACCAGTGACCACTCTAGTGGGGCGCCCGCGCACATGTCACAACATGACTGTGGGGTTAGCCACCATGCATGTCAATTAACTTTTCCCACACTCCGCGCGCATGCAAGGAGCAGGAGAGGAAAGAAGGAAAAAAAACGAGGGAAAAAAAACTTAAACGAAAGACCCCTCTTTGCTTCCTCCTAGGCTCTTAAGTGCTACCATATGGTGTAATCTCTCTCTCTCTTTCTGACTCTCTCTCCCCCAGCTCACAGTCACTACTGCACTGTCTTTGATTGCAGCCCAGACAAGCCAGGGCTTTATGATTTAAGCCGAGGGCTTGCTGTACCAAGGCCCGGACTCACTCTCAGCCAAAGCCCCCTCCTTCTTTCCTCCCTTCTACTACTACTCACTCTCTCCATCTCTCTCTCTCTTTCTCGTTCTCTAACTCCCTTTCTCTCTCTCTCTCTCTCTCTCTCTCTCTCTCTCTCCCTCCTGCAGTTGCAGGGGAAAGGCTGTATTCTGGCAGGAAATGAATAGCTCCCAGATGAGCGGAGGAACCTGAGAGGTCGTGAGAACGAGGCGAACCCCCCCTCCCTACGGCGGCGCGTTGCCAGCCGGCGGGGGAATGTGAGAGAGCGCCTCACTGACACACGCACAAACTCCACTGCTACCTCACTGACACACACATACACACCCACACACACACATACACACTCCTCTGTGACCTCACCGACACACACACACACACACACTCTACTACTACCTCACTGATACACATACACACCCACACACATACACACACACACTCCGCTATGACCTCTTGACACACATACACTCCTCTATGACCTCACTGATACACACACACACTCCTCTACTACCTCACTGACAAACACACACTCCTCTACAACCTCACTGACAAACACACACACACTCCTCTATAACCTCACTGACACACATACATGCACACACCCCGCTACAGCTTCACTGACACATCCACACCCACACTTCTTTCCCAAAACACTGACACACATACATACACACATCCCTCTACTACCTCACAGACACACACACACACACACACACACACACTCACCACCTGCGTGACACACACACACCTCTCTATACTATCTCAAAGACACACACATTCCTATACTACCTCACTGACACAGACACAAACACACACACACACACACACACACACACACACACACACATACACACGCACACACACACACTCCTCTACTACCTCACTGACACACACACATACACAAATGAAACATTTAACTCAATGCTTTGCAAATTCAGGAAAACCCCTAAACTTGGACACAACATATCAGCAACTGATGAATCTCTATCTATTTGAAATTGAGGATGAAGGAATTTACAGTTTATTGAGCTATGCCTTTATTGGTGCACATGAAATTAAACATAGGCATTCAGTATAGGATGTAGATTATTGTTTGTACAGCCCTTTACACATACACACACACACACACACACACACAGAGCACCTTCAGATGGTTATAACACCATTCCCAAGGATTATTCTCCCTACACACACACACACACTATCACACACATGCATACACACGTCTGGGCTTGCACAGGTGCTTTCCGTCACAGGGAAGTGGAGGCCGGATTCCCCTAATTCCTTCCCACAGCTATCACTAGATACACACTCCTCATGTTCCCCACTTATACACCCACACCCACATACACACACACACACACACACACACACACACACACACACACACATTGTTCATTAATCACTTTCTTAGAAATAAAGGCTGCTAAATGAATGTACGATATTATGTGGATTCTCATCATGCACTTCATGCCTGCACATCTCCTTCACAAAATGTATTTTTAAAGAATACAATTTACTGAAAAGTCCTTTAGGAACCAAATGAATATCTTCTGTGGCATCGTTCCAAAGATCCATTTTGGCACCGTGCTGTTAGCATCCTGAGATTTTTCTTTTTTCCGTTCAGCACAAGAAGCTTTTGTCCATGATTTCGAATTGGGGATCGAAGAACATTCTTTATTGTCGATCAGATCATAGCTCTCAAAACTATGAAGTTGCCTTTGTGACAACTTCAAGTGCATCTTTATCTTCAGTCACAATATTAAAGTCCTGTTACGGTTATTTTTTGTTGCTACATAGTTATGTTTCTGACGATCTAATCTCTTGCCCACATTAAACTTTGCAGTGGTGCTGCTAGGCATTGGCCACAGGTCTCTTCCCACTGGCATGATAATAACGCACAAGCTTCCACACTGCACCATTCAAATGTCAAGGGACATTTTTTGAAGGCTGAACTGACTATGCAAATGTACAGCAACCCTTGCCAAGTTCCTCACCATCCTAGAGACACAATATCTTTCTGGAGAGGTATCTTTTTCATCACCTTCCGCTCCTTTCTCACTTTGTGCTCGAAGTTCAAGCCGGAGGCAGTAAACAAGTTTTTCACCTTTTAAGAGACGAGCGCTGCCCGGTCAAGTGTTTTTTTATTCTGATGCTAACAAAGAGGCATTGAACGAGCAGTGAGCAGTTTGTCAGATTGGCTGGGATACAGAAATTGACACTTTAAGCTCATTCATGACAGGTTTTGTTTTTCTAGTAGAGGAAAGAACGTGTGGGAATAGATATATAAACTAAACAACCTTTTAATAAAGAAACTACACATTATCTCACCAATCCCCTAAACCCTAAGGGTGTATATGGACTTTGGTTCTTAACAGTATTTAAGATACGGTACTATTTAAAATACTCTTTCATTTCTTATAATTTGTGTGGCTATAATATTTAAATACAATAATATGCTACTCAATATATAGTCACTAGAAAAGTTTTTTTTTACCTGCATTGAGAAATAAAGAACAATATGTCATTACAGTAAACCAAAATTACAGTTTGAGTACTGCTGCCAGTAATTTGTTTTACAACATACAGGATGCAAATGTCAGACAGCACCCTTCATTTATAATTTTTTTACAGTCAAATCCATAAAGTACCAGTTATTTATTTTTCAGAAAGTTACTGAAGCGATAAATCCCCTTGTGTAACAATAACATTAGTGAGCTGAAGAGCCAGCAGTTTTAGTGTTAGTAAGAATTTTAAGGAACAATACTGATAGTGAACATGCAGACGAGCGAAACAGACAATACTCTTGGCAGGTCTTTACATTCTTCTCAGTGAAAAGGTAACACAAATGTATATCCCTGTATTTCACAACCTATAGATGCACATATGAAATGTCATTAAGCCCAGGCAGCTCTGCTGAAGGTCAGTCAGGTCAGAGAATCTCTTACTAAACCTTCAGTTCTTGTGAATCTGACTTTAATAAAAATAGCATTTTACTAAAGGAGAGATGGAGAAGGGGGATGGAGAAGGAAGCTGACTGACAGCACTGAAAAAGCAGGTACGATCAGGAACTAGTCTATATTCTGTGTGTATTTGAGTACTGTGTCTTGGACCTTTCAGTTAATCTAAGAGAGAAGAGATGACAGACTTGTTCTGTGCCTGCTGGATGGATAACGCTTACATCATATTAAATCTGTGCCACAAACTCACAAAGCTTACAAACTAAGAGACAGGTATACTGTGTGCTCCACCAAATAGTAATTTTTCTCTAAAATTTCCTGATTAAAAAGATTTTTTGGGGCCATTAAAATTGTCTTGGGGTGTTAAACTGGATATTAAATAAATGAAAGATCTTTGACTTTTGCACAGCACTGTACAGAGCTTAGACATCAGTAATAAGTAGCATTTATTAGTAGTTATCAGAAATGTTGTTAGCAAATAAATAATACTTTTTAGGATACATATGTACAATAAGATACATTAGGCCGTCTAGAGTTTACTGGCGTTAAAGAGTTTGTGTAAGGTGTACTTTCTAAGGCCTAACAGGATTACAGAGCGATATCAAGAGCACGTCTTGATTGTGTTGGAAAAACGATCAATGGCATGTCATATTATCTCAGTTGTCAGTGTTTTTCCAGGTTCTATGTTTCCGTTTTACTGGATTTACATGTTCAGTGTTGTACTATATTGTATACATACTAATGTAGTACCAGAATGTTTCAGTACACGTTGCTTTGACTAATGCTATTTGAATCGAATGCCTTGCTGCCCACCTTACCCTTCAAAATAAGTTAAATGCATTGTTTACTTTAAGTTCTTCTGCAACCTGAAGGCATCCTTTGATAGGTTTTGGCTTATTGTTTTGCTGGACTTTGCAGACCCCGATAGAGACGCTTCAATCTCACCGAAGGTTCTGTGCGTCTCTGAGACAGAGGGATGTGAAATGGCATTATCTCCCCGCCTCTCACACCGTCCACGCAAAACGGCTTAAGCTGCACCATGGCTTCCGTGGGCCACTGCTTAATCCCCTTTCCTGAGGAAAACCAGTGGCGGGACCGCTACATTGCTGGGCAGCGCGATAATGCACCACTGTGACAAGCAGCTAAAGTGCCATGCATGCTACCTTTGTGTGTGTGCGAGTGTGCGGGCCTGTGTGTTTGTGCGTTCCTCCAGAAACTAGCGGAGAAAAGCTCCTGCTCTTGCCCACTTTGTGGAGGTATTTGGTCGCACACCCACAGGTTGCTGTTATCACTGTGTTGTTTTGCATCAGACATGTGATGAAATGGGCCTGGCTAGTGAAGCACATTTCGAAGTAGGGCAAACACGCCAAGCTTGTCATGTGTGTCATCTGCTTATAAAATCTTGTTCTTCTTAGAGTTATTTGAGCACTGTTATTCAAGGTACCCCAAAACAGACAAGCTGTTTATATTCTACCTTGAAAAATATGCAGTGCCATGGAGGAAAATTCTCATTGTAGGTTTAGACCTGGCAGCAAGTTATAGCTTTATTTAAGAGTACCATAATTTAGTAAATAAAAACGATGACTATGTGGAAAGGACTGTAATGTCCAGCACAACATACATGGAGGAATGTCTAAATACATAAAGAAGATTAGACTGAAGAGGCTGAAACTGAGCAGAAGGTCATATGGCTAGTGAGGTGAAAAGAACCAGGGTCTATATTGTTGTTGTCATAACAAAACATTGTCTGTCCAGTAAAGTAACTTTAAAGGAGAAAAGAAAAGTTTTCATGTATGTTAACCCAACAAGATTTGGGTGATTTCTATTGGTCTGTTTTACAGATGGTTTGCACACCACTGAATTCTGTTTTTATTTACATTGCAAAAAATTATTTTGGAAAAAAACCCAAAACAAATTAAAATGATGTCCTGCAGATTTTGCAGGACATAATTTAAGATTAAATAAGTTAATTAATTTAAGATTTAATAAGAGGTTTACCATTTTTAACCATTTGCTACCTTTAATTTCTTGCTTGTTGCCACATGGTAGTAATAATTAAAGCCAGTTTTAACCCACTAGCTATTGAAGGTTCCTCAGTTTATCATGGTTGGTAATTGGTTTGCACTGCACAATATATTGTTATCTAATATATATTCTTCTTCTTCTTCTTCTTCTTCTTCTTTTTCTTCTTCCTCTTAGTCGAGAGATTTTTGTCCACCAAATAGTCCTGCAGTTTTTGAGATATCGACACCACTCTGAAATGTTCAGTCTCATCGGGAACGGTATGCTTGTATATAGTTTTTTGATCCGACTTATGGCTTTTGGAAAAACTCAGAACAATTAAATTTTTTTTTCCTATTAAGAATGAATGAGGTGAAAAAGTACACGCCTATTTACTGTACTTCTGCTTGACCAACACACACCATTTCTCAGGTCAGACCCCTGAGCATGAATTCAATATTGGACTGACCTGCACTCATCTGTTTGTCTCTTTTTTCCATCCCTCGTTTCTCCCATAGAATCCTATTCATTTTTGGCCCTACCCAAACCCTATTGTTTCCTTTAACCTACAGCCACCAAACTGCATGTACCCACTCACGGCAGATCCCTAAACTCTAATCCACAGCCATACTGACCCGCACTCCCCTATTTGTCATTTATTCATTCCTCGTTCCTCCCATAGCTACTACAGCCTAGTAGGAAGTGGGAACCATTTATACTGTGTAGCCATTCCACGTTTCCTCCTGGAAATGCACTCTTCTAGTTCTAGTTTTTCTTCCAACACAGCACTGACAAGCTGGTGCATCAGCATGCATAAAACTACAGTGAGCATTTGGGGCACCAAAGGATGCACATTCTTTAGCAATAGGCATTTATTGCATTCAAGTCCAACAACCATACACCTGAGAGGTTTAGACAGAGATCAGGTAGAGAGTAGATAAGCTCTTGATTATATATATTTTGTTTACAAGTGAAACAAGTTAAACCATCCTGGACCTACCCAGAGAGCAGCTTAGTGGCTCTTGAATGTAATGTTTACAGAATATTATGCCTTCTTGACATTTCTCAAGAGGAATTGCTTCAGAGGAACCCAGGAACCCCACACTCTTTGATGGCAGACAGATAACCTTCAGTCCCTGATGTGGTTCTGGGTTTCATCTGACGTGTGCTGTCAGTGCAGATCCAGTATTGTCAATGCTGTCAGCCTTCTCCCTCTCGGCCTATCTTTAAGCCCACCTGCACGACTTCAGTCATCTCAGTTTCTCATGATATTCCCCAAGGGAACAGTCTACCCCACAATAGAAACCACTCTCTGCAAGAAATGAATCATGGCTAATTGTTTACCTTGCATGATGTTATTATTAATTTACTAATATATACCATTTTCATTGTAATGGTTCTGGGCTGGTCAGAGTCTGGTTTTAAACACTGTAGGATTTAAAGACATACTAACATGGCAGTGTTTTTCAGCAGTTTGAAGCCATCAGTGCTGGCTGAACCAGTATATACTGTTCTTTCTGAATAATGCAAAAATTTACCCACAAGACTACAACACCTGAAGGGATGTTAAATTAAAGGGAAAGGAAAAGGTTAATTAGTAGATTGCTTTCTCTTCCACTAATCTCATACAATGTCTTACAGCTCTTTGTTCCTCTCACAGTATATCACTTATACGGACAGGCTTATCTCACAGCTTGTAACACGCTTGCAGCGTTAAAATTCACCAGAGCCAGTAAAACCAGAAAGCATTGCAAAGTACAGAAAGGGCAGAAATAGAGGTGCCCCTGAAAGTGGTAGATGTCACTAATGGTCTCAGAATAATCTGCACTGACTTGAAATATGCAGCATCATTGAAAGTTGGACCCTGTGACTAATGGCTTTATAATCTGCCTTTGAGGTGTCCCCTGGCTCAGTGTCATCAGAGGTATTCAGTTTATGTTTTAACCTTCTGAGGTCAGAGTCTGCTTTGATTAACATATTTTAGCAGCCTTTGTGTATTAGGCATGGAAGAGTATTAATAATTGTCTATTTGCATTAACATCATTGCATAACTTAAATGACTTATGTTGAAAGAAGGATGTGAAATGAAGGATGTGGTAAAAGAGACACCTAAAAGATAATTACAACTTAGTGTAATATAAATTTAGTTCTGCACTTTTAAAGCTTGTAACAAAGAAGTCATTTATATGTGCAAAAACACCATAGTGTGTTGCAGTGTAGTGACTCTGAAAACCTCTTACCCCTGTCTCTCACAGACACATCATCGCTGTCCAAGGAAAAACATGTATCTCCATTTTTGTCAATTTTTACTATTATGCATCATTTGAACACAGCAGCTGCTGTTTACATAGTGTGATAAGTGGACCGACAGAAATAGCCCAAAATCGCTTGGAGAAAAGTCTATTGACTTGCATTAAGGTTAATTAGGTTTTGTCCTCT
The DNA here is from genome assembly GCA_034552555.1 of Semaprochilodus insignis. Taxonomy (NCBI): domain Eukaryota; kingdom Metazoa; phylum Chordata; class Actinopteri; order Characiformes; family Prochilodontidae; genus Semaprochilodus; species Semaprochilodus insignis. Next base: position 24,654,271 of record CM067476.1, on the reverse strand, counting down.
CCTGTAAAGTTGTCATTTTGGAGATACTTGTTTTTCTGTAGACGGCAACAATATGTACACACTGTCTGAAGACCTCACTGTTCTGCATTTCAATGCAGCATTCTGTAAAAATGTAGATGTGCTTTCCAGTAAAGACTTTCCTCGCTCCAGTTTTATAGATGTTCAGAGGAATCTCTTTCTATAAGAACCTCTTTTCACACCATCTTGTTAAACTGATGCCTCTTTCCATAAACGTTTCAATGCTACAGTTAATTTTGCAGCTAAAAAAAAGAGAACCCTGTAAATGTAAGCCTTTTGTTATTATACAGGCAAAATAACTCCTGCAAAGGTCTTTGGTTTTCTGCTGCTCTATATGAGACTAGGCCAGACATATAGAATTCTCAACTAGTCTGTCTTCTACTATGCTGCTTGTCCAGCAGACTAGTAACCATGGTGAGATGATTATATAGTGTAGGAAAACAGAGGGGGAGAAATAGGTAAAATCTTAAGTTTCTCAGGCTTCAATAGGAGTAAAGAATGTGGGAAGGGGCATCACAAAAGAGCCAAGCAGTCCAGAGGAAAAGTACTTTGAGGAAAGCAGTGAACAGGTGGTCATCGCAAAAGCACAGAAAGGTGAAATCATTCAGTGGTGTTGATTTCACTGATAGGACCTAATAGGTTGTTTTCCCCCTTGTTCCTGGGGAAGCATGAAAAGATCGCAAAGTGGCATGACTCGTGCCTGGATGACCTTGGCCTGGATATAAGGAGGGAAAATTCCACTGGTAGGAAGAGCTCACTCAGCGGCTGGTTTGTAGAGGAGCTACTCTTACCTTCAACTTGATTCTCAAGATGGCTATAACCCACCTGTCTCTGGACGTTGTCTGAAGTCACAGTCAGGGATTGAGCCACACCTCCAAAAGTGGTGGGGCAAAATGTATTTTTACGTTCAAAAAATTAATGAATGAATAAATAAATTAAAATATGTCTTGGCTGAAGCATGTTAGTTGAATAGTGGCTGCCTGATTAAAAGTAACTAATGAGAAAACATGTTTGTAGGCCTTCTGGAAGTTCTATATACATCACTGACTGAATATGAGCGCAGCCTATTCAATGAAAAACAGTGAATGGGAGTGGGAGCTCAGTACCAGGGCTATCTACTGAAAGAGTCACTGTGAAACTGTTGCAAAGTAAACTATATGCTAAAATAGTTTAACAAGTGTAAATGAAAATGAAATGTCTTCTCAGTGTTCTCTGTAAACTCTTAAAAAGTGGCAAATCGCTGTTAGCAGAAGTGAGCATTATCTTTAAAGTGGGGTTTTCCTCAAGTTTTGATTGAGTTTTGACATTTATGCCCAAACCTGAAGACCTAGGTCTAATTGTCGCAGTTCACTACTCTAGACATCTAATTGCCCCTGTTGCTCAATGCCATGAGTCAAGCTATGTCAAGTCAAGTAAACCTGAGGCACCGTTGTCAGTGCCAAGATGAGACGTTTGTTGTCAAGCCTAACATGTCTAGAAGGCCTGGTGTTACTCCACCTCCACCCCTGCAGCAAAATTTGCAGGAACTGTATGAGAATATTCAAGCTGCATGGGATGGATTATCGCAGGACACCACTAGGAACCTCTACAACTCCATGCCGAGACATCTGCATGTTGCATTAGCAAACATGACAGCTCAACACCTGACTGAGAGACACTGCTTTTGTATGTGTAGCTCATTAAATATTGCCCATATCAGTCTAACTTTATCATCATTTATTGTTCCTGGTAATCTTTATCTTCCTTCCTTGGATAGCATTGAAATCCAACACCTCCTTCTGGGTGCAGCTATTCTTTTGGCAATGGTACATGCAACAGTTCAAAAACTGGTAGACAGTGTGATCAAAAAATGAGTGTAGAATGGTAAACAGTTACAACAGTACACACAGTTCTGCCTTAGACTGTGTGTGGCAGGACAAATACACATCAGAAGAGAGAATATTAACTATATAATTGTCTAGAAGCAGTACTTGTATAGTATATTGAATTACAAGCAACTATACTATACTATATTGAACCCAGTAACAGGGTTGTGACTCACTAGTAAGAGTCTAAATATTACCAGTTCGGTTTTGGTAAGGCATGTGACATCTATGTCACATCAGTTGATGGGCAACTTGGAAAACATTTTGAAATCATTAAAGAGATATAATTATGCCGCATGCTAGATCAGTCATTTAGTCCACACATATGATTCTCTCCAATTTGGAACCTGCAGTATGGTAAAACACAATATACTGGAATGGAATACACTGAGCAACGCACATGTGGGGGCTTTCCCCTCATTTTCTTTTTTTTGTCTTCTTTTAAGCACTGAATGGATGACAGCAGACAGGCAGGAGCAGCAGATTGAACGTGTGAGAGGTGAGGAAAGAAGCGAGGCCCAGATGCACACAAACTCTCAGGAATACAATGGCAGAGAACTGAAATAGAGCAAAGTGAGGACGTGCAGAGTGAAATGAGGACCACGTGAGAAGGGTATAAGGTGTGGGCATGTATGTGTGTGTGTGTGTGGGTGTGTTTGTACTTGTTTTCATAGATTTTTAGCATGAAAATGTCATAATGTTGTAGGAAAACAGGATTAACCTACAAAGTTAATGACTTTATGTTGTTACAAAAGCTATAGTACTGTGAAAAGGTCAATGGCATAAATTCTCATAAATTCATTCATTTTTAATTAGCAAAGAAAGAACAAAGGAGGTAATCCCAAACACATTCAGTGGTGTTGAGGTCTGATCTCTGGGTGGCAAGTCCATAGCATCATTGTATTCTCACAGTGGAAGATACAGTGGACAAAACCACCAGAGGAGCTTTGTTTCAGATCTGAAGCACAGGTAAAGCTTCATTTTCTTCTGTTTGTCAAGGATGAAAGTATTAAGCACTGCTTATCTGATTGTGACACCTTTGGTGGTCTACCAGGTCTACTTGATTATTGGACCTATGGTTAAGATTAGGCTTTGTTTTAGGCCTTAAAAAAATCATAATACATATAGATAATTCCATATGTATCATCGCAGTCAGATTATAACCTGTTTTCAAAATGATAATTTTCCAAGAGAAGTAAAAAACAGATGTTAAACTTTGATGTAAGTTTATGTAACTTTCTCAAGTCGTTTTCAACCAAATATGATTCTCCATTTGTCATGAAACCCCTCATACATTGTAAAAGCTAGCTTTTCCAAAGGTAGAAAAATAATTATGTGACTATATAATACATATGGGATGCAGGTATGACCCCACATCCTGACAGAGTAAAAAAAACAAGAAAAAAAACAAGTGTGAGTGTATGTGTCTGCGACCGGGTGGGTGAGTAACTATAGAGTCATGATGACAGACTGCTTGGGGTATAAGATGGTGGTTGGAGTTAAGAGTGTACGCTTCAGGTGCAAGATAAATGCAGATTTTTTTTTCTGCTGGGATTTGGAGGGGGGCTCGCAGTGTTTGTGAGTTTTATTAGGTTGAGATAGACACAAGAGACAAGAGCGAGTGTGGTTGTGTGTGTGGTTCTGCTCAAGTGAGCCTGAAGAATGCCTGTGGATCCTGAGCTGGGAGAATGAGCCCCTTTCAACACTTCTTAGACTGGCTCTCTCTCTCACACACACACACAGGAAGCTGTAAAAACGATGCAGGCCTACTGTCTCTCCCTCCATCCCTGCAAAATTCACGCTCCGTGTGGTGAAGACACAAAAGCACACACACATGCACTAACATGCTTGTCCAGGCCACAGGTTCTCTGCTTAGGAACTGGGTAATTACCTCTAATGGTTTCCATTTTGCCATACTTTCCAGCATGACTTTGAAGTTTTGATTAAGTCGTGTGTGCCGAGGGGAATGTGGGACATTTTGACCTTTTGTCTGCATCTACACACTCTGAAAACAGTGTTCTTGTTATAGAAGCAGTTAGATGTCTCTTGGAAGATCCAAAGAAGGATGTTGATGCTGTAATAAAATCAGTATTTGCCAGTTTATAGAAGTAATGTAGAGACACAGGAGTAGAGACAAAAACACTGCACTTACCCACCATTTTCACCAAATTGACACTCAAAAGAATATTTGCACAAACAGTTGCACTCAAAAGGGATCAACCGACAGGAATGAAACTAGGTTTGAAATCATGAGACATGCAAATGATTCAAGTTTCATGCTTAACCTAGCATGTGACGTAAGCAGAGATGCACCTTATCGCTGTACCTGACTGACCCAACAGCCACAATTGTGGCCTTTCAGCAAACAGTGATGATGAGTCATTCTGTTAGTGTCAACACCACTGGCAGACGACTGCAAAACGCAGGACTGCATGCATGCAAACCTTGCTAAAGACTGCAATGGTCTCGTGCCAGACTGTCAGTGACGAGTCCCGCTTTTGTCTTGGAGGACGTTGCGTTAGCAAGCATGGCAGCCTGATATCTTACTGAGAGACACTACTTCTGTATGTGTAGCTCAATAAATATTTCGCATGTCAGTCTAAATGTTTCATCATTTATAGTTCTTGGTAACCTTTATCTTCCTTCCAAATAGCATTGCAATCTGACACTTCCTTCTGGGTGCAACTATTCTTTTAATGATGAGTTTATATACATTGTATTTCTAATGCATAAGCATGTTTCAGTACCAAAAACCAGCCAGGTGGTGCTTTATTGCCACTAGTCCCCCATGCCCACTTTACTTTTTCATTACAGCAGGAAATCCTCGTTGTCGCAAGGTAGTGTCAGTTTGAAGATTTTTATCATTACATCCTGCTGATCCACCTTAATCTTCGATATTCTTTGATCACTTTACCCTGCAGGTTTATTATTGTGATTGCTGAAGATCTTTGGCTTATGACAGTGCCTTTGAATACTATGTTACTCCCAGTATGAACTCCCAGTGTCACCCTGTCATGGGAAAATCTGATTTGATGCAATTTGTTCAATTCGTTTTATGGTTTGTAAAAAAAGTCTCCAAGGCAAGTGGCTGTGCATTTTAAGTACACAACATGTGAACTGTTGTTGCTAGATGCCCCAGGTGATAGGTAGTGTCGACACCAGGTCCAGCGTCCAATTTATTCCTGACAGTCTTTGAGAGGTTTCTAACATTAGCCTTGGGTTTATCTCAAAGATTTTCCTCTGCCTAACCTGAATGGCTCTGTCTAATCTCATTTATATAGTTCTTCAGTTCTCATTTATAAATTCTATCATCTATTCACATCAGCAATCCAGTGTGGTTTCTTTTTTCACTCTTGGTTTCTTTCTTGTTTTCCTCCTTATGCTATTTTGGAGCCATCACCACCCTATTTATGTCCATCAGCAGTATCTATATGGTTGACATCTGTGGCGAAAAAAATAAATAAATAAATTAGACTTCGATTTTTGCCTGTTGAAACCTCTTTCCTGTCACTGTTGAACAACATAAGTTGATGACCCTGCGATGAACACACAAGACTGAAGAGCAACGGAAGCCTGGGACACTTAAATTACCCCCATATTTTGGAATATTATCACTTGTGTATCCCAAAGAAGTAAGCTAGAAGGTGGGCTGTGGGTAAAGATGCGTAGAGCAGTTGGAGTCAGGGCTGTCAGGGCAGACCACCTGCGTAGATCCCATTTTTACTCTCAGGATTATCCCGGGTGTGTGCTGTTGTGTTTGGGGGGGTTTGCTGGTGGCAGAGCCAGGGAAGAGAGTGAGTGGCGTGGAAAGCTGAGCTGGCGTGAGGTGCCAGGGGGGCTCTGCCACATATCGCATCCTCCCCACGCTGCCCCCTTTTACAGCCGCTTTGGTTCCGTGCTGCGCGGCTGCCAACCCGCCTTTCATGGGCCGGCTGCCTGGGCTGTCTCTCCAAGGTGGGTGCTCTTTCTCATTCAAAGCAGCCTCACCGAGTTACCACAACAGCCCCACACAAAGCCTCAAAGAGCCTGCGCTCACCCCCTCCTGCCCCACGCCAAGCTAGGCATAGCTTTCCCACCAGCGGTCGAGGATGTATGCTTATATACTAATGTGAGGAAGCTAGCCCATGTCTCCCCACGTCCTCTTGTTCACAGAGGGTACATTCCAAGGCTTTGTGATCTAAAACCTTGAGAACTGAGGACCCTTGAGCTTCCATTTAAGTCGAAGTGATAAGTGTGATCTGCTGCTTTGACAAGAGCTCAATGAGCACTCGAATTTAAATGCTTCTTTCCAAAGGTTGCAGGGCAAAATAGCCAAGTGTTTTGGGACAGTATTAAGAAAGTATATCAATATATATATATATAGTATGGATTAAGATCTAATTTTATATCACATAGAAAGCATTCTAAAGCACATTTCAGTAGTACTATTTTCCATGAGGCAAACCAAATCTGATTACAGAATTTGAAACTCTGTGCAGCTTTGAAAGTGCAGAGCTACACCTATCACAATTCCTAACCACCTGGGAAGGCCAATCCATTTTCACAAATTGTAGTTGCATTTGAAAAATGTCACCCGTAACATCAGCGTTTATATGAATGATATCAAAGTAAACTATAGCCAGTACAAAGATGTGTACTTTGCCACCTTATTAAGTAAAAGAGATGTACAGAACTGTCTAAAGTTATAGGCATTTGAGTAAAGGAGATGTAAAGCTATTTATACTCATCATCAAAAGGATAGTTGCACCCAGAGGGAATATAAAGGTTACCAGGAACAATAAATGATGATCCACATGTGGATTCATTGGTCGTCTCCACCAAGACAAAAGCATGACTCGTCACTGAAGATGACCTGCTGCCATTCAGAGTCACTCCATGACAATCTGGCACGACACCATTGCAGTCGACACTGATGTGGTGTTAAGGGCAGTCGTTGCAAAGGTCAACAGGTTGAATCATGGAAAGCATCACTGGTTGCTGAATGTCCGCAATTGTGGCTGTTGGGTCAGTCAGGTACAGCGATAAGCTTGTCCTTGCTTATCTCACAACATCAGTCATGGATTGGGGAGGCATTGATGGGTAACCTGAACATCTTCTTATTTTAACATGAGAACATCAAGCCACATTCTGGCTGAGCAACCAGAGAGCTTGCTTGCTAGATTGGCCTGTCTGCAGTTCAAAACTTTATTACTTTGGAAATAGAGTGTTTTATTATGCTCAAAACACAACAAAGGGCCTGTGCAGTTACCCAGCTGAAGACATGTATAACAGAGCAAAAAGGTAAGCTTTCAAAACTGGTTAACTATCTTCAGTCCCCAAAGAGTTACAAAGCATTGTTATAGAAATGTAACACTGTATTAAGCATGTCTCATACATGCCTCCATCATATTTGAAATTACCTTGTATTATTAAAAACAATGACATTTGGGTCTTTTTGTATTGTGCTATATTGTGATTTAAAATAGGTAAAAGAGATTTTAGTAATCACTGCTTTCTGTTTTTATTGGCATTTCACATACTGTCCCAGCTTTTTAGGGGATTGGGGTACAATCAATAATTAAATGCAGAATGAATACTGCCAAGATTTATTTCACAGTGAAGTTTGTGTAATCTGCAGAGGCAGTTATTTCAGTTTAGTTTTAGCCTGTATATCAACATACTACTGAATTACCATGTAAAGAAAAATATTTCATATTTTCATTTCAGTTCACATCATATTTATGTGAACATATGGAGTGGTTTATTGGTTTAGCGCAACATCAGCAGAGTTCATACCAGGTTGCACCATAAGTACATAGTAAGTTTTAATTTGATTTCTAGAAATGAACAATGTGCAGCATTAATGGAGACAAGGATGGTGCTAAAGTAAAGAACGTTAGCACTGTTGAGCCGATTGTGATTGATAATTTGTGATGCCATGGTCTTCTTCCCATAGTCCTGTCTATTCCTGAGATTAATAGTTTGTCCTGGTTAATAATTTTAGCTCTGTCCATTTGTTAAGTGCTGAACCACATCTGACCTCCCGGTCCTGAGTCAATGTGTAATGCCTCTATTTGGTTGTCCCTTTTCACTCCTGCTAACTCTTTAAGCTAATAGTTTTCGCCATGTTTTTGTTTTTCTGCTGATTCAGCTCATTAGGGATTAGCTACAAACATTTTGTCACAAGTCTGGGCTGTGCCGCCTTTTGACGGAGCACCTCTGCATGTGTTCTGTGACCAATTCTTTCTCACAAGCATGGGCCAATCCATTTCCACTGACCTTTTCAAGGTGGCGGAATTGCAGACCTCAGCATCTTTGGATCCAGTGTGGATAATAAAGCTAGAGAACGGAGAACAATTGCAAATAGAGTCATTATCTCAATAGTTTCTTGGGATACAACTGAATTGTGTAGCTTTTTTGAAAAATATTCATTGTTGTCTCATCTTTTCTGAGCTTTTGTATGATTGCTGGGCTGGGAGGGTGCTGGCTAAGGAGTCACAGTATGCCAGTGTCCCACTGAGCACTAGCTCTGCTCTCAGCCTTTCTGACATTCTAATCATAACACCAATTCCATGGGTGTTCTGGCCTGAGCTTCTGACAGGCAGTCTCTCTTTGTGCTTCAGGAGAGTGCCGCAAATGGGATTAAAATGGAGCATAATGGAGGTAGATAAAATGTATTTCACTCTGCAGCCTCCTGACATCTGAGGCTACTCTGGAATGGCATGGGAAATGAGCACAAGAGTGCAAAATGAGGTAAATTCATTTGGCCATTTTTTTTATGTGATTATATTTCAAAACAATTAGCGTGGTAAAAATAACTGGCATCCATTTCACGTATGTTGAACTTTCTTATATTGCTGAATGTGCGTTTTCTTTTCTGGTTTGTGCTGGCTTCCAGCTTGGGTGAAAAGTCTACTGCACTCCAAAGCTCAAAAGGCCTGTGTACTCAAAGGACTACGTGCACCCCAATGACAAGAGGCATAGAAGCATTCCTGACCACTTGACAGCTTTCACCCTCTTGAGTTTCAGCCTCAGCTGTGGTAATCTAATAAATGTTTGAGGGCTTAATCAATTTGCAATGCTTGAGGAGCATCTCTCTAATTCAGTTCGTTAAAAGACAGAGCGAATGAAAGAAGAAATACTTTCACAAAGGAATGAGTGAGGCCAAGGAAAGAAAGTCTGGCAAATAATGGCTCCTGGAGCATAAATCTTATTCATGGTGCACAAAGTGGTCAGTGGGCGAATAGAGGCGAGAGAGCGAGTTCTTTCTGGAGATCTAGCCCGCTCATTATCTGCACGTCTTTCTTCTGAAGAACTCTCGGATTGGCTCCCTTTGTGTCTAACAGCAGGTAGCAGAGGAGTGTCAGGTCAACCCAAGGGTCCCCACTTACCACCCCTCTCCTCATCCCGACTGGTAGGAGTAAGGGGCCAGGGCGCCAACCCTGGGAGGGGCCCGAGAAGCATGTACAGAGATCTCTTGGTTGATGGAATTCGTCCTCTGTCTGATATAATGGAACTTTCAAAGAGGAACTCGAAAATGTCTGCATAATTAAACCATTAAGATACAAAACAAAGTCGATCAGAAGGGTTTGATGCAAAATGCTTCATTGTAGGGAAACATACAGAGTCAGTATTGTTCACAGCTGTGGTGATAGGAACCAGACATCTGGCTCTAAAAGCTACCTCACACAAAGCTACTACACAAAATGCTAAGCCACACATTTCAGCATCTCTGAGACATTATTTTAATAAAATGTAATTTTAAAATATATTCACAGCAGTGTGATATATGCAGCAAAACAGTCCCCAAAGAAAACGATTACATCACATCGAAAAATGCGAACGTTAATGGACATTTTGGATAATATATAAACTGGCTAGTTTTAGGCTGCAGACAACATGACATTAGGAACTCATTAGGATCACTGTGAATGACTTTGTTTACATCCCAGAGACCTTTTGAAAAATCCTTAGAATTCCTTCTTTAACTTACTTCAGCACTTACAGCGAGGAGGAATACAAGTAATTGGCAGTACCTCTATTAATTGTTGTTAGTTACAGACTACAGATCGAACACAATTGACGTACTAAAAATGCTTGATTCAAAGGTGAAACCTATATAAATGAGCTCCATATAAATGAATAATGTTACATCAACATAATGCTATCCATGCTATGTGGAAGTGCATAATAATGTAAGATATTTCATTGGTGTAGGATCGTTTGAATCATGTAAGTTCAGCTACATTTTTTCAGTGTACCTATACCCCTTGGTTTTATCAAGTCGTGAGAAGATATGTTGCCCTCATTCACAGTAGGGGAACCAGTGACCATCCAACACGGGGTTCCATGTTGAATGACAGGGTTTGATCTTGGCAGGGTGGCACTGTGTTGCTGTCACTGATAAAAGCTGCATCACAGCCGCCTGTGGCGTCAGGAACGCGCCCATTTTACTTTCCCGGACAGTTGTATTATTCATATTGTAGTACCGTGTTCCCTTTGATTCCCCCTTGTCTTGGCGTTTCCCCTGCAGTTAGCAAGAGCGACAGCCCTGTGGGAGGCTAGCTACTCTCTCAGGCCCGAGAATGGAGCTCCCCACTTAGCGCTGCGGCTAATCGAATAACAGCCCCAGCATGGTGCCCAGCGTGAGGGCTGTCTCAGTGGGACGGAGAGGGCAGCTCGACCAGAGGCTGCAGGTACCTTTCATCCTGCTTAGCAGGCGAGCTCCAGCGTCCCGCTGCTGAAAATTAGTCGTCGGCTGGCCTCTCTTTCTGCTGGTGTCAGGCGCGGGCCCCTGATGAGAGATTTGTTGATATGATAACTCGATTAGGCCTCGGGCTGCAGGACATGGTGGCAAAGAGCCAGTGCAATGGAGGGAGGCCTTGCTTCTGCTCCTTAACCTCTCCTTACGAAGCCACATCTGTCCCCGCAATAGCCCTGCAACCTCAGCGGTCTCCAAAGCTAATTACTGATGCAGGTTACAGTATTGGCCAATGTCGAGTGCTCAGGGCAGAAAGGACAACTGAAATCTTCCGAAATGCAGGTTTTGCTGGTAACAAAGTTTGTTTTTACATATAACATCTGCTCACATGAAATTCCAGGGTTCTTGGAATATTTTTCTTGGTTTTGAAAGACCTTGGGTTTGTCAAACACAGAGTGAGGTACAGTAGATCAGGGGTGACTGAACACATAAAAATTCATCTAATAACGCTCAAATGAAGGAAATGTTAAAACGTCCTTGTGCACTGCCATATTTTTTATGACAGTACCAAAGTAACATATGGTAGCTGTCTTTCAGAGTGACGTTAGCGTTGTTTTCTTCTATCAGCACCACTACGGTGAAGCATACTCAGTACAGATCATTTTCCTTAAACTTTTCTGTTCCAAGTTGGCTTGGATTTCATCACTGGGGAATAAAGTTCTACCTTTCTGTTAAACGATACCTTTTCCATCTCTCCTCCAGTTATTTGTTGCCGGGCGTTTGGGGGCCACTCAGTCAATTAAGTTCACATCTCCGTTTTGCCAAACAACAGTGTCCGGCAATATGGACGCGCTAAAGACCAAACAGGAGCCTCCCCTTCCCAGCCTGGCCATTGAAGACACCAAACAAAGGCCAGCCCCTCTCTGTCTCGATGGCTCCTCTCTTTGTTGCCTCTTCGGCCCCCATAAAGGAAGAGGGACGCTCTTGTTTGCCCAGGAGGTGGTTTAATGGCCCTGGGCAGAACAATAGGGCCACATTCAACCTCGCCGGAGGGGCTCATTATATGGGACTGCTCCCAAAGCACTGGGTCCAGAGATGTTCCCACTGGGCCCAGTGAATGGCAGCAAGGGACAGGGGGGTAGACTCTAGGGTAGAAAGGGGCCATTGAGGTGATGGGCAGGTTCCATCTGCCCCCAGTGTCTCCTCACCTAGCCTCTCGACAGCCAGGGGCCTCTCCCAGCACAATGGGCAAATTTAGTGTGTCGGGATGGCTTAAAATGCTCACTTTAGAAGGAGCCATTGAGGGAAATATCAACACTGCGGATGGGGGGATCGGTTTATTCATCCATTCCAACCCCTTTCCATTGACTAAGTTCCTTTTCCTTTCAGCTCCTTTCTCCTTTTTCCCCATTCAGGCCACTTCTCTCATCCCCAAAACTTCAGACCTCGCTATTTTTCCCATACCTTGCAAAGGGGCGGATGACAAGAATTAAGTTAGTTCTGCCACGGCCCTCCATTTTTGTCCCTTCTTGGTTGTGGCAGGTATCGGAGAGATTGATGCAATGGACCATTAATCAAAAACGACCCACTGACCAGCTCACAAGGGTTAGTCAGTCCATGTCACACTGAGTATATATCTAAGAGACTTTTATTCCAGCTTCCATGACTTTCAGTAGCATAAACAGATCATACACTAAAATAACAATTATGAAGGTATTTTTGTTACTAAATGACCTCAGTGTCTCTTTAAACAAAACATAAATAGACTCTTTGTCCAGGTCTGGTCATCTAACATTTCTTCTGAAAGCAGGGGTATTATTAGGGAGTTTGTCCCCCCCTTTTCTCCAGTAACCGTCCCCTACACCAGATGTTGGAACATTGCTGTGAGAATTTGACTGCACACTGCCGCAAGCGCATTAGCAAGGACAACTACTGATAGTGGATGATTAGTTCTGGATCAAACACCACTCCAACACATACAAAATGTGGTGTTCCCTCAACCCCAGGAACTCAATTTCATTGCTGCAAACCCTGATAGGGAAATTATAGAAACTGAGTGCACAGTTGAGCACCAGTCAGGAAGTGCACCTTAAAGTAGCTGAATTCACTGATTAGTGTCAGGATACTTTTGGACATACTGTATAGTCTAGCAGAACAATTTTATTTGGTAACTCTCACTAAGTTTGTCAGTGAAGGTCTCACAGGCAAAGTGACACGTTCTTGTGGAGCTCCATTCCATCATTCAGTAGAAAATCTTTCATATAAATATCCCTCCATAGCCCATACAAACCCAGATCCAGTTCTCCTAAAAAGAAAAAATTGAGGGATATAAAACAGACCAAATGTACCACATGGAACATATTTCTGGAATTATTTGTTAAAAATATGTTACATATGTTATATGTTACATATTTGCTACATTGGGAGTTTATGCTAAGATGTATGCGTTGTTTGAAAATAAATCAGCTTTATTATTATTATTTGCTTAATAATACAGATTTTTTCATTTTCACAACACTGCTGGTTACTGCTAACAACAAATAGTTTTTCAGAGGTTTTTTTTTTCACAACACATAAATGTACAAAATTTACATCACTAAATGGAAGTCTTAACAAGCTTTTGTAGCTGTTGAAAACTGAGCAACACTTGCATTATATGGACAAAAGAACCTCTTAATTAATGAATTCAGGTATTTCATTCAGGATCATTGCCACAGGTGTATAAAATCCAAGGCATTGTGCTGGCTGTAAAGTTTGGTGGGGAGGAGATAATGCTCTGGGGTTTATTGTCAGGATTTGGCCTAGGCCCCTTGGTTCTAATAAAGAGAAAATCTTAATGCTTCGACATACCAAGACATTTTGGACAATTGTATGCTTCCAACGGGAAAGCCCTTTTCTGTTCCAGTATGACTGTGCCCCAGTGACCTCAACCCCACTGAATATCTTTGGGATGAACTAAAACATAGATTGCGAGCCGGGCCCTCTCGTCCAACATTAGTGTCCTCACAAATACTCTTCTAGATGAATAGGCACTAAAATTCCCACAGACACACTCCAAAAGAGCAGAAGTGGCATTATTGATGACTACATGAAAATCTTCCCTATTTAAATTCACTGCATCTTCTGCTGGAGCATAATCATATACATGATCTGCATATCCTTTCAATGTAAGAAAGAAAGAGAGAAATCCTTTATAATGGACACTTATAGCTAAGAGCTTGTAGTCTCAGTCTAACCCATGTGAAGTGCCACCCTCAGAACCAGACCAGGGGGTGCAGAGGCCCAACATATGGGGTGTTCCCAGAACCCTTAGCGGGGTGCCTTTGAGTCCCTGCTGTGCAGGCACTGTTTAACCTATAGGGCGGCACAAATAAGGACATTTATCATATCTGAACTGAGCTGAACTGCTCTTGAAACTCATGTCTTAAGGAGTTCATAGGCCTGCATTTTATTATTCTGCACTTTAGGTATTGTCTGAGAGTCTGTCCAAACATTTTTGTTGCATACAGAACTCCATGTTCACCTCAGGTGACAGTCAGGATGACTTTCTTACCAAAGATTAGGTGACTTCCTTTTAGAAATGCTGCTCAGTAAAGCCCCAGGGAGCCTAAATCTGTTTTTTCTTTCTAATGAAGTTAATCTTGTTCCTCTGGATCACAATATACATGTACAAATTATGAGTTATTATTACCTTCTCAAAGTCTAATTTCTGTATGCTATATTCTACCATATTTCTTTCTTCTTGATGTAAACTGGACGGTCCTAATCTTGGGTAACGCTTCTGTAAGCAATCAGGCAGATGTCTCTTGCCCCGACCACACAAAACAGTGTCAGAATCAGAGACACTTGGCAAACTAAAGCTAACTCAGCATAACCAAAATCTTGCAAGCTAGGTCACCTGCCGATTACCCCTTCATTCGTTTATCCATACACCAGAATTGTGTGTCTGTTCCTCCGTTCATGACCTACTTCATTAGTCTGTCCTTCTGCATGATTTTTTTATTCGTTCCTTCTCAATTTGCTTCATCATTCAGTCTGCAAGTCTGTTCGTCCATGACGTTTTCCATCCAATTACCTTCACATAAAAGTGGATATTGATTTTAGTTCTGTATGAGTGGTGAAGCAGGATAGGAGTGTTGGGCAGAGAGCTGTTAATCAAGCTACTCATTAGCCACGCCCACACGTTTTTTTTTCCATTTAAGCTTTGCTGAACGTTTAGTATAACACTCAAGATTAGTATAATACACACATTTTACTCTGTGTTGTCTGGGACATCCCCAAAATCCACATTGTTAAACTGGTCTCCAAAGGTCTTGAAAGTACTATCCAGAGCCTACTGTATATGTTTAGTACTAAAGTACTAAAGTTTTGCTTTGTACCCTTATCATGAGGCATAGTAGTAGTGGTACATATCTGTTCATCTTGGCTCTATTCTTTGCATAAATAACATTCCAGTTTCCACTACCTGCAATGCTATCCTACTGTGGTAAACCAGTGCAATCGTATCCCACTCACAAGAATAAACTCCACCAAAGTTTTTCTTTGGGAAATATTTGGCAGTCTAAACAGCCTTAACATTCCCAAAGAGTTGCAGTGCTACACAGTCTCATGCTTTCCCTTCTCTAGAATGTCTGATTTAATTCATCAGCTAATTATCAAGCTCTCAATTAGTTGATTAATTAGATCAGTCTTAGATATGGGACTACATTGAAAATTCTATCATGTTCTGTTTCTTAATGAAAAGTTGGAAAACCAGTTGCATCACTGTTGCAAGGCAAATTTATGTTAAGTTAGCCAACCCTAGCCTAAAGGCAAAGCCTACAATTACTCCTACCTAACCTTAACCTTAATGTTGTTTGTAATCAACTGCGTACCACCAGAAGCTTTGATAATAATTTAAGAATTTGCAGATCCAAATAAAGTGTAAATAAAATGTAAATCCAAATAAAGTAAATATAACTTTAAATAAAGTTTTCAGAAGAGATGGTTTTGATTTGCTGTCTTGCTATATATAATTTGGACTATAAACACCTTTTGGAACTATGTATAATTCCATCTACGTTATTTCATAATTTCTTCTCTACTATTCTAAAATATTGAAAGTATGAGTAATAAGAATGAGAAAATCTGAATTGCTTGAAACTGTTGACATATAAAAAAAAATTAGGAACTCTGATAACAATTTTTTCTGCCTTATTTTGTTTTCTTCCTACTTACAGGTAGTAGCAAAAGTGCAATCATTTTAACAGGTCAAAGTTTTTAAGTAGTTTTGTTCTTTAATACTGAAAACAATAATTGCATTATTTCTAATAAGGTAATAAGGTATACTATTTGCATTTATAGTTGAAATGTGGACCATCACAAAGAATGCTTTGGCAAATAAAGTATTTAAATCCCAAAACACGCATATTCTTTGCATTATTTATGTAAAGTAAACTTGAATTTCACTTGAAGTCTGCTGAAGTATACATGACCTTAATTCCCATAAGGTTTATCTAGCCCTGGCCAGCCTACCAGCATCATCTGGTTCTTATAGAATTGAACTCATTCTCTCCACCTTTGTACATGCATGTATCTCCATCACTGCACTATGGCCTTGCTGTCAAGGTCTACATACAGAGATGAGAAAAGTTCCAGAGCCTGCACTCACTTTGCACAGTTTTTGATGGTTCTGTGACCCCAGTGCTGAACCATACTGCATCCTTGCCCCTGGGTGACACAAAGTCCTGCCCTACCATGTCTTCATTTAGACTACCTGCTATCTACTGATTTACTATCACAGATCTCACAGACCTCCGTATAAACATCTTATTTTCCATATTTTTTCTTCTAAAAAGGTTTGTCTTTTTAAACTTGGTTTTACTGTTGACTCCTCTCAAAGATGTTTCCCCGTATTCTACCACAAGCTGTTTTTCTTATCCACTTTGTCTACTGGAAAGCACTATTAAACAGAATTGATCAGAGGGCTAATTTTCTTGAACAAAGTCTTGTGGTGGCCGTACTCAAGTCAGCAGCATCCCAGATCTTGGCACTCATTCTTTTTGTTTGGCACTTGTAACTACAAAAGTAGGAAGATTTATTTATATACAGCATCTTAATTTTCTGAAGTACAGCTCAAAGAGCTTCTGGACATGATATTGTGTCTTTGAAATGTGCACATACCAGCAATGATGCAAGACACACACATCAAAGGTCATAATTCTGCCAGTATCCAAACCTCCTTTAGAAAGATCACTGGAGATTACATAATCACAAATATTATTTTTAAGATCCAACTCTTGGAAACAAAAGCAGACGAGCCCTTAAAACCTGGACATGGATTGCTCCAGAGGTTGTTTTGCATGAAAGCAGCCTACTGTGTGTGGTGAAAACGAGTGGTGCTTCGGCTGCCTAGGGCTAGGAGGTATGATACAAGCACCAGACTTCTAAATGATGAAAGCTCTTGGCACAAGGGAGGCTTAAGCTGAGCGCTCTAAGCAAAAAGCTAGCCGCTTTTCAACTTAGCATTTTCTTCTGTTTTTTTTCCCAGGCACTCTCTGAGAGATGGGTGAGTTTAGGAGTGCAGCACCTCAGAGTGAAGGCCCCCCGTAGGGGTTGCACGGGTATATAGTGGTGGGATGAGGCTGGTTTTGATGGGATTGTGCTAGAGCAGCTTGTATCTGATCCAGAAGGGCTGAGGTCCCACCGGGTGCCGCTGTAGCCTCGGTACGATATGACCCGCACTTCAGAGCAGGCCGCGCGGAGGAGAGAATCTCTCACAAGCTATCGGTTTGATCTTTTTATATCAACAGCTTGCGGAGCTGCGTTTCCTCTGTACGGCTTTTATCAAGGCTTTATCACCTTTTAGTTTTGCGTTCAGTGGGTCTTTTGAATACACCAGATCTCTAGATAGGAAGAGGAGGTCAAAAGGCTGTGACCTTTCTATTGCACTAAACTGGTTCAAAGCTTTTAAGGTTCTTTCTACAAAACTGAATATAATTCATACATGTTTGCAATGTATATGAAGCAATTATTATACTGGTAAAATGATGTTGTAAATGCCAAAATGCTAAGAGGAAAAAAAAACTTATCAAGCCTTAAAACCTGATATATTCCAAAATGTGGTATTTCCAAAATGGCAAGTTTATAGGAGGACACAAAATGTCATAATGTTAATATATCATTGCTGTCCAAAGAAAACATGTATGTTTGTGAATATTTATTTTTTTATTTTTGTGATTTTTACTTTTCTGCATCATTTGAAATTTGTATTGTGTAGAAATTTCATGATGAATTGACCAACAGAAATGCTCCTAAAATGCTTTGAATAAAGCCACTTTATCTTGACTTTATATTGTAAGTGAAGAAAGTTTTTGCTCTCTGCTGTAAAGTTACCATTTTGGAGATACAATAAGTAAATGCAAAATAATTTTGTTTTCTAGGATATATTTCTGTTGATCCAAGGACAGCTTTGGTCAGATGGTCAAATGGTGCATATATACACAAATATATAGAAATAGAAAAGAAAGTATACTGCATTGTGCCCCTATATTACTGGGAGATCACAAGTTCAAACCCTGGTGATGCCACAACCAACCATGGCTGGGGGTCTAAAAGAACACAACTGACATTGCTCTTGTTTGGTGGGTAAGGTGGTTCTCCCTTTTCCTCTGACATTAGGTGAAATCGTAGCCAACATAGATGGCTGCTGGACTTGGCAGTCAGTGTTATTCTGTGAGCATTCTGAGCTCTCCAATGATGTTAACAGCAGCTTGAAGAGATGCATTGGCTGCCTTCACATGCCTCAGAGGAAGCATGTTCTAGTCTTCACCCTCCCAACTTGATATCATTAGGTGCCATAGGGGAGACCTAGCCATTGGTTGAGAACAGGGCAGCACTGAATTGAGACAAAAACTTGTAGCTTTTTATAAAAAAAGTACATTATATTCACATGATGGTTTCTGTTGGTGCATTCATCATAGATTGTAAGGTTCACTCAATTTATAGGGCAAGGTACAAGGTTTTAGCATCAAAGTGGTGATATGTTGCAAAACTGACTTTGGATAGCATTTCAGGTAAAATGCATACTTACAGCTTTATTACTAAATAAGCAACTAAGCCAGTTTCACTAATGGGATTGGCACAAGCCATCCACCCTGTATAAAATAAACTCTGTTTTTTCACATGGAGTGCCATCACATGGCATCTTTTCATACAGAAAAATGATGAAATGTCATGATATTAAAAGTGTTATTATATACTGTATATTTTGTTCATTGGGAACAAGCAGAGGTGAGGAAACAAGAGGCAAGTCTGGCTGAGCCACAGAGTGAAACTGAGAGGCCTTGAGAGGGAGTTAAGGCATAAAATCACCTTCTTAAGCAGCGAGAGTGTGTTACGGGAAAAAAAAAAAAAAACAGGCTGTGCTACCTAAGTGAAAAAAAGCTTGTGGAGTGAGTCCAGCTGAAGGAGTGAAGCAGTCTCAGAAGGGGCGAGTTGGCTGAAGGCCCGGGCCCAGGCGCAGGACTGCAGCGTGTAACCTCGGCCTGTTTATGTTCCACATTCTGACGGTGGGGAGGCCTTAAATTGGATCCATGCTGCAGGGGATTAGGCCTATGAACCCTGGGACGTGTGTGTGTGTGTGTGTGTGTGTGTGTGTGTGTGTGTGTGTTTAACGGAGCTGGATGGTGTGGGACAGAGGGAGGCAGGCAGACGTGTCCTCAGGGTTGGGAAAAAGTGCAACCCACACATTACACACGCACACACATATAAACTCAGTACACTCACATGCATATGCACATACAAACACAAGCAAGCACACTTACATGTACAAGAACATACATGGAGCGTAGCTATGGGTGATCCTGGAGGATTTAGCCTGCCCCCACTTTAAAGCTAGTCCCTCCAAAGATTTCTGAACTTTAAAAATGCAAATGAAACTATTATTAAATGTAAGTTTGTCGTGGCCAAACGTGCTAACTTCTTGCATCCTCGTGCCTGTCCACCTTAAACAAATAAAGAAGACAACGCTGTTCTTAGTCTTGCTGGACAAGATGTGATCTCCTTACAAGAATACACGTCTAGGGATGTCTTTTGGTGCTGGACTGCAGTGAAATCTGCCGCTAACAAACAGATCTCTCTCTAAAACCCACCTCCAGATTCCTCGAGTCCAAGCTTTTTTTACATCCTCAGTCCAAGGGAAAATCCAAGCCCAACAAGTTGACTAGTGTAGAGCTATTGTCAGCTAACAGAACTGTTTTTTGTTTACAGGATATAATATAATAGCACTTATAATAGCACTTAAGAAATTTCGGAGCCAGATTGAAAGATTAGTTTTTTGCTTCTTGTAGAATTTTGTAGAATTTATTGAAAATTGTAGAATTTACTTTACAGCCAATTTGCATGTTAGACATGCTCTTTGAAGCTCAGTTATGCCATTGCGTGTACCACCTATAGAGGGCTGAAATCCGTGGCACCCTGAGGACGTCCAGCTTGCATCTGGGAACGCAAACGTCATAGTTTATTTATTCAGCTTTAGTGATATTCCGACTTCTTTTTTGTTCATTTTCAAACCCCGCCCCACCAAATTTCCCAAATTTCCTAAATTCCCAAACAGCCGCTAGGGCCCTTTACTGAAGCAGTCAATGTAGAACTGCTACCAGGAAAAATACATTTTGCCAATTACAAATAACATATAGAATGTCTTTTACAAGCTTCAAATGTGTGTGTTTCGTCTAGAACGTCCCCCAAATGTTCATGGTATATAGTACTATGCAATATGCCAGATACTACCAAAATCCTATAGAGGCACTAGCACTGGTTAGCATTTGAGCATCACAGAGGTGGAATCTTTTGTTAGTTGTTTTTTTTTGTTTGTTTGTTAGTTTGTTTGTTTTTTTTGTTTGTTTTTTTTGGTGTTTATGGCCCAAACTGAAGGCTTAGCTTGCACAGACACAAATGTATATGCACGCATACACACCCACCCACATATATGTACAGAACTCTGAAAAGGAGACGATATGTGCATGTGTGTGTGTGTGTGTCTGCGTCTCACACACACACACACACACATACACATATCATCTCTCTCTCCCAGAGTCTGGCAGAGGTGGTGTATCTGCAGTGTGAGGCTCCATGTGTGGCGGATGTTTTCCACGAGCGAGACGGCCAGCTTGGCCGCAGCTGTCCAAACCGCAGGGCCGAGGGAGGAGGAGGAAAGGAGAGGAGAGCAGAGCGGAGAGTGTGTGTCAGGGTGTATGTGTGTGTGTGTGCACTAAGAGGAGGCAGCCAGCACTCCTGGCAAAGGTCACACAGTCTAAGATGGCTGCAACTGTGGGAACTGTCCGGAAAGGCATGTGCAAAATGCCGTGTGCCGTGGTATCGTTTTCTCCCCAACTGTCTGATGGAAAAGACTCGCTAAGTGTGTGTGTGTGTGTTGATATCTCCATGGCTGTAGCTGCACTGCTAAGCATGCACGAAAAAAAGAGGACAAAATCACACGCATGAATGTCTGAAACAAATCATCTCAAAAATATCAGCATGCTTCTGTGAGAATGGCTGACTCCTCTAGAATGTTCTTCATAAGCATTTATCATGCAAGCTCATGAGGTCTGCAGCTTACTGTGATTGTTGTTGTTGTTGTTGTTGTTGTTGTTGTTTGTACATTGATGAATTCAGTAAAAGAGGAATTCCACAACTGTGTGTTTGGTGCCAGTTTATGTAGGAACTGTTAGAATATTCCCACATCCTAGGTGGACATAAATAAAGAGGATATGCTATATGAAATAGAAGGAATTATTTGAGGTCAAACATGTGCATTAAATTGAAACCTTCCTTAGCAAAATACCATCTGGACTAATAATCGGTTGTGATCAGTCGGACGTCTAGCTATTTTGCTTCTGAAGAAAAGAATGCACATGTGGCAGCTAATCAAACGACTCTTTCTTCTTGTCACCGATGAGTATAACTAAACCAAACAACAATCTACTTAGAGTTCTAAAGTGGATGGGCAAAGTATACAGGCAAAAGAAATACATTCTCTGACTAAAGGGTCTGCTGCAGACTGCTGACGTTAGCTGAAAAGCTGCATACGTGGAAAGTTTTTAGCCTAGACAGACAGTAATTGTGTAATGTTGAGACAAATAAAAGATACTGAAGTTAGCTGTTAAGCTAACTGCCTGGCTCAAGGCTGATTCAAGCTGCCAGAGACAAAACACAGTGTGTGTGGGTGTCCAATCCTTTAGCCAGCCAATTTCATTTTGTAATGACAGCACAATTTCACTTGTGTGAAAATTCACTTGTAATTACAAAAAGAAGACAGAACATATTCCTCCAGCACATTCCCCCACTGAATTTTGGTGCACCAGTGGATTTAATCTAGGGTATTTCAGGACATTGGTGTCCGCGGGTAATGATGGGCCTGATTAAGCAGGGCACTCCCTGGAGGTGGGTCAGCCAAAAATTCCTGGAAATATATTGATTTTGTTGTCTAATTTTGATGCAATACATGCCTGCACCTTCCTGGATAAGTTCTGCTTATCTTTTGTTGTTTCCAAAAGTTACTGAGGGAGAAAGTGCAGAACCTCTTCTTTTTCTACGCTAAAAATATGAAAGTATGAGATCACCAAAGTAGGTAGCTAATAGCTGTTCCGACCAATAAATCATTTGCTGAGCAGTTTCATTAAAATGACAGTAATTATATTTACATATGTTTGTAGTTTTTCCTCTTTAGAATTTCCCTCTAATTACACTGATTATTTTGACCAGAAACCAAGTTTAAACCTAATCCGTTTTTAAAGTACTGGGAGATTAATGATATAAAGCACATTTTCCTATTTGTCAGCTATTTAACCCTTAAATGGGTAGCAATCAACCCCATGAAGAAATACAATTGCTTATCTTTTTTCTGTCCCACATTTTGGTGCAACAACCCTGTTAAAACATGTTGACATAATGGAAATGTGCTAGGCTAATTTGCATGTATTTGTGGCACAATTATATTAACTGTAATTGTAAGGCAAATGGACACACTGGAGACAATATGTTTAGATTTAAAAGCTTTTCTGTAACAGTTTATGAACACACCATAGTGTTTAGTGGAGTGGTTACTGTCCTTACTTGAGAACAAATGGAGAAAGAGTTACTGTAACATCGTATAAAAATAGCCTTAAAAACAAGAATAGCTATTTTCACAAAAATAGGAGAAATATGTAAGATATTACTTAAAATCAGTCCAAAATTAACTAAAATTATCAAGAATTTGAAGAAATAACCATTTTGATCTAATGTCAAAGATGTTTACGTATTATGTTCTCATAGAACAACCCTGAGTGATTATAATGAAGTAATTTTTATGTACATTACCACATTATCCTGAAGAACTGACATTATCACCAGATGTGAGATGTACTAATTGAAAAACACAATGAAAATAAGTATGTTTTGTTTTACAGCGCTAATACCACTTAATTACAGCCTGTAACTTTGTACATACATTACACCTTTGTATGCACCTGTCCATTTAGATACATAACAGTAAAGAAACAAAAGCAGAACCAAGTGAACGACTATTTTACAGTTCTAACACCACATCATTGTAGCAGAACTACTTCATTGTATTGAGATAACAACTCTTAAAAGAAGTGGCTGATAAACAAAAAGAAGCTGATAAACAATGAATGTATGTGTTATATTGATTAAGCAGATGCTATATTGTAAGTGCCTACTTAATATATTTAAAAATATTAGAATAATGGGAAAAAGTAGGGCTACAATGACTGATAGACCGTTCAGTATTACTCACATTTTTCATTCAACTGGAAAGTTAACATTTTATAATAATATTATTACCTGTTTATTACCGATCTGCAAATTGAAGTGCTAGTTAGTGGAAGATCTCTGTGGCACAGCTATACAGTGTAATATTCTGTACTGCAGTGCTGCTTTTTTCTGAAAACAAATTCAGTAAATTCAGGATAATTTGAATTCAACACAAGAGATAAACTTTAACCCATACAAACAAGAGATGACACAGATGCAACACCAGGTATCCGTAAATCTAGCCTGAAATAGCACATGCACACACTGTAATGTTTTCAGTTCCGTTCTTCTTCCTGTGCGGATACCTAGCAGAATGTTTGAGTGGCCCACATTTTGATGCTTTAATGCGCTACAATTAAAACATTTTCATTTTAATACTTATTAGATCAGTAATGGTATTTACCCGTAGGTTTCAGTAACTGTATCGCAACAGGCATTGCTATCATGCCATGTCTAGTACAAACCTGTGACCTGAGACTGTCAGAGAGAGAGTAAGGAGAGCATCTAAAAGAGCAAGAATGTGCAGGTTTCTCTCTCATAATGCAAATATAAACTTCTCCAAATAGAAGATTTAATTTTAATCTTTTGAAAAAAAAATGTTCATTGGTGTGTATCATTACGTTAACTGCAGCATAAGCACATAAGAGTGTTTCCCTCTCTTCCACCTTTGTGTGGGCTCAGTGCACTTCCATTCACTCCGCTGCACCTTTGAAGATGGTTAATCCCACTTATTTGCTTTCCCATGCCGGAGTCAAGCCTTTCTGTGAACTGACTCTGGAGAATACAGTATACATCCACACTATACCCCCCCACCTCATCCCTCACCCTACCCCACCCCCTGCCACACACACACCTTTCCTCTTATCCAAATAGGATGTGGCTGAACAGGCTTTATAATGGGAATGAATGGTGTGTAAATATGATCTTAGCCCAGCTCTTTTATCGACAAAGCTACATCTTCAGTGTAACCTAGAGAGGCCTTTATATCCCCTGACGTGTATTCAGTGGGCGAGCATTCAAAAGCCTCAATAAGTAGTCCCCATAGGACCCTGTTCTCATAATGGGACCCAATTCATTATAGTAAATAACAGTAGCTGTCATTATATTGTTGTCTATGAAGAGGCTGATTTGGCACTCTTTAGTTGGTAATTGTTTTTAGCTCTGTGGTGGCTCTTTTGCTTCCATTCAGGGTCAGGGACCTCCATATGAGGTGGATGTCCCTGAGGGAGGATCGGATTGACCATACAGGAGAGCTACAGCAGCTAGCGTCTAGTGGGGTTTATGAGAGGAATATTATTGCCGGTGGTAACAGAAGAATGGTGTAATTTGTATATATTAATTGTCACATGTAGTTCATCAAAACAAGCTAAGACCTTGTACCAAATATGAGGATGAGAATTCTGGACATTCAATATCATATTTGTGCATATTACCTATTATTATTATTATTATTATTATTATTATTACTAGTTCTTACTATTGAATTCTGATGACATTCATTTTTTGGTCATTTCTAGGAATTTAGTTATTGTTTTTGCAGTATAAACTGAATGTATTTATGTGCATTGTGAGCATTATGATAGTAATATTGCTATAAAGTAACCACTAATGTGCTTTGAAATGTTTGGCATTTTTGTTTTGTATTGCTAAGTTATAAGTATCGATTTTGGGTACTACTAATGCGCAGCTAGTAAGCCCAGCTTTGACCTTATTTCACATAGTGAACATGAGGAGATGAGGTAATGTGCCCCGTTAGCTAGAATGCAGCCATCCAGGACCGAGCTATTCCCATGGCAGCTCAACATGAGGCCCTTTACTAACCTGCACTCCTCCATCCACAAGCCTGTGTTTATGTTCTGTGTAATTGCAGGCCTCAGTCTCGGGAAGGCTTTTTTCTCAGTGCACGACAGAGCATGGTTTAAAACCTGTTTACTTTCCAAGGCTTTCTATACTGAGCAGCAACACACACATGTGACTGACTTTGTTTAACTTGACTGACCTCCAGATCAGAGCGACCACAGCATGCCGACTCACTATAAGCAGTGTCTCCCTTTTCTTCTTTAACAATTAAGCCAATTATCATGCAGGTCTTGGTATTTGTACAAGAAAGTAGTCATGCCTTTGTTGGTTAAGAAAAAAAAAAGCAAAACGCAGAGTTACAGTTCTAAAATCTGACTGGCTAAGCCCTGTCCACTGTACCAGATATATACTCATCATCAAAAAAATAGTTGCATGTAGAAGGAATCAACCGGCAGAGATGAAACTTGGTGGGTAGGTTTGGTATTATGAGGAGACATGCAAATGATTCAAGTTTCACGCTCAGCCACGCATGTGACGTAAGCAAGGAAGTGTCTTATAGCTGTACCTGACTGTCTATATAAGTTTGCCTGTTGTGCGTGCTTTCTGTTGTATTGATAGCATCCTTTGCAAAGTATGCCTCAGAGAAGAGTTTAAAAGCAATTTGGAGTTAAAAGCAGTTGGAAGAGTTCAAGAGGGGTCGCAATGTAGAGCTCCAGGAAGCGGGATGGTCTTATCAATGTATTACACACCATACCAGTCGTGCAGATACTACCATAGCACGCTGTTGGCTACAGTGGATAGAAGAAGACACGCACCATAAATGCAGGATCTGGGAG
The DNA here is from genome assembly GCA_034552555.1 of Semaprochilodus insignis. Classification (NCBI taxonomy): domain Eukaryota; kingdom Metazoa; phylum Chordata; class Actinopteri; order Characiformes; family Prochilodontidae; genus Semaprochilodus; species Semaprochilodus insignis. The sequence continues at coordinate 24,628,274 of CM067476.1, read as the reverse complement.
ACCTACACGAACAACAGAGAGAGAGAACCATTCAGCGAGCAGTGATGCCCTCCATGAGTCATCCTGTTAGTGCCAGCACCATTGGCAGACGGCTGCACAACACAGGACTACATGCACACCAACCAACTTTGTATGTTGCTGACATACCTTGAGACTGAAGTTTTAGTAAGACACCACTTCTACATTGCCAAACACTGCAATGGTGTCGTGCCAGACTGTCATGAAGTGACTCAGAATGGTGGCAGGTCATCTTCTTGAATTCTTTATCACTGTGCTGCAATATAGTAATAATAACAATGATATATGTTTTAACACTGCTAATGCTTTTTATTAGTTTGACCATTTAGACCATCTATAATTCTAGCCTGAAGCCCAGCTGCTCGCACACCATGCCTCCATACCTGTAGCTCTCTCGTCCAAAGACAGGTAAGTTCCATTGGGAAACACAAGCTATTTCAAACATTGGCCTTACCAACTTTGTATGTTGCTGACATACCTTGAGACTGAAGTTTTAGTTACAACAAAGCACATTGTTGATACCAGTAAGGTCAGTATTGTTAACACTGGAAGATGCCTTTGGCAGACTATGCTGGATAGTGCTCAAACTATACTATGACACACAAACTCACAAAACCAATACCAAAGTGGGAAACTGCAGGGGCTTTAATAATTGAGGATGTCAATTACTGAAGCCCCCCACTGGATGTCACTGGATGTTACCGGATGTCTGTGATGAAAACTGCGTCATGTTAAAGAGTTGAAAGTAATAGCTACATTCTGGTGAAGCTCACTTTGTCCACTCATATAGTTACAACTTAATGCACTGCCTTTAAAATGGGAAAAATGGGAAATCTCTATAGCACTCTTCAGCCAAATGACACATAGAAGTGCTTATTATTATTAATACAAATAAAGTAAATGATTTATTGAATAACTGGGGTGTTGTATTAAATTGTACTTTGTTACTTACTTCACAAATTGTACAAAGTGCCATGTTCTAAATGCTTTAAAACACCCCTTAACCATGATGAATTCACTGAAACGCACAGCCTCTCCTGGCGTGTTACATTTTTTCGTTTCACTGCAATATATGGAGAAAGAATTGATAGGAAAGAAGCAATAGTGGTGTGTTTCAGAGGTAGTGAAAGCCCCCCTCAGAGTCTACTGCTGTATGGCTCGTGCTGCTGGAGGAGAGAGTGATGTAAGTGTTAAAATAGCTCCTTATGCGCTGCTGACTAACACCATCTATAATAATCTTCAAAGGCGAAGGGGGGAATATTTGGCTGTCAGCCCACACACACACTCTTACCCTCTCTCTTCCTCTAGTCCTTCTCTCACATTGGCTCACATTTCAGCATTCAGCAGTAAAGATTCTATTTCTTTGCAGGTGTCCCATCAAAGGCTGCAGCGTGCTTCCACCCATGTGGCCTGTGAGCGAATGAGGTTACTAGCTCGTTTACAGGCTGTGCCGGGCCCTGGATGGAAAGCCCATGTGTGGGCTGTCTGGAGTCTGAGTACAGGGTGTCATCGGTGGGTTTGCTAGACTAATACACCAGCTCCTTTATTTCTCCTCTCTTCAGTCTCCAACCATTGTAATTGCATCTATTGCAAATCCTTTAGGGCTTTGGGAAAGGGGGCAGTGTTTGTTGCAGTTTGCTTTTGGACAAGTTGAGGCTGTTGTACATGAATGTTTCTACATAACACTCTCTCATAGCCAAATCTCTCTGTATTAATATTTGGGTATTAGCATGTCCTTGCTTACTGATCTTTTCTGGCTCGTTTCATCTAGGATAGGATCTTGCATGCTCCTCAGTAGTGTGGCATTATTCTGGGTACACTCTTGCCAGAAAGGATTTGGACTGATGCCATAGAAGAACAACTGTTGGTTCCCTAAAGAACCTGTAAATGTGAAGTGCGATAGGTTCTATACTAGTTAATGGGTGTTCCTAGAACAGTACATTCAAGCCAAGAACCGTTTAGGAACCTTTATTTTTAACCTTTATTTTTTTAAAGTGTAGTGTTTCTTTTGGCATCCCACCCCTTCCTGGACAGGAGTGTATCCAGGTTTCCCCCCGCAGCGTCCTCAAATTGAAAACAAAACTGTGATGGAGGTAACAGCCAGGTCTTCAAGGTGGGCTGCAGTAGCTCAATTTTAGCCAGCCAATCTGGGAGAGCATAGAGCCCTGGGATCTCCTGCTTTCTATTAGCCACTCAAAGTGTGGTTTCCCATTCTCTAGACCCTTGAAAGCCCCATAAAATATGATTTTCTTACGTTTCCTCCTTTTCAGTTGCACATCAGGGCTGTCGAGTCCAGGGAGCAGCTCACAGGCTCGGCCTATCAGAGTCCACCATCAACTCTGGGTTCAATGAGGTGCTAGTATGGGCTTCTCTTCATCCCACATGTGCAGCCTAAGTGCAGCACCTAAATCTCTGTAATGTAAAACACGTGCCAATGTAACACACTGGTTCTTTTGAATTAGCAATTATTTTGAATTAGGGAACCAAATAATGTCACAAACGTGCAACTGCCTCAGTCCTAGTCAAGCAAGCTTTCTGCATCCAGCTAAACAGCACCACACATATGGGCCAAAGTCTTTAAGGTAACAAGTAATAGTGGAGGCCAGAAGACGCCATTCTTAGTTCTCTGCTCCCTCCACATCTGTCTCTGCTTTGGGCCTATCTATTTCTGAACCATCACTAAAGATCCTCCGGGTTTAGCGAGGAAACATGGGAATGCGATTTTCCCCTCTGCAACAAAGGGAAGGGAATTTGCAGGGGAAGGCTGCAAATGTGTCTCTTTTGTGGAAGCCTAGTGGAGGGCGGATGGTGCGGTGATGGCGTGAGCGCAGCTTCAGATGCTCATCCGACAGAGCCAAAGTGCGCTAGTAGCCCTTGGCTGGGATGGTTATCGCTCGCTTTCATTGGCACCCAAAAATACCATGGCTAAAAGAGAACTACTCTCCACAATTGCTGGAACCTTCTGCTGGAAGAACAGGGAGAGTGAAAAAGGAACAGGCATGCTGGCTAACTGAGAAATCTCCCGAGTGCATCCTTGCTAAAGGTTTTCTCTTTTCTGTCTAAATTTTTTAAGGGCTGGCCCGGGGTAGGCTCTCTGGCAGGCAAGCGGCATGACAATGGTGTTTCCATGATAAGATAGAGAGAGCCTGGGCGGTATGAAAACGATGGCTGCTAGCGTTGTCTCGACTGAGATTTCGTGACTCTTCTATGACGAATCCCAGTAACGGAGTCTCTTGGCAGGTCGACGTGGGCCACATTGTGACGGATGGGCTCTCCGCTCACGAAGGAGCCAAAATGGCCCCACCGAAAAGAGCACGATGTAATGCAGCTTTTTCATGCTCGTTGCGGGCCTCTGATAGCTGCAATGGCATGGATTTGTATCCCAGTTACAGTGAAAAGGCTGGCGAATTGGATCGAGCTTAAAAGTGAAGCAAGAAAGCCCTGGAAAATCAGTGCTCAAAGGCACATTTCAACTGGAAAGCATTTCTTTAAAGCCTTCACTCCTTGGTGGTTGACAATCCTATTAGAGCACCAACATATTGTAATTAAGAGAGAAAAGAGGAATAAAAAGAAAAAAAATCATTTGGGGGCCATTTAAATGGGGCTAACTTTGTAGTGTTCCTCATTTTTATCTTAAGACACTGCGGGCCTAAATCACTTTATTGCATTGATGTTTGAGTGGCATGCCCAGCATCTGTCAATTTCCCATTGTCACTACTTTTTACCGGCAGCATAAAGAAACTCGCTGGAAAATAACGTTTTCTTTTCTTGGAGATTTTGGATCAGATGAAAAAGTGGGGAAGAAAAAAACAAACCATCAAAAGAAAGGCACCAAGCTTAATGATCCACCATGTCATCAGCCTCAATAGCTTCAAACGCATAAGCCTCCCCACATAAACACTACTGAAGTAAAACAGTCCTCTCTTGCAATGCTCTGAATATGATGCACTTTACTCATCTGCTGGCTCGCTCACACTTTTATTCTAGGCGCTGGGTGTGTTTAGGGTGGGGTAGAGGTGGGTGACTGACTTTGCTTTAGACAGCAATGTCTCTTTCAAAAATTAAATTCTATTTGCCTGAGAAGGATGAACAATAGGATCCAATCATACAATCTCCCCAAAAAAGGGTTTATGTAAGTGTTTATGGGAGTAAGATCCCAGGAAGACACTGTTCAACTGATCTAGCATGAATGGCGGGGTATGAGGATCAACTTAGATGCTTGATGATAAAACCTGCATCTATATGAATATGAAATGTCTACCAGTTTCAGTTTTTTTTATTTGGTCTTGTGTTCAGTGTTTGTTTATGCTGTCATAATACTGGCATGATGGTTGTACCTGCATTATAGCATCACATGTCTCAAACTGCATGTGACATTATGCAGTTTGGTCAACCTGTGCAAGCCCAATGCAACGGACAGATTAGACTCGAATAATTACACTATACTTGCTTTCCAACAATACTATAATATACTGTGCTATATTTGTTTATGGTACAGGTATGAACCTGTTTATATACATAAGCTCACCAGACAAGAAAAGCCACCTTGTGTGGCTTTTAAGGTGATAGTAACTTCAGGCTTCTACAGATGGCATTGCACGAGGATGATCAGGCTATAAATACCTGCGTGTGTGGCAAGATTCATAGATTGAGAAGAGGTGGTACAGCTCAGTGAATGTCTAGTTCCATGTGTCGAAAATGCGTCTCAAAGCAGATGTTAATGATTGGCAAAAAGGAGTGATAGCATTTGGGCGTGCCAAAGGCCATAGTGTGCAGGAAGTAGCTGAATTTGCAGGTGTATGGAAGTGTACGGTCATACCGGTCGACAAGCAGTGGCAAAAATCCCAGTCTACAGGATATTCTCTTCTGAATTGTATCTGGGAAGGCATCCACTAAATCTGGCGCAATTTCTTTGATGCAAGAGTGTCTGAACGTTGATACTGCTTACATCCAGAAACTTCAGTTAGTTCAGTCCATGCCAAATCGAATTGCTGCAGTTATTCATGCTTGTGGAGGTATTACACACTATTAAGTATGTTTCAGTCACAGATTCACTGACTCATTTTTGTCCGGTGAGCTTAAAACTGTAAAATGTAACTGCCTACAACTTTCCTAGTTTGTCACTGTTAGAGCCTGAAAACAAGGCTTTGCTTTAAACTGACATGATTCAAATGTCTACACTGACTCATCATGGATTAAATAAGAGACATCAGCCCAATTACTATGTGTAAGTACTTAATTAAAGCCAATATAACATATTTCATGTCAATTTAACAACTTTATTCACTGAGAAATAGCACCACTGATTAGTCACTGCCACACACGCCTTTAAACAAAGAAAAAATAACATATACATATATATTATTATTATTAGTAGTAGTAGTAGTAATAGTAGTATTAGTAGTATTATTTTGTTATACGAATATTTAAACAAATATATAAGTAAGTGAAACTGGTAAAAAAATAAACCTTATTTGTTTAAAATTAAAATTTATCTTATAATTTCCCTCACACAACAGCTGTTCAGTTACTCTGTCACTCAACAGATACTTGCAGCTGAACCCCGCACTCTCCCTGTCTCTGATAGAGGTAGAATTTCATGTGTAACCTGTTTGAGAAAGAGAGAGGGAGAGATATCTATAGTATGTGATGTATTAAAGATTCATACAGTAACCAGTTAATACAGTAATTGTCTAAAGCTCTATTGTGTGTTTGCCAAGGCATTTTAGTTTAGCAAGAAATTTAGGACATTTTAAAGAGTTTTAAAAGATTTTAAATGACATGGTGGCAGCCAGGCATTATTTAATTCGTAAAAGTAAAGAAGTGAGGGTCTGTGGTTACAATATGAACTTTATGAGTAACAAGTGTGTGAAGACACAAAAAACCTCCAGGTAACGGAGTGCATATATAATTGCAAAAGAAAATAGCTCATACATCTCTCTACATTTGTTGGCTTGTCTCTAATACTTCCTTACTGCTTCTATAAATCCATCACTCCCAATACCAACAAAAGATGCATATTTGGGTCTTTGGTTCGCTGAGTCTTCATCTAATTTAACCGGGACTGTTTCTTTATCTCCTTCAGTGTTTCAAGTGGCTTGCAGCATGGCTGTGTAGAGGAAAGCATTAGCTGTTTCTTAGCCCCTTTGAACAGGAATGCAATAAAAAACACCACAGTGAGTAACTCCTTAATGAAAATCTCTTGGAGCTCAATGAAACATTGATTATATGCGTATTACAGGCACTTCATCAGAAGTGGCTGAGACTGAAGAAGAGGTCACTATTACAGAGAGGGTTGTGATTGGGCTCCAATAATTGTAATTCAGTGTTAAGGAGCTTACGTCTCTTGTTATCCACCAAAAAGAGAAATGGACATGAAGAGCACCATGGGGAGAGCAATCCAAGAGATTATCGTTTTAGAGGGCAAGCCTCTCCCCCACTCACCTACCCAACAGTGCCTTCAGGTCAGCCATCTCTAATCATTTTGTGAGTGGACAAAGGTAAGCTGGTTCTCCCTCTTGGGGTTAGGGTAATGAACATTACAGCCTGGTTCACTGGCGTGCAATGCACGCCAAAGAAGAGACCACCAAGGGGGCGAGAGGGCTAATGCTTGACTGCGCAACATTTTTTTTTTACAAGCATTCATGTCTCAAGAGATCCCCACTTATAACCGGGACAGAATAGTCCATTCAGGTATCTGTGTGAGTTTATCTCTTCTCAGTATACATACAAACCTATTACAAATAACTAATATGAGCTCCCAATTCATTCCTTTTCATTCACGCTTAACTATAAAGAGGTAAATGTCTTTTAATTAATGCTATTGCAATTAGCAGCTTTCAAGGTTCCTCAGGAAAGACACTTGCAGCTTGATGTTCTAAGACCAGACAGCTTCTACCCACGTCATCCCACATCCTCTTAGATCTTTACAAATGCAGCCAATGTGGAATTAGACCTTTCTGGTGGCAGTAGAAATGTAGAGTGGGATCTACATTGATCATAATAGCCGACAATGTCTTTCACATTGATGTCAGGGAGATGAAGGGATTTCCTATGTGCAGTACATCTTGCGGCTAGAGTCTGCCACATACGTGACGCAGATGAGGAAGGCGCAGAGACCGTGGGACGGCCAGAGAGAAAGAGGCAGTGACAGCCTTTCTGCCAGAAAGCCCTTGAGAAATTACTAATAGACGTCTGAGCCTTGCATGTGGCTCTCCCATCACCGCACATACCGCCATCCATTCCATCTGGCCCTTGTCACAGCAACGTCAGTCGTTTTTCTTGAGAAGGAAGACCTCAAGTCACCTCTCTCCATGAACAGGTAATTGAGAGGCTTCGTCAGAATGATGTATTCAGTGACCCTTTTCAGTTATCCTATCTGAAAGGATTATGGTGTGGTTCAACTGCTCGCGAGCAACAGCAGGGGGAAGAAAAAGGAGACATACTTTTTCCTTCACTACCACAATTTGTATCCTCTGTGCAGAGCAGAGGACAGGCCACAGATGCTGTAGTGGGTTAAGATGGAGTCTAAAGTCTATTGTTCCCCTTGTAACTTCTTCAATACAAAGTCTCTCTCTTTTGCTCTCTCTTTCTCGCTCTCTCTGATTCTCCGATTCACCCCTTCCTTTGTAGATCTTCTCCGTGGCCGAACAGGGCACACTGAAAGGCCTCTGGATGGCGGCTGGAGCTCCGGGGGGCCTTTTTGCCAGACGTGGCTTGAGGAAAGGGCCGCATTGTAGAGATCAGCAGGCTACCATGGCTGTTGCAGCGGCCTCCTTGAAACTGGAATAATATGTGTGGTGAGGTTAAGGGTCACACCACTATTGCACCCTGCCAGCTGGGCTTTCACTATACCTGCCCTATTCCCTCCAGTGAATCTGCCCGAGGGGAGAAAAATAACTGGAGAAATACTTTTCAGCAAGAATGTATCCTTTTAGCGTTGTGTCCAGCTGGATCAGAGACACTCTTCAAAACTGATCACCGCAATGTCTAGAGTATGCAAGTTTCTCATATAGTCATAGAAGAGCATATTTCAGCTATTACCTTCTATTTCCTGTTTATCTTTTGCACTCATACTTTTAGAACCATTTTTGTTTAGCCTTTGAAAGGTTCTCAACCCATGTAAATTCCCTTTAAATGCTCTTTTTTTTAAAGAACCAGAAGTAATTCCTTTATGGCATTGCTTTAAGGACTAGGCAAAACATTAAACTCCCTGGACTGCTGGCACATTTTTACCCAACCATTTTGAACCAAAACATTTGTACACAGTCATGTTCATTTGTCCAGATGTTACTCTATATGTGTCTGAGTACCCGTGGTCTTACTGTGTGCCTGTATGGAATTGCACAGTTAGTGACAGACTTTGTCAAACATTTGCACATGCTCTAAGCCACATCTCTGCTCCATCTTCTTATCTTGACACCCTCTTTACCCTCAGGGAATCTGCAGCCGCATGCCCACATGCAGCATCAGCCAGGAGGACGTAAACATGCCGCTTCTCCATGCCAAAGAAAGATGAGCTTCACTGATTAAAATCTGCAGAATAAGTCATTCATGGGACACATACGAAGCATAGCACAGTGTGGTCATAACCTCTCTGGGAATAATTGAGCCAAAGCCTTGCTCATTGCTTCTTCTGTTGTCAAAATATTTGAAAGTTTTAATCTCAGCAGTCACCTGATGGTCCTCACTGACTTCCCAATAACTAGTTGCCATATATCAGACTGCTCATGTTAGATGAGTCACATGACTGATTTTTGTGTCATAATTCCAGCATTGTGGTATACAACTCTCATTTCATTAAAATATGTTTTTGAAACACTTATTGAAAATGATCCAGTCAAGATTTTTTCCCCAATGGTATTTGGGTAGATACAGTAAAGATAGGGCTTTCATAGGTTAGGCCTAACCATCATTATTATGACTGAAAGAGTCACTGTAAAACTGCTACATAGTAAAATACTGTCTATGTACATAATATGTACATAATTTTTCTATTGCAAGCTTCAAATAAAACAGGAAATGTATTTAACAAGCTTCAGCATGTAATATAGCATGGCCATAAATGTTCACTTGAATTGGCATAAGCTTGAAGTTAACATATTACTACAGTACTACTATTACTGTAGCTCTACTGCAGGAATTAGCTTTATTTAGATGTCTTCTCTGTTTTAACCCTTTAACTTTCTGCTCAACTTTTTGGTAGAGCACATTTTTGAGTCTCTATATATTAATGAAGAAGGGGTTAAACCTAACTCAGCCTGATTGTGCCATCTCTTCCAATCAGCAGAGGTTACAGCATCCACTGGAGTTTACTGAGTCTTACAATAGATAGTTATCATAAGGAGGAATCAAGCAAGAAGTAAATCCTCCATACATGTGAATTGTTTTAGGTGAAAAAATTAAAGGTAAGCATATTTTTCTACATATTATAGTTTCAGAGGTTTTGATTAACAGAATTATGTAACTTTATGCAACAAATAGTAGTGTAATAAGGGTAAATTACTCCTACCAATATATATATATATATATATATATATATATATATATATATATATATATATATATATATATGTATATATATATATACACACACA
>CM067476.1:24587102-24615132 GCA_034552555.1 Semaprochilodus insignis | reverse complement strand
TTAAAGGTAAGCATATTTTTCTACATATTATAGTTTCAGAGGTTTTGATTAACAGAATTATGTAACTTTATGCAACAAATAGTAGTGTAATAAGGGTAAATTACTCCTACCAATATATATATATATATATATATATATATATATATATATATATATATATATATATATATATGTATATATATATATACACACACACATATCTTTTAATGCTAAGTGTCTATGCTAAGCTAATGTGATAAAATGTGACTATGTGCTTTATTATTATTGCCCCAAAGAAGAATCGTAATATAACAGGCTTCAAGGGCACAACTGTGGAGTACAGTTTTTAGTGAGGTCATTCATTCAAAATCACATGCCTCATGGTTGTGGCGAGCTGTCCTGAGTGATCTACAAGCACGAAGACTGTCCTCTGACCCCACGTTACCAGTACATTAACCTCCTCAGGGATGCAGCACTCCAGCCCTAAAACCCCTGACCCCTCTAAGGACGACAGGGGGTCCCCTCTGTCCACTCTGCACTCAGCATGGTCACTGCGTTGTGTCCCATGCTTCTTTGTACACATTTCTTGGTAATGCTTCTCTGCCCTAGACTGAGACCATCTTCAATGACCTCCCCCTCCAGCAGGACCACGGGGGCTCTGTCATGCCTCAGCATGAAGACTTTCTCGGTGGGACAAGGAGAGCAGCTTGGCCAGGGGGCCGCAGGTACCCTACATGTTGCCTGGCGGGCGAGCTCCAGCATCCCGCTGCTGGAAATTAGTCGACGGCTGGCCTCTCTTTCTGCTGGTGTCAGGCGCGGGCCCCTGATGAGAGATTTGTTGATATGATAACTCGATTAGGCCTCAGGCTGCAGAACATGGTGGCAGAAACCAGTGAAACAGAGGGAGGCCCTGCTGCGTAACCTCTCCTCAGGAGATCACAGCTAGACCTTAGCAATTGGTTAATTGGACAGCCAATAAATGGCATTATCTTTTTTAACAGCCCAGAATGAATCCAGAGGTCTGTATTCCACTGTGTAAAGATGCTGATGGGAAATTGCTTTCTCTCTTCAACATTGTCAAAATGGAATGTCTGGCTAAGGTGAACACTCAGACTAAAACTTTCTACACGTTCATTTCACGGCTAAAAGTCGAAAGTAACAACTACAGAATAGCAGAAAGTTTAAAAAAGGAAATCACTCATCACTGATCACATCAGTCCTTAGCTAATATCACTGGCTTATTTAGATGTTTTAAAACCAATATCCACTGACATCAGAGTGGTTTGATGTAATATATATCATTCTAGAGAAACTTAGCAAGTCAATATTGTTCACAGAGCTCGATGTTTGAAGACTTTAATTTGTATTGTAGATCTGGTCTTATCACCAGCACTATAAGCACTGCCTGCTAGTTTCTCCACAAGTCACCATTACACAGCAAACCACTCTGAATGACTTTGTTTTGACCAAATGATTGAATTATGCAGACATTTTGAAAAGCAAAAACAGTGAAATACCCAATAAAATGTTGGTTTATTTATTTATTTATTTATTTATTTAATCTTGGTAAATAATTGGGGTCACAGACACATTTACTTAAGTGTGTGCCTTAATAAAGATATGGAACTATTTGCTGTGAAACAATAAATAAATAGATAGATAGATAGATAGATAGATAGATAGATAGACAGACAGATAGATACATACCTACATACATGCATACATACATACATGCATACTTACATACATACATACATACATACATACATAGATCAGCATTTTCCTGTCTAAGGTTCCTGGGATATTTTATGCATTCTGAGGCAGTCCGCCCAGAAACCAGTCACCACAAACATCAGAAATAATTCAATTAATCAATTTAGGCTTTGTGCCACCAACGCCTCTTTGTCCGTGTCATTTGCATCACAAAATGTAAGTGTCCTATTGCAGCCGGGCTTTCTATTCTTTCCATTTCGCTAAGGCTAGATGAAATATGCATGAACTGCATAGCCATCCCTATGGCTACTAAATACCTTCACTTATCACCATAGTAATTCTGCATATGAACATGTCCATTTTTTTAGATAAAAAGAATAAGAGCAACATAAATCATATCGAGCATGCCTTACCTATCACATAGGCCCTAGAAACATATCCATTGATTACACATCATCCATTCATTACAGCTGAATACATAATACGCTGTGTGTAATATAATATAATATAATATAATATAATATAATATAATATAATATAATATAATATAATATAATATAATATAATTGTGAAATATGTGAGTTTTATTTCATGTCTTCAGGCTTACTGCTTTGACTAGTTGCTTTGCTAGACAAATACACTGGCAGTATTTGCCACAGTTCTTCAGATCTGTTTACAGAGCAGGGCCTTTGACCTGATCTGAAGCATCTGCATGGCTTTATACATCAGAGATGTGAGTGTCCTCTCTGCTCTGGGATGTATCCCAGCCTCATTTGCCTGACCACTGCTGCTTCCATTGGTCTATTTCTTTACTCAGATAAAGAATGTAAAGACTTTTTTTTCCTTTCCTCTCAAAGCACTTTTTTGTTCCTGGAATCATTAAGAGAAAAGTTGATTCAAAGCATCCTCTTTTATGTCAAGAGAGTGACATCTACTGGACCTTAAAGATGTGTTATCTGAGCATAATCTTCAATAATTTATTCATGTGTTTAATCTGGTACCTTCCATTACAGATTTTTAACAAGACTTTGGATCAAAACACACTATGCACTTTCATTGACCACTTCATCTTCACAGATTACTTCTAGGTGAGAAGAGGCTGAAAGATACCCAGGGTTTGAGGGCAGTGACTAGAATACCATAGTCCTGAAACATTTATGCTGCTATGTTTAGGAAACATATATGCTACAACACTGACACCAAGTGGCCAACACTGTTGCAATCAAGGTCTAAATTTATTCTGAAATGTATTTGATGACAATCTTGTATATCTAATCTGCATTTATTTGAATGAGGTGACTAAGAAATCTTTTGCAGAAAACTCAGACTAGTGCTACCCAGTGCTGATTCTGTTGGGGCCCTTTACAGAGGGTGCCTCCAACCAGCGCTCATCACCATTATCTTATTAATTATGACAACAATAAATAATAGTAAAACGTCAACTTTGTTTTATTTATTAAGTTCAAGTTAATTTAAATATAAATATAAGCAACATTAAAAAAAAAACCTTGTAATTCAAAAATATAAAGAAACCCTAACTGGCTCCCTACTGGCCTGGTTGCTTACAGCGCATCTGCTCAAACCCAATGATAATTTTTAAGATGTATTTTTCTAAAACATTGGTGGAATACCTGCTAATGTGTGTGGGTGTGTGGGTGTGTGTGTGTGTGCCATCAACAGTCCTGCAGCAATGGAGACATTGGAGACAGATGGCTCCACTAACAAAAAAAAAGATCAAGGTATGCATAACATCGCAGGGGAACCAAACAGAATGGATGAGAGCAACGCATCACTAACATTAACATGCTTAATGGGAATATAAAGCTAACTAGCACCCTGTGAATAAAACTGGTTATGTCGGCACCAACCTATAACTTAAACTTTGGTTAATAGGTTGATAGAAAGTAGGCACAGAGCTTTGTTGCTAACAACCTAAGTGCAATATTTAAACATTTGTTAAAAGGTGGATATTAAGCAATGGTGACACCAACACATCCACACCTTAAATAAAAGTTGTTTGGAAGTTCTGTGTTTGCTTGGTAGAACTTGAAGCCCATATTTTTGCAACATGCATAGCTGACTTCATATCTTTTGAAAGGATTAAGCTACAGACATAATACACGTTTCAAAACATTCAGCAGACCTGGCCCTTGGACTCACCAGCAGCAGCACCATGTGATGCCAGCATGACGTCAGCATCAGGGATTATGTCTTCAGATAGACATATCACCCAAAATCCTGAAATTAACAGTGGTCATCGCACAGTGGTCATCGGTACTCATGCTGTTTGTCCAGAGTGATTTCATGAAGCTACAACGAAGATTCAGCTAGTAATCTAATTCAGACTCTGAGTTTAGATGAGTTGACTGAGATTAAATGGCACAAATGTAGACACACTGGGAGACATCTGAGACATTTGTATTTAGCTTGCAAATTGGATGTCAGCGCTGGGAATGATGTCACACTTGAGTTAATCACTTTCCGGTAAAACATTCAAAGCAAATTGGAAGCCTCCAAAAAATCCTTTGCTGTGCTTGGTCTTTTGGAATACAGTCCATTTGCTCACTAACTATGTTAGCTGTTAGCTATTAGCCAATGTTAGGAATACCAATTGCGAATCCAAACACTGTAGCAACAAGTCCACAGATAGACGTTTGTCTGTTTTACTGAGTGTATGTCTGTTTTAATTAGACACAGCTTGTCAAAAGTGCTAATAAACAATACAATACAACAGCTTTTTATAATGGTGTTATAAATAAATAATGTTTAGATCTGTCTTCCAATGCACATTGATTTTAGTTTTAAAAACAGCTGAGAGCAGCTCAGTTTGAAATTAAAAATAAAGCCTGAGTAGCCTAGAGTCCCCTGAAAATAACAACATAAGAAAAGTATTGTATGTAAGAAAAGTGTTCAGCATCAGACATATTAGCACACACACATACCCACACACACACTCCCTCTCAAGGACAATAGATATGTTCAGTTCTCTAATAACATGAACTGTCATGTTTAACCCACAAACCGCTTTTTTTTCTTGGGATAAATAATGAGTTCCCTGAGAAAAACCTGCAATAAATGATGTCTACATAAAAGGCTCAATGGAAGCATTAAGTTGATAGGTAACATATGCTTATCCATAATAGGGCACGGCAAAGGAGTGACCTAGATCCCATGCAAAATAGACCTTTTCCCAGTAGCTTAAGTTACATGGCCTATAACATCATGGTGGGTAAGTAGGATACAACACAATTTGCTTTTACTTAATAATTTTAAAACTGTTTTTGAACAAGTTTAGTATTGTTTTACAAAATAAATACCTGAAAGATGAACAGCAAATACAGTACAATACATTTAAAATATTATAAATATTTCATTTACATAGTACATTTGCTAGACCAGTGTGAAAATATGGACTTCTTTTGGTGAGACTTAGTTGTAACACCACCCACAGTGTTGAGGATGTACTTTAGACTTGCTGTTTCTCACTTCACCTTGCTTCAAATGCTTCAGATTTGTGCAATGTTACAGCAACCACAAACACAATGATGAGACATTTTGCTTTAATGGTACAAAACAGACCACACTCTATATCTGTACAAATTCACAGATGATAATGCTGTGTCCTATTTAAACCTTCTGTCTTATACATGCATATGTACAACAACATTTGATATATATAAATTGTTCATGTTACATTTTACCCCTTGTTAACACAGAAAATTTGTCCAACAAGGAAATCAAGAACATACAATGACAAAAGACTCAACTAAAAATATTCCAGAGGAGATCAACATGATATAACAAACCTAAACCTAATTCAGAAATAATACTTCAGAAAGAGAATATTAGAAATTGCGTACATATTGGAGAACATGGAATCAACAAAATTAGGTAAAGGTAGGAAAGCTGGGGCACATATTCATAAGAGGAGATCATCTGAACTGAAATCAGCTTCTGTACATGTCTGGATAGTCTAAACCCTTCTGTGTTATTCTTGAACCAATAGGATAGACCAATAGAATTAGACAGTTAATTACCCGAGTTATCTAGCATATTAATGCTAGCACTACATTAATACCTTAATAAGGTGCTAGCACTACTTTAATACCTTAATAATCTAAATAAAACACCTGAGAAGATGTCCCCTTCTTTTTATTCTTATGTTCTACTGGCAGCTGTTTTGCAGTGTCTTCTAAATGTTGTTACTGGTCACATACTCAAAACAAGCAACTAAATTATCCTTGTTGTTTAAGTGTTATCCAAAAGAGACATTGACCGTTTAAGGACTCTCTTATAGAGCCACAGTCTCAATCTCCTGGACTGGTCTCAGAATAATGGATTTCTTATAGGAGAAGCGGGTCAGGTTGACTCTAGTGTAAAATCTTTCTTTTTCCTCAAGAGAGCAGTACAGGGAATATGTAAACTTGGCCAGTACCACTGCACAGCAGATCTCTAGCAACAACATTACAGTATAAGGAATCATCAGAGCCTTACATGATGAGGCTCTGTCGGCTCGAGAGGTGGAGTAGAGGGCTTGATGCTGAGAATAGTCGGACCCAGTACAGATGAAAGTCCTGGGGGTGGTTAACCTTGTGGTTGTTACTGTAGTGGTGGGTACTGTGGTCGTTGTTGGTTCTGGAGTGGTTGGCATTGTGGTCATTACTGTAGTGGTGGGTACTGTGGTCGTTACTGTAGTTGTGGGTACTGTGGTTAACACTGTTGTGGTGGGCACTGTGGTCGTTGGTGTTGTGGTGGGCACTGTGGTGGTTGCTGTTGTGGTGGGCACTGTGGTCGTTGCTGTAGTGGTGGCCACTGTGGTGGTTGTTGTAGTGGTGGCCACTGTAGTGGTTGCTGTGGTAGTGGGCACTGTGGTCGTTGCGGTAGTGGTGGGCACTGTGGTCGTTGGTGTAGTGGTGGCCACTGTGGTCGTTGCTGTGGTAGTGGGCACTGTGGTCGTTGCTGTAGTGGTGGGCACAGTGGTTGTTGTTGTGGTGGTGGGTACTGTGGTTGTTGCTGTAGTGGTGGGCACTGTGGTTGTAGCTGTTGTGGTGGGCACTGTGGTTGTAGCTGTTGTGGTGGGCACTGTGGTTGTTGTTGAGGCTGTAGTGGTTTCTGGGGTGGTGGTAGGTGGAGTTGTGGTTACCGTTGTTGTTGTTGGTAAAGTCGTGGTTGTTGGAGACTGGGTGGTCATTTGTGTTGTCGTAGCAGTGGTTGTTGAAGTTGTGGTAGCCAAAGTTGTAGTGGTTGTTGGCAGAGTTGTAGTGGTTGTTGGCAGAGTTGTAGTGGTTGTAGTAGGAGCCATTGTGAGACATATGAATTGATCCGCGTTTAAAGAAAGAATAGCCTTTCCTTTCAAATCATCAGGGTACTCACAACATGCACCCTCCGGTGAGGAAGAGCGTATCTTGTCCTCATTTGCTTTCATCCATGTATAGAATGACAACAGGTTGCAATCGCAGTTCCAAGGGTTGTCATTCAAATACACCTTACTGAGTTTTGGAAGAGAATCAAAAACATCTCCTGGAAGGGTTCTTAGCTTGTTTCTTGCCAGGTTAAGTGTTGAAAGGGACTGTAGTTGTTCAAAGTCCTCTGATTTTAGTGATTCAATATTATTTTTCTGAAGATTAAGATCAGAAAGTTTCTCCAGGCCCTCAAAAAATTCTCTAGAGAGATGTGAAAACTGATTAGAAGACAGGTCCAACTTCTTCAGCTTCTTCAGTGGACCAAAAACCTTGGCAGGTAAGCTTGTAAGGTTGTTGTTGTTTAGACCCAGTTCAGTTATTTTTTGTGTTTCTCCAAAAAGGACAGAGGGCAGACTGGTGAGCTGATTGTGATGCAATGTTAAGGTTTTGAGTGCAGAGAATTCCACAAATAGCTCGGGTGGCAGTTCAGTCAAGAGATTATTGTCCAAATACAGTTTTGTCAGTTTGTTTTTATGTGGGAACAAATTTGGTTGTAAGTGTGTGATTCTGTTGCCTTGTATGGCTATTTCCTTCAGATTCTGGAGATTATCAAAAATTCCATCTGGCATGGACGTCACCTGGTTCTCATATATCCGAAAAACTTGCAGTTTCTTGAGATTAGAGAAAAGGGATGATGAAATAGATGTGAGGATGTTCTTTGCGAGATGAAGCTCTTGGAGATTCTGCAAGTGATCAAATGCTCCCTCTTCAATTGATGCAATATTATTATCATGCAGCTGCAGTTTTTCAAGAGCCGTGACTCCATCAAATAGTCCCTTTTCTACATTGTGAATCTTGTTTGATCTCAGAATTAAAGTGTTAAGGTTGTTAAGATCTTTAAAAACTCCAATAGGTAGTGATGTCAGACTTGTTCCTGAAATCTCAATGATAGCCAGCTTCTCTAAACCCTCAAATGCACCTTCCTCAACAGAGTATGTTGATGTACCGAGAAATTCCATTTTCTCCAGCTGAGGGTTTTTGGAAAATGCTCCTTTTGGTATGACATCAATCTGACTGCCAACAAAGAAGACTTCTTTGGTTCCATTTTTCAGGATTTCAGGTATCGTTGTCACTCCCTTGTCATAGACATCTTGATATGGCTCCACAGCACGGTCCTGGGCTGAACAATAACAACACAGGACATGGAGAAGAATGCCAAAGTATAGACCTTCTCCCAGCAGCATGCTTCCACCTGCAAATCAAACAGTAAGCAAAGCTGGAGAAATCATTCAGGTCATATTCTACAAAACTGTACTGTTTGTTTAACTCTGTTGTGTTATTTAAGTAATTCACTTCACAATTTTTATTGAGGAACATACCAAATATCTTGCCTAAAACTTGACTGGGGAATATGAATTGTTCTAAGAAACAACAATGTTTTCCGTGAAGAGGACTTTCCTATTGCATGTGTCTTGGCTAGTGTCATTATGTGGTAAAAGAGAATGAATTTGATTACAGAAGACTTGCTTTTCAGCAGAAATGTGTGCATCAGGATGACATTTAATTCATTAACATTGTCATTTTGCAGATAATTATTTTTAATGCTGCTTAAAGTAAACCTACTATGCTCATTGTTTATGTTCATACTTTTATTTTGTGTTGTCTGCTAGTATAAATTTACATGCAAGTTTCCCATGTTTTGGTCATACTGTACAACTGTATTCACGCTCTGTCTGAAACACGCAGTTAGAGCGCCACTGTCTTTTATGCCCGCCTTCTGAGGAGCCCAGTGTGATTTGATTGGTCAGCCTACCCACTGTTTTCTGAGTGGCTCCCTGCCAGCGTTGTTCCACCCCTACACAGCCTCTAGTATTTGCTGTACATTTTGTACAAGTGTATAAGGATTGTGTTAAAAAATGACATCACCTTTTAACAGAGAAAAGGGCTGGAATTCCAAACAGGTGTTTCAGGCAGCTGAGAAAAGTGGTAAAGTGGTTTCTCTCTCTGGCCTGTACATTGGGCCTTAGATCTTTGCAGTCTATTTACATGCACAAAAAGCTACATAGACACTAAAGGAAAGAGAAAAAACTGAAAAGCGTAATAGGTCTGCCTGAAGACTTTGTCCTCATTGAATGTGTTTTGTGACATAAGAAAAATGTTTGTTCTGAGATGCTTAATAAGGAAGAACAGAACAAAAATCATGTTAACAGGCTTCATTTGTACACAAATACCTGCATCCATGGTCATTGCTAACCATGTAAATTCTCAGGCATATTTTTAAAATTATTTTTAATTTATAGGAGTGAGAAATCTGGAGTCCTGGAGTTACTGTTAAGTTTTTACTTTTTATGCTCATATAATTTCCATTACAAAAATATTTATTTAAAGTTAAAATATAAATAATTATTTTACATTCTACAGTATTTACATACTGTATTGATATGTATGAGTCTGTTAATAACTAAGCTATTTGGGAGTACTACTACTACTACTACTACTACTACTACTACTACTACTAATAATAATAATAATAATAAAGGTCATCTGTCAGGTTTAAAGCAAAGCTTTTTTAGATCAATGTAATTGGCAGTATGATATGTTTACATTCATTAAGAAAGAAAGAAAGAAAGAACAAAAAAGAGAAAGATGTAATGTTATACCAATAGTAAATATATCCCAATTTCTGTTATTGCTTTTATTTATTGCTTTTTTTTATTTTTTATTTTGCTTTTTGAATACCTTTCCCTCTTCATTTTTTTCCTCACTTTATATGAAAAGTAGTATACATATAGGTCATTTGTCTTCTTCTTATTATCATATTATATTGAATTATATTATAATTAAATATGCTGACGGTTAGACCATCACTCTTTTCTTCAGGTCATCATGCCATCTAGTGGCTAAATAGCATATCTACCTACTTACTATTACTATATAACACAATGTGTTTTAAACACATCACTGAATGTAAAGAAAATACAGAATACAAAAAAAAACCAAGTTAAAACTTGTTCAAACTAAAGTTTGAAAATGATTAGTGAGAGTAACAGTCTAATGTCTGCTATTGTCTTTAGAATATCCAGAAAAATTATAAACCAAGTAATTCAGAGTGACAAAGGAGAAAACATTCTACATCTGTCTAGAATCAACCGTAGTTAGCAAGCTGTTCTGTTGGTTAGTGTTGATTTGGTCAGTGTGCACTGGTCTTAAAGCAAGCAGAATCCACAAGCACTATAATGTCATCAGCCGCAGATGTCTATAAGAATATGTCAAAGTTTAAATTGTTTTTATATCGATTAAAAATGATATAAAAAAGGTATGTAATATGCATATAAAATGAAACATAGACAGCACATCTCTTGCAGAAATGTATAACAGAAATGAATGTCAGTACGTTAAGTGGTTTGATATACAGTATATAGAAGTGTCATGATACACATGTTATGTAGTTTTTTTCTAATACAGGGGTCACAAGATGTTTTTGAGCAGATACAGTGGTTTGGTTAGCCTACCATGGATGGTTGATTAATTAAGTTTAAAATGGTGAGCTTTTTTATCAGTCAAGCACAATAATGATGGACAAAGTTTGGTAGCTCGAACAGAGACAGTGTGCAGACACTGGTTCATGCAAGGGTCAAATAGCTCTGCTAATACCTTCAAACATCCTTTTAGATACCAGATTGAGGGGAAAATGCTAAGCTAACCAACTTCATTTGAAGTTTCTACTCCACCTTAAATGGAGCAGCAGCTACATGTCATTGCTGCTCTATTTAAGATGGAATGGATAATTTTAATAAGTGAATAGGAACCCCTTGTGTGGGCGTGGGTTTCTTCTGGGTGCTCTGGTTTCTGGAAGGTGAGCTAGAGATAGTAAATTACCCCTCTGTGAGTGTTGTGTGTAATGAAAGGGTTAAGGCTGGTTGCAAGTGCAGAGAGGTTTTCTTTGGGGCATTCTAATACTCAACATCCAACAGCAGGGGTCTAAACATAAACGGGCAATATCAGAAATGTTCATAACACAAAAAATGAAAGACTAAGCAAGGAACAAGATGAGCAAGGCAAACCAAAACAAACACGGCTCAAAACTCAGAGACTTCACAAACTGGTCAAACGAAGAGGTGTATAAATACACAAGGACTGATAAGGAACACCTGGGGAGGAACACAAGGGGAGGATCCACAAGCTAGGGACAGGTGAAAGGAATGACAAGAGGGCGGAGACAGGGAGGAGCTATAATCTAAAAGAAACAGAAGCACATGGCAAGGGAAAACAACAAGAAATGTGACACCAGGAGGAAAAGCAGCTTAGATAACGAATGAATGAATGAATAAGAAGCTGACTCTCAGCAGCAGCTACTCCCCACTGAATTAATCACAAAAATTAAAGATAGAACTTTCTAACATTATTGCATTATAATATTATTATTTCAAGAATGCACTGTACTGCTACTCCGCTATTAACATATATATGGAATACTAATAATGGCTTTGGCAAGTATAAGTTTTGTTAATGTAATAAATTTACCTATTTGCTGATTATGACTCGATCGCAAACAACTGGTGACATAGTTTCACTCTGGTTGTCAGTAGCTGCAGCTTGCTATGTATTCAGCAATCAGGAAGTAAGAGCTTCTGACTTCTCTGAGAGCCAGTGTTCATGAGAGTACGGTTTCTGAATCAATCCAGTGTCATCTGCATACATTTTCATGCCCTGATAGCATTGTGGGTATGTATTGATAGTTTGTTTGTATCTCCACTGTTAGAGAATTTTTTTGGGACATTTTATTTTCTGTGACATATTGTATTACGTATCTATTGAGTTACCATTGTGCTAGCATGCAAGCTGCTGCTAGTCATTGAAAGTTCATAGACGAATAATAGATGTTCATGATAAATATTATCCTATAAAACTCAGAAGTTAAAATATAATAAACACATGCTAAAAAGCAAGCATAGTATTGATTATACCCCTTTTATGTTTTAGTTTCACATTTCAATAAACCTGTGGACAAGGGCTGACTGTCTTCAGAGTCTTGGTGTTAGGAGACAGTTTATCTGTCTGTCAAGGTGTATACAGCACATATTCCGAGGACAGAACAGTTTTCATGTGCAGAATATAAATATACTGATGTGAAGCCAAATGTTTGCACAGACAGTAGTTCACTGCTATGATTCCAGCATTTAATAACATGCCAATATTTGAAAATATTTCTGTGTTTAAAAAATAATAGTTTGATGTTATGATCATATTATCATATTATCATATCATATGGTTTGGTTTTAAACCCTTAGGAGGGATTTCTAATTCAGACAGAAATAAGAACAAATAATTGAAAGGCACAAGTTATAATGTTATCCAGGCCAGCCTATGTACATGATAAGACAATATAATTTCCATTTCAGTTTCCAATATGTAAGGAAAAAGGGAATATGTAATAATACAGCATAAGTACGAAGGTCATGTTACTCCCTTTATTCGTATTATTCCAATTATAGTTTTTACAAAGAGGCTTAAACCAGTACAAATACCATAAACACCCTGACCTCAGACAAACAACAGTATTACAGTTACATTTAGCATGCTTTTTGTACTAAATGAGAAAATAAAGAGACTGCACACTCATGTTTTGCGTGTATGGTTTTTACTGTACGTGTAATAATGCATTGTGACATGCAATACTCAATATGCACAATATGTGTTCTATTTATTATGCCATCTAATATAAATGCATTGTTTGAAAACCTCAGCAGCAGCAATCAACAACACCAGCACACTCCATACATCATACACTACACCCCTCCTATCTCCCTGCCCTAATTAATAATGTATGTCAAAAGATGGATACAGTCATCATTTTGCTTTGATCATGTTCGAAATATTGTGAGGATACTAAATTGTGAACCCAGTATTGTGAATCAAATCAGGTTGTGAGTTGTGTATTGTTACATCCCTATTATTTAGTGACTTTTCATTATTTAAAATGATCAATAACTAATATTTATTTTTTATCAAAATGCACTTGCCAAAACAAAGTACATTCATGAGGCATTCCATTTCTCATTTTATTGACATATCATGTCTGTCAATTACAGTTGTTTCTGTGGTCTGGTTTTTAGACAAAAAGAAAAATATTTTCAAAACCTGACAGTCATGTCAGATGTTAGATATGAAAAAGAGAGAAAAAAAAGCATATCACTTTCTTTCTATATAAGAACTGTAACACAGCACAGAGGAAAAGGTGCAATCTCTAAAAGCAGTCTCTAAAAGAACAATTTACATCATTATTAATACATACAGCTCTGTGCAGTCACACCTTTCATTGATTTAATTTCTAGTTAGTACAACAATTAAGTTGGAGGTCATATATGGGATATCCACTTGTATAAGGAAGAGTAAAGTCAAAGAAAGATAAGTCAAAACCAGTTTCCAAAGCTGAAGTTCAAAAAGCATTTAAAGATAGAGAGAAAACCCTAACAACTGTGCCTAGTAGACCTAGTAGTCCACAAATACGGTCATCATGTGTTAAAAAGTACTTTAAGCTTTGATATTTGAGAAAGAGGAGAAAAGCAAGCTCTACTCTTTCTTCAGATATCAGAAAACCCATAGGTTTTACTGTGGAAAGATGACACAGTGGATCTGAAAGGATGTGTAGCTGTCAAGAATCTTTTACTGACAAAAGGAAACAGACAAAAAAGAAAAAAAAAAACAGCAAATCAAACCATGAAAGTGCTGGTGTTCTCAAAATAATGAACTGTCCACCTCAGAATCACTGAATGAGAGATGAGATGCTGAAAATGCAACCAACAAAATGCAAGACAGCTCCTAAAACTACACAGATTTCTTTGAAAATCTGAAAACAGAAGTCTCCTGAGAAGAATGGAAATAATGGAAATAAAAGGAAAGAGTGGTCATGCTACTGAAAAATGTGTTGAATAAACTGTACTTAATTGTCTTTAATCTTGTACTGATGTTTTAAGTACATCAATGAAAGGTACTACATGCACAGTAATTTATTTATTTATTCATTTATTTATTTATTTAGTGGAAGAAACCATTTCCACTGTCCTGCCATCTAAAAAGAGCACTCCATATAGGTTAGCAAGCAGTTCTTTCCAACCCCATCTCACCTGATTTATTATAGTATGAGCTGCTACAGGTCATTTATATGAGCCATTTCTCGTTTTTCATAATATACATAGTCTTACTTGATGGCACACCAGTGTGCTACTCCACAGAAAATTTGTGAACATGCTTTTAGATCTACTTCAGATAACCGAATTTGGGATCGGGTGATGTAAATTCCGACTTCCCCGCTTGTTCTTCCTCCAGCATGCAACACAGATGATGATACTGACAATGGCTGCAGTACAGACTATAGCAATAATGATTAGGTGCATGTTTTTAGACATCATCTCAACCTCTCTTTGATCATTGCTGGTGTCCTCTCCTTTCTCTGAGGAGGACGTGGAGTTAGCAGGTGCCAGGGTGCTCCTTCTAGGTGGGGGCGTGTGAGGCCTCCGTCGTTTTTCTGTGGGAGTAACCGTCTCATATCCAGCAGAGTCAGGAGTGGTTGTTTGATGAACATCAGCATCATCAAGATGTATTATAGTAGTATCTGCCAAGTGTGAAGGACTAAGACATGTAAGAGATGTGATGTTTTTCACTTTCTCTGGGTGTTTTCTTAGCCAGTTGCGAAGTGGTAAAATGTCATGGTCACACTTCCAGGGGTTTACAGCAAGCACCACGCTGTCAACATTGGTTAGCGAGTCTAAAAGCTCCTGCCTTAAATATGGCAGGGAATTATTTTGAAGCTCCAACTGAAACAGGTTGGAGACCCCATCAAGAAGTTTGCCTGGAAGGTTCTCAATCATGTTGTTTTCCAGGGATATGTTGACCAGCTTAGGAAGGCCTCGAAACAGTCCTTCTTCAAGCATGACCAGGCGGTTGGTGTGTAGTGAAATTTCTTGCAGCTCAGTGAGTCCATTAAAAGCACCAGGTGATATATACGAGATCTGGTTTCGACTGAGCACCAGAAGACGTATATGAGTTAAATTGCTGAACACATTTTCCTCAAGTCGGGTCAACATGTTGTCATACAGCCATAGGTCCTGGAGGGGCATGAGGCCAAAGGTTCCAGCAGACAGCATCTGCAGCTGGTTGTCATAAAGTGAGATCTGCCGCAGATTTGGAAGATTCAAGAAGATGCCCTTAGGAAGCGAAGATAACTGATTATTAGAGAGATAGAGCTTTTGTAGCTTTTGCTGATGTGCAAAAAGTTCTGCAGGTAAGTGCCTGACAGCATTGTTCTGCAGGTGCAAGATATCAAGGTTAACCAGGTGGTCAAAGGTATTACCTGGAAGCTCTTTTATACTGTTCTGTTGGAGATACAAGACTTTAAGCTTGCTAAGTCCATGGAAAGTCGCCATGACCAGTTTCTCAATGCTGTTTTTCTGCAACATTAGCTGCTCCAAATTAATCAGACCCTGAAATGCCTTCTCTGGAATAGAACTGAGCTTGTTTTTGCTTAGGTCCAAGAGCTTCAGAGCTTGAAGAGGAGTTAGCAGAGATGTGGAGAGGTCATTCAGTTTGTTGTTGCTCAGTGTGAGGGATGAAAGCAACTGTAGGTTCTGAAACAGGTTATCTGGTAGAGAAGTTAGCTCAGTTCCTGTTAACGCTAAAGCGACAAGATTGTGGGCCGTGTCGAACGTGTGGGGTTTTACTTCACTTATTCTCGTATCCTTGACTGCAAGCAGTGTGAGAGCCTCAGAAAATGCAGCAATGTCAGCTGGTTTTAGTGAAGAAATGTTGGTAGATGAAATATATAGGGCGCTTGTAGTTGTAGGAATGCCGGATGGAAAGTCTTGAATTTCGGATCCTTGGCATATAATTTTGTTGTCTTTGCATTTGCAGTGTGGTGGACATGCCCAAACAACTGCATTCACAGCACAAATGCCAAGAATGATGTAATGTCCGAGATCCATGAAGACCTGAGAAAGAATTGAACATAGAATTACCTGTTTATGTAAAATCTATTGGATATTTTAGTATAGTTTAATCGTGTTATCTGCATATTTACTATCATCTTACCCAAAATAATTAACAGTACAGGAGTTTGTAGAACACACATACCCGGTTAATATCTAGTGACTTTTTCAGCATAATTTAGTTGTAATACTCAAAATAATTACATAGTACTTTGTAGTTTGTACCTCGCACATAACGGGTAGTACCTAGAACCTTGGGGACTCTTATAAACTCTGTTACCCAATTTTTCATAACAATTCTTTCCACTTCCAAAGTATGAAGTGAGTGTGTAAGAATTCTACGATTAGATGTTCAATGGATTGCCACCTTATTATCTGAAATGAATATAACAAATATTATATACTTAGTTATTTTGTGGAGAACCAAAGAAATAGACCAGCCAGTGCAAGGAGAATGCAGGTAGGTTGGCCATTGGTAATGAGGGGGGAACATCTGTATGGCTAAACATAACTATGCTTGTGAACAGATCCTTTAATCAGACTGCTGATGGAAAATTAAGTGCAGGCCTTTGAATAAAGCATTACTCTTTAATCAAACCATCTCTAATTTGGCAAATGTTTTCATCCACATGCCTTAATTTTACACCTGGTCCAGCAAGGGCTCATAGGCTTATCATTTAGACATTTACTTAAGCTACTATCAGGAATTTTCATCATTCTTATTGCTGTTGTTCTTTGTTATATTTACTATACGATTATCTTTTGACAGTGTTCTTTAGTTCATTTTTTTCTTTTAGTCCCATCACCATCTACAGAAATAGCCATGCAAAAAAAAGCCATTTCCTCTCTGTCTGTATTACCCAATATAGAGTTTCTAACATCCCCCTTTTCTGCCTGAGAAACACCATTAGCTACACACTGGGTGTGTTCTGTGAATAAGCTATAGTCTTTTTCTGTGAATACAAGCTTTTTCCACACCTGAATTGCAGAATATAATATTTAGTCTTAGACTACAATGTTCAGTTATAGAATAAAACAATATTAGCAAGGATTCCATCAAAACTGTAAAACATTTATTGAGCAGGTCTTTGTTTGGAAACCTGAGAGGACGTAAATGCTTCTGTAAAATCCCTGAAAATCTTTTCTGTACTTGTTATTTAATTTTTGGTGATGAGTGTTATAAGTGTCATGAGACAGTACATGCTATTAAGCAAGTACCTTTAGCACATGTGTTAAGCAGGAACTGCAACAAAGACACATAATAGTGTAAGGCCTAGCTTCCCTACTGTTGTAATAACGCACACATGGTCCTTTATGTTCCTCCTTATTGTATTTAGATTGAATCTTTTCAGAAACATTAAGTCATTTAATGTTTGCTCTGTTCTGTTTCATTTTGTGGATGCGAGACTATAGGAGAGCATGCAGTTCGACTGGAAAACAGTTCCCTTCCTTTGTAATGCATTCCATTAAAACCAAACCACAGTCTGGACAGACTCGGAATTTTCTTCAGTGTAATTGCTTAAACTTTTCCAGCTTGCCATTAATTGCTATGATGTCCCTTTCTTACTGCCTCAAAATGTTGTTTTTAATAAAGAACTATTGTATCATTGAAGAACTTTAAGGTTATATTTAAAAAGTGTTGTAGAAAACCTTTCACTACAAACAGTGGTGACTTCACAAGTATTCAGTATTGTGCCACTCCTATTCAAAAATGATCAGATATCAATTACTGTGCTCTTAAACATTCTTAATGTTGCAGTCTTACCTTTGGCAGTTGGCTCTTCTGAGATATCAGTGTTCTTCTCTTCACTTCTCTTTTTCTAGTTGAAGTGGGTCCCACCCTTATCTTCTAAACAGTTGGTATGTTTTTTTTTTTTGGAGTCCAGTCAACTTCCACGCACTCGCCTTGTCATCCCCTTTACCATCAGCAGCTGAGTAGAGTGCAGGGTCAGTCTTTTTCAAAAGCTCTTGCAGGCTCACTCACATTATTGGGAAATGAGTCAGGGGGATCATGCTGGTAGGTCCCCACCCCCTCGCTGGGCTGGATTAGCCTGGTTGTGGGTATGTGCAAGAGAGACTGGAAGCCACTTCCTAATGCCTCCTAATGTTATGTTATTTATTCATATAGACTGGGAAAAAATTGTGTTTAATCCTTATTGGGTTGGACACATTTGCTGTTCATTTTAAACAGGATGCTTTGCTTTGTGAGAAATTGAAAACAGAAATCTGGGACCAGCAAGCTGAGAGATGTTTATTTGTGTTTATTTGGAAGTTCTACTTACTGTTAATCAGGGCAGCCTAGGAATTCACTGCTGCTTCCTCCTTGACATCAAACCAACCTAATTTTAGACAAAAGCTTGGTCTGCGGTAATGACAGGCGGCATAAGATCATGCAGATAAGGCCCAGTCATCTTGACCAAGCATCACAGTATGGGACAGGGCTTTCAGACAACACAAGACACAAACTTTAATCATGGCATCCTCAGAATTTTTTGCTATCAGTGACATTAAAAGTTGAGTGTAGGATTATATTATAGTATAATATGCTATATAAGGCCTTTAAAATTATTGTGCATACTGAGGGTGAAACAATACCCATATTTTCAGGTTTTATACATTATCACTATTTTATGCATTACAATGTCTACAGAGCTCCAATCCTACACATGTTGATTTGGTTCAGAGAAATAAACATTCTCAGATTTTTGTACCTACCCTCTCACACAATAAGCCACAAAAATCACAACCTCCACCATTTATAAGCACCTTAAGAAAAACAGGGATATGTATAAGCTCCTCTCCTCTTTCTCACACTTTCCTCTGTTAGGATACAGTCAGACACCTAGTTCTGATTAATGGTATATGGGTAGTTAATTCTGAACATTAATTTATTGTTATTATTAATTACACTTACAGGGCATACAGGCGAAATGTATTTTTTTGACTTATCTGTTCAAAACAGATGCTGATCCTACAACCTGGTAACCTGACCAGAGCTTTTAGTCAGATTTACTGTACTTAAGTATTTTTGTGGTGTATCTATACTGACATATTTCCATTTGGTTGACTTTTTACTTTAATTCAACTACATTTTACAGTCAAATATCTTCTCCTCTAAATTATGAGAAATCTGTCATTCCTTTTAGCTTATGTGTGCTTAAAACAGTAACATGTCAAAATGAAAGAAGCACAAAGCAAGCCCACCCATCAGGGTACAGCTCGCACTATTGTGAGCTTGTTTTGAGTTGTTGGACAGAACTTGGTTTTAGCTAATGGAAACTGTTCTCCTTCAGTGTTTTGTGCTTATGATAATTTTAATAGACATCAGTGTCATACTAAATTAATGACCTTCTATTAAAAGATTAGTGCATCAAGAGTGACACTAGAGTCTTTTCATCTAAAATGAGTTGATTAAGAGTCTAGTTACAGAAATGATGAAAGGACATTAGAGCCATAATAAATCATGCTACTTTTACTTTCCATACTTAACTACGTTTGAAGGCAAATACTTTGGTACTTTTACTCAAGTGGAGGTCTAAAGGGAGGAACTTCTACTTTTACTGAAGTAATATTTTACCTTGGGTATCTCTACTTTAACTCAACTACATGGTTTGTGTGCTTTGTCCACCTGTCAATTGGTTACTAGATCTTTCACTTAAATGGCACATAATGGTGCAAATAAATAGGCTTTGCAAAACATTTGCAAATACATTCCAGTCAGTGCCCTGCAACTCAAGTGATGAAAAGGGCACCCATCTCATGTCTAATTTAGAATCACTGAATGACTTTTTAGAACCTAAAAAAGTATCCAAATGAGTGCATAAAATATTAACCCTATGACGTGTATTTATTTGACTAGCTTGCTTGTTGTTAAGCTAAGGCTACCTTCACATTAGACTGAATTCAGACTAATTCATAGCCATGTGACCATAATGACAATGTTCAGAATGGAAATTCACGTGGACATGATTTATTCACATGATGTTACTGGTTAGAATGTGGGCATGTGGATCGTTTCAGATTGTTTTGTGGATTCTATGCCGGTCATTCACATTAATGACAGATTTGAGTCACTTACCTACATGACTGTGAATTATGTTAGAGAAAGTGGATATGACAAAAGCAAAAAATCGGATTTGAGCAATGAGTGCTGTAATGTGAACATAGCCTTAATAGTTTCATTTAAAATCTAAAACAAACAACTAGAAAAAAAAGAAAAAACACCTTGCAAAAAAGGAGACTCATCTACACAGAGGCCAAACGGGCTAGTGCCTCAGCACCATAAGGGGTGTATGTGTGCCTGTGCTTGATTTCAGTGTTTGTAGTGCCCATTAAGGCCAACATCATGATTAAACTTACCCAAGATGGCTACAGACTAAAACAACTAAATCACTTTTCAGATTTGTACAGCCTTTTTAACTGTGTTCATGAAGGAGATGGGATAAGTAGTGTTATTAGGTCTTGCATGTCAACACCTTAGCTGTGTAAATGATTCTTTAAGACAGGGACAGCAGAGGGCACTCTAGAGCCTACATATCCCATTAGTTTTATGGGACATTTGTCAACTCCATCTCTCATTTTGTTCTACTACTGAATGCCACATAATACTGTTCATAGCAACAGCAAAAAACAAAGGTTCTTTTTCTGCCTTAGTCTGTAGTCCGTCTCTGCTTATCAAACTTTAGCACTACCAGTTTGGGAGGGTGATGGCGATATGATGTAAACATCATGATTACTGTATGTATAGCTGTAGTTTTCTACGGAAGTCGTTATTTCTGTTGCTCCTCATGAACTGTGGCAGGGGAAGGGGGGTGTTGGTAGGCAGCGTTTGTGCTGTCTTATCTCATTTTGGTGTCTGTGGGGATGACAGATAAATACATTGTTCTTCAGAGTTTTTTGTTGACTTAGAGCACATATCATTCAGTTCCAACTACACTTAGTCACATGAACCCAAAACAAAACGTGTGATTAATGAGACAAAAAGGATGGTTTTCACAGCCAAATCAAACAAGACAAGACATGCCAGGTTCTCTTTACTTGTTTCAGTCAAATTGGTCTCACATACAAGATATGGCACCGCAAAGTCATTCTGGGGTGAATTATAACAGTTAAGTTGGCATTCGGAACCCAGAGACAGGATGGAAGTTTGGTGTAAATAATCAAATGTTGACCCTGTGCACATAACTCTTTTCATACTGATAGCCCTTCTCTGACTCTTCTGTTCTTTAGTCCCAGCCTCCATAAATTCTTCAATGTTTTGAAGGTTTAAGCTCTAAATACCAAAGATTGAGGTGTTGACGAGAGGACAGGACATTTTATACTGAGACTGCTCATCTCATAACTATCTCCAATATGTTTTGAGCTTCATTTCATACACATGGCACAACAACAGAACACCGTTTTCATTCCTCTATTGCTAAACTCATTGATTTTTCAAGTCAGGCAATTATTATTCATTATTATCTATGTGATTGTCTACCCATTACACCAGCTAACAGTTAGCAGATTAGGTGGTCAGGAATTCTGGACTGCTTTCTCCTACTCTTCTCTTTTTCAGTGGCAGTAGATATAGTTTGTGGCTCAACAGTCTGGCAGGGCAAGATTATGGCCAGAATGCAGTATCAGCTAATACACAATTATTTTGTTTACACCTGTAATAGCTTTGGCCATTGCGGCTTTATAATAAGACCACCTGTTAGCCTACTGTTAAATTACTTTTCAGCCCACGAAATGCTGTGAACTGGTTGGTATGAAATTGCTAAGAAATCTCACTTCTAACAACATTCAGATAGAGGCTGTAAAGCTAAAAACCTCACGTCATACATTTTTTCCTACTAGCTCTCACCTCCAAAACACACAAATGTAAAAACAGACTTACTCATTGCCGGAAGAGGAGAAAGTGTTCTTCACTTGTGTGAATCATCAGGATCAAGAGGGGAAAACAGGAAAGGCATGTATTATAATGTCAGCACAATTTATAATGCATTTTCCATTGTATGGGAGGAGACAACACATGTCACATTAGTTTCTATACAGGCATCTAATAGGGCTGTAGAACATCCCAGTATTTTAGTGAAATGTCTACATTTCTAGCAGCATAGTAAATAAGGCATAGGGCATTAGGACCCAGCTTTACTTTAGTTCACAAAGAGCAAAAGAACACTTTCCTGGTGTTTTACTAAGCTAAGCATAAATGTGATGCATGTGGGGACTGAGACTACTGTCTTTCCTTAATGTTGTTTGCTGCTGCTTAGTTTAGTTTATTTAGTTTAGTTTATCTACAAAACATTCATACAATCTAAAGATGTAGTTTTGTAGAACATACAATATACAGTATACTAAAAAATAATTAAATGAATAAATATATAAAACATGCACACACACAACTATGCAAAACACTACACGCTGCAGTGAATTAAACAATCTGTTGCCACATGGAGTGGAGTTTCTTAGTCTATTAGTTTTTGCATGCACAAGTGACAGCTGGGAATGTTTCTGCAGGGGACCTGTTCTCACTCTCTTACTGAGTGGAAGGAGGTCATGTAAAGGCGAATTGGACTGATGCATGTCTTTTATCAGTGTTAAAGTGGTCTGCTCCCAGCATTTCTGTAAATCTGGAATGTGTCAAAGAATCTGTGTGAAACCATGTAATGATTGTGAAGGCTCTTTTCTGAACCCTGTCCACAGCTGCTCGCTGATTCTCTGAGCAGCCCACCAGTGGCACACTCCCATACTCTATGTCCCGGTGAGGACATTATACATCACAACAACAAAAAAGAGGAACCCTGTTTCTTGCCAATATAATCAGGAAGTGCAGCGGCTTAGAATCTTTATTTACTGCCTAATCACCACTGAGTAAAAATATGGAAAATATCCACTGAGTTGTCTGTCCAGGTTAAACACAGGGGCAGCTTGTGTACCAGAGAATAAAGGAGGAAGTTGGGGAAGATCTTCAGGAAAATTTTACTAGCATGAGCATAGTCTATATGAACTTGTGGGCAAATGAAGTAAAAACAGGTTGGTTGAGATAACACCCCCTTGTGGAACACCTGATGTAATGGTTTTCCGTGTGCTGTTTGTGCCATTTACCACAACTCTGTCTCACTGCTGGGAAAGGGAATGGAATTGTGACCTCACATTTACGTAATCAGTCATAAAAAATAAAAATATAGATTTTATAATTGTTTTAAAAATAAAAGCTATTTTTTTATCCTGAGAAAAGTTTTGGGAGAAGATAAAAACAAATTATATGCATAAATCATGCTACCTAAACATTTTGTTTATGGTCAGTTCTTATTAATTATGTTGATCAAGTCCAAATACATTGTAGTTCATCGTATTAGCTGTTCAACTGAAGTTTAAGTGAGCTTTTACTGAGCTCAAAAGGATAAAATTATTTCAGATTGCTCTCATCTTTCTCCAGCTGGCACATGATCAACCCTGAAATGTGGTGAAATCATTTCAGCTGTTGTTTAATGTTGTTGAAAACACTGAAACAACATTTAATGTTAAATGGTTATGAAAAATAACATCAATAAAACAAATCAAAGCTGAAAATTCTGCCTTATTAACATGATATTTAATTTAATTTATAAGCATGCTATTGTATTTTGATTATAAGACCACTTCAAATGTATGAAAATATAGAAAATGACAACAACAACAACAATTATACCTAGAGTTAAGCAGAGTTTGTAAACAAATTGCCAAAGCACATTGTAACAACATGAAAACTATGACAACTGCCAATAGAAAATTTTACATACTGTGAAGCACAGACACGTATCACAAATTGAACATTTATATCAAGTTTGATAAATATGTATTAAAAAATTTTTAAAAAGTTTTAACACACATTATCTTCATTTAGAGGATAGAGGAATGAAAAAAGGTAGAAGTAATAGAAATGAAGGTCATCAGTAAGTAGGAAATTCTCACAAAGCGAGTTTTAGACTCTAACCTACTTGTACTAGCTTAGAAACATTCTTAGACTGAACACTAAGCATGGTTGTAAGTCACTCTGGATAAGAGCGTCTGTTAAATGCCATAAATGTAAATGTAAATTGATGGAGAATGTGAGATTGTGAAAATGTTTCTTTGAGCGTTCATAATTATACATAGAACCATCGTCTTAAATAAAAACCCTTGAAAAGAGTGCACAGTGTAGAATAAAAAGAGACCACAATCTAGTCTACCAAGCTGACAATATAATTTTAACTGCTCATCTAGTATAACTTTACATTTTGTATATGTATATTCATATATTTATATACCTTTATATACCTATATCTTTTTTACATACTTAATTATAAGTAACAAAATGGCTGTGATAATAAACCTTTGTTGTGGCTCATGCGTCATCTTAATTTTTTGCAGTTTAAGGAAGTCTCTACAGTTCATAAGACAATTACTTTTTCTTATTTGTTAGCTGCTGAAATATTATGTAACCCTAAAAATTTAGACTTGCCATTTGGTTGATATGATTGTCAATCATATACTATATTTACATTCAAAATAAAATGCATTTCCTTCAGCATCACTTCTGCTAAAGCATGCTTTCATTTCTTTCACTCTTTTGTATCTCTTAGCTTAAAGAAATTTGTATTACACAACACCTTCATTGCGGTGCCATTGCATTGCATTGCGAAATGAAAATCATGCCTGAAAAACCCGAATTTGGTACATCAGCTGAATTGACTTGAGTTGTTTGTGTTTTTAAATGTATCTTGGTCATCTATTGTACATAATGTACATGGTTGTAGTGATACTTTCAGTGTGCTGAAACTGGGTATTGCAGAAACTTTGACTATATTCGTTCATTTGCAAGGCATCAGCTTTAGCACAATGCGGAAGCATACTGTTCATCTCAGTTATATTATCGTTCAGTACGTCCAGTTAATGCTGCATCAAGTGATCTAGGTTAAAGAATCCGGATGCTTTGCTCTCTTCCATGCTGACTGGCCTTTAGTGACACTGAAATTTAATGACTCTGCAAAATCCATCTGCCAATGTCAGTCATTTTACAATTTGCTTTAGTATGATGGTTAAATAGTCCTGAAGGACAACTGAAGACAAAACTTAAGAAAAATTAGATTTAAAAGCTATTTATCTGGGTAGTACATGTCTATTTGCTAATGTTAGGTAAGTAGCAATATTTATTTATTCATTCATCATCTAAACCTCTTATCCTCCTGGGGCACAGGAGCCTATCCCAGTGCTCATTGGGTGGAAAGCAGAAAACACCTTGAGCAAGCGGCCAGTCCATTGCAAGACAGACAATATCAGGATTTTTGAGGATTTCCTAATCTAGTTGTCTCCCTAATTTAGTCTTTATCCACCCACTGGGTAGGTCTACCCTAATCACACAATGCTTCCAACATTCTGCCAAAACTAGGGCCAAGAAGGCAGCTCTTCTTCGTTTCAGTCCTGAGAATGTCATGTATTGTTTGTTTGGAATATACCCTGCTATAACACATCTATCTCAGGAAGTGACTCAGGAGGAAGGGCCTCATCTCATGAGTAAATCATGCAGAGGAGGTACAAAAATGTGAAGTCGGAGCCGCCCAGCCAAGAACTGAGTCATTGCATAAAAAAAAACCCCTCAAAGGTTCAAAAGATCAGGTTTTACAGGAACCGTGGAGGAGCCTGTGCTTTATGGTCAGCACTTTCAGCACTGCACTGTTCCTCTTTCAAAACACATCCCAAAAAAATACCAACTGACCTTAGAGGTTGCTGACTTGTTCAAGTACCCTCAAACATGATTGGAATGCTTGTTAAAGATTAGCTAAAAGTTGTTTCTCATCTTAATCTTACAATGGGTGTTAAGACAGCAAATACCACTTGCAAAAGCTGTGAATGGGGACATAGATGACAATTCATGTTAACAGGTGCCAGTTGTAAAATGTATTTAAATATATGTATATACTTTTTTCCTCATGTTAACAACAGAGAGATTTTTAGCAGAAATGTTTCATCATGTGTCCAGTTGTTCTGGAGGGAACTGTCTGTTCTTCAGTTGATTTGCCTGGATTGCTTGGTTGTTTGATGTAACATAAAGGCATGGATTCTGTTGTTTTTACAGTTTTAGTATCTGTTGTCTTGGTTGAAGGTAGGCTTACATTGCTGAACATGTTGTTGTGCAGCTGCATATGCATGATAATGGCACATAATGTATGTTCAGGAAACAAGGCTAATTACAAGCAGATATTGCAAGGGCCTTTCCAGGTCTTATAATGAAGCGAAATATGTTCCTTGTTACGCTTAGCATTTACTACAAAATAAAAAGTTTTATGGCAGCTTTCAGCATTGAAAAGCAGGGCAGGGCATGGAGGTTTGTATGGTTTCTAATACTGCAGGCTGGCTTGTAAATCTCACCAGATAAGCAAAGAATGTAAACTTTGCTCATGACCAGAGGTTTGCTTATAATATTTCAATGCAGTTCCAGAAAAAAAATCCTTTTTATGAGCTCAGCTGCACACACCCTATCTCATTCAACATGTTTTAAAGTTCTGAAAATCTCAGAGGGCTAAGATGGTGGTGTAAACGGTTCAAGCTGTACATTTAATTCTTGACGGCTGGTAACTGTAACGACGGAAATCCACCACAAGAGGACTCCACAAGACAGCCATTTGCCCATATGCTAAGGGCACAGAGAAATAGTTCAGTGTGCTCAATTTGGAACAATCTTCCTTCTGTGCAAGCATAGAGGTCACCTCTGGGTAGGCGTGAAGCATGGTCACAGTGGTATGTCAAGGAGCTAGTGATTTTATACATACTCAAACTACCGAAATAGGAATTTGGGAGAACATGTTGAGGGAGTGTTAAAAAAGAATGTACACAGCAGTTAAGCATTTTGTTATCTCTTCTAGCTAGTTGTAGGCAATATGCAGCTTAATTTATAGTTTAACACAGTATTTATCATTGAGCTCTTATATCCCATTATGTCACACCATGCTTTTCTAAACATATGGGGGATGTGGTCAGTACTTAAAGAACACTGACCAACAGCGTGTTTGATTACAAAGAGAGCATAATTGGATGCAATTGGATTGGATCCTATTTTGGATTCTATTTTTTTGGGGTTCAGGTCATATGAGAATTCTTCTGTACTGGCCAGACAAAGCAAAAGACATAGTCTGCTTTCTTCATCTTCATGAGCTCTCTCAAGGATATGTAGCTCACTGAAAACAGCTACAAAAATAGGAATTGCATAAAAAGCTCTGTACTGGAAATTCACAATCAAAAGGTTTTTTGAGCATCCAAAACTAGAACGAGGCTAATTAGTTAAAACAAGAAATCAATTTCAGTATGTGAAATAAAAATCTGTATACGGATCATTTCATAAATGTTGCACTGCTGGTTCTTTTCTGTTTGTTCCAACATCCAGTCAAACCTCATAGAATTATTTTATTATTATTAAGAAAATATCTTAAAGTGATATGTTTGCCATATTA
This sequence comes from Semaprochilodus insignis, assembly GCA_034552555.1. Taxonomy (NCBI): domain Eukaryota; kingdom Metazoa; phylum Chordata; class Actinopteri; order Characiformes; family Prochilodontidae; genus Semaprochilodus; species Semaprochilodus insignis. Next base: position 24,587,601 of record CM067476.1, on the reverse strand, counting down.
TGCACCCTATACTTCTAGCTCATGTAAACCATATGTAGACTGTTACTGTAATGACCTTTAGCTTGTATTAGCTGGTAGCTTTAAATTAGTCTTAACAATACTCTACTCTTATCATCTGGCCCTACCTGTACAGTCTTACAGTATCTGAAATAGAAGGCCTCACTTTTTTAAAAAGCCACACTGGATATAATGAGGCCATGAATTCTAGAGGATAGGATTCATTGTAATCTGTATTTTGTGTAATCAAATGTTTTGCTAATAGCTTTTCTAATTACAATAGAATATGTGAACATTAACCAGGGGGTGAGCCTCAGGGGTAGCTTGTCTATTTAAGAAAATTATGCTCTGCTTAATTTGGTGATTTTATTTTATTTATGTAGCTGAAAGGTTTATGAATTATCTCTATAATGACAGTTGCAGTGCAAAATGACATGCTGATGTTAACATATATATATATATATATATATATATATATATATATATATATATATATATATAT
>CM067476.1:24484728-24585837 GCA_034552555.1 Semaprochilodus insignis | reverse complement strand
ATATAAGCAGACTGCAAGTAAGAACTTTTATCACACTCTGGCCTCCCTCTGGTTGGTGCTAAATCAGCTTGCTTAAAACAATATCACGGAAGATGAGATAACAGATTGATGCTATCCAGAGCAATGTCACCCTGAGCCTTGAGGTAAAGGAGATATGACGGATGGAAGTGAGAATCAGTATTTTTTAAACCAAATGGTTAAGGGGAAAATTATTGTACTCCTCAGAGTGAAAATTCAATGCAGTGCTGCCAAGTAATTATGTAAATATTGTTTTCTTATTATACACCCTAAATCTTTTTTGCACCTCTGTGATTCAAAGTTTGTATTGTTTGAGGCACCTTTGTGTTATTGTATTATATTATTATATTATTTTTTGCTCAGCACAGTAGTGCAAAGACTGCCTTTCCAGAATAATCTCAGACATCTTATTAAAGACCACCTGAAATCCGTAGTGAATAAACCTGTGGAGGTTTTATGTAAATCAGTACAACAGCATCTTCTCAAAAACATCATGTACATTTTAGGAACAGATGGATTGGTGTCAAAAGCATAAACCTCACATACGCTCAATGCAATCAACAATCTGCATGGCTATTTCCAAATCAAAATCCCAGTGCCATTTGCTGCAATTACATATTTTTTTTCACATTCGCATTCACATCATATCTGACTATTACGCAGTCCAGTTCATTTAGCATTGATGAAAGAGACAAGACTATAATGTGATATTGCAAGCTGGTGCCATGTTTTGTTGTTCATATAGTAAATTACAGCGCTCATTACAACTGGGCCAAATGTTTCAGGCTATTAAAGAGCTGCAAGTTCAATATTTTATCCAATGCTTGATCCAGAATGCACAAGGACTTACTGGGAGTTGTCAGAATGACTTGGTGGAAGTAATAATAAAATCAGCACTAAACTAAAGGGTCCTGCAGTGCACAGCAAGTCTTATAGTTCTGAGTCCATTCACCTGCTGGGCCCGATGCACAACGGTGTGCCGGAGACTGAGCCAGAGCACATTTACAACACCAGCAGGACAGTCTCACATAACCAGCCAACTTTAAAACACTCACCATTAGAATAACCTCCCAGAAGTAGCAGAGGTTATTATAAAGAATGCCATACAGAAATAAAGGAGGCACCTAGAGGGATCCCTGTGGGAACAAAGTTGCTGAATGCTGGCAGTCCTACAGTATGTGTGAAGAAGGTTTAACACCATATGCTGGGACCTCCTTTGTGCATGTGAGGAAATCTTGAGTAAGGTCATGTAGAATGTTTCTCCCTGTGAGAATGATAATGAACTTTTTTGCCTTCTTTCAATCATGCCACAAGAAAGTAGAAAACTTTGGGGTCATGTGTGATACAGAAGGGCAAACAAAGTACTTAATTTTGTTTTGGTAATGTCAATGTACTCTTGGTAAAATATTGCTAGAGTAAAAGTGCAAGTATTGTATCTACACTGTTGGTCTTACCTGTGATGTCAAAACAGCTCAGAACCACCAGGGCATAGACTCTACAAGACTCGTGAAGGTGCCCTGTAGTATCTGGCACCAAAACATTAGCAACTGACACCATATCCAGTTCCTCCTCATTCCCAACATCCAGTACGCTGGACATCTTTCCCTAGGTATTACAGCTCTATAGAAGCAGGTATGTCACCACAATCACGCTCATGTTTCTATTAAACTCTTTGGGTGATCAATTATTATAATTTGTAGATTTTTGTACCTTGTCATAAACCAAAACAAATACGGGAGCTGGTAAGATAAATGTGTCAGCAACATCAGCAATGTCTCTATATCAAATGTGGTTTCTTGCAGACAAAATCTGCAAGACTGTTTCAGTCATTTGTTCATTCCAGACATATATATTAATCAGTGTATGCAATTTGTATTTATTGTTATGATAATCAAAATTATTATGAAAATGATTTAATATTTTAGGAACCATTCTTGCAGATGTCCAGGTCCACTTACTATATAGGAGCACTTTGTAGTTCTACAACTACAGACTGTAGTCCATCTGCTTCTATGTATACTTTGATATCCTCCTTTTACCCTGTTCTTCAATAGTCATTACCCCCATAAGACCACAGAGCAGGTATTATGTGGGTGGTGGATCATTCTCAACGCTGCAGTGACACTGATGGGGTGGTGGTGTGTTAGTGACGAAAGTCTGAGACGCATCTGCTGCTGCACAGTTTGTGTTGGTCATCCTTTAGTCCTTCATTAGTGGTCACAGGATGTTTTCAAAGCAGCCAGTCTTGGACTGGATAGATTAGGACCTGTAAGTTGTGACATGGAGCCACTGTAGATCAGGCATGTCAGATTCAGATCTGGGGAATACGAAGGGCAGGGCAACACAATTTGAGCTACATATTTAGGACCTGCAGCTTCTCTAATAGAGAGGAGCATTGCACATAAAGCAGGCATTTTTCAGCTGTTTGGGGTTTTTTGCCATAATCCTAACCTTAAGACTTACACAAATCTTAAACGCCCACACCTTTATGACTGGACTTTTGAAAAACACCCATTCATTGATGGGACCTCTGCTTGGGCCCACTGGGTGCCAACTTAACATTTTAGGGCCATTAAAAACCATCCTCCTGGGGAAGGGAATCATGCCCCCATACCCCCTTAGTAATGGCTTAGCCACCTATCCATAAATACATCCATCATTAAAAGAATAGTTGCATCCAGAAGGAAGTGTTGGATTGCAATGCTATTCGGAAGTAAGATAAATGTTACCAGACACAATAAAGTGTGGACAATTTAGACTGATATGGGTAATATTTATTGAGCTACACACAAAAAAAAGCTACACATACACACTGTTGGGTCAGTCAGCACATGTTGGACAGGTTGTCAGTTCTCGCTCTCCGTGGTTTGTGTAGGTCTCCCAGATCTTTCATGTCACTGGTGCGTGCCTTCTTCTATACACTGCCACTAAAAGCGTGCCATGGTAGTATCTGCACATCATTGGCGCACGATACGTCAATAAGACCATCCCGCCTCCCAGAGCCCTACAATGCAATCCCTCTCAAACTCTTCCAACTGCTTGAATTGCTGTCAAACACTTCTCTGAGGCATACTTTGCTTACAAAGGATGCTACCAACACAACAGCACAATGTCACAATGGAAAGCACGCACAACAGGACGACCTTATATAGTCAGTCAGGTACGGCAATAAGGCCCAACCTTGCTTATGTCACATGTACAGACGAGCATGAAACTTAAATCATTCACATGTCTCATGATGTCAAACTTACCCACCAAGTTATTAGTACATAAATTCAACTAAAGGTGCAATTTGCAGAGATATCTACTGCAGTTAGCATGCTAACCAGATAGCCCTGGTCCATCCTATCTCATAATACCAATTTGTGCCTCAAGAGGCGATAGTGAGTCACTGTAGTCTTGAGTCGGTCATCAGTCCAACATGAGAGAACAAAGAAGCAGTGCCTTCAAGGCATATTCTAAACTCTTGTTAATTATGTTGAAGATCCTGATCCTGGTTAGACCATTTAATGACAGGTAGCCAATGAAAGGAAAAGTAAATGCAGCAATGGATGAAGCTGCCACTGGAGACAGCTTTGGCAAGGAAAGGGATGTAGTTTGATGCTGAATGTTTTTTTTCTAGACTGGTAAGGAGTGCAGAGGGAGGAGGAGGGACCACAACTTTTGGGTGATATTGCACCCTATTTCATTTTAAAGTATGACTTTGACAGGTTAGTAATTGCTCCTTTGGGAAGAACCGTGTGGTTGCGTACATGAAAAACATGCTCATATCTGTAGTCAAAATGTCTTTGCCAAAATAATATTAAACCCTTATTAAGTCCTTTTGCTTTGATACTTAAGTACATTCAAACTAGAGAAATGTTACCCAAGAAGTATTAGAGCAAGATTACAGTCCTTTGTCCTTTCCTTATATTTAATTGATCAGACTAAATTCCCAGCTGTAAGAAGTCACATCTTGGGCACAAAATGATGTGCCATAAACAGCAAACACTTGTGATCCAGTTCAGAAATCTGTGCTCAGGTGTCCACACCTATACAACCATAATGAGACATGTGAACAACTGCTTGCTCAACGCTGCTTAGAGAATACTGACTGATGAACCATCAAGCACGTCACCTGCTGTCACACTGTAGCCTCCCTCATGCTTCATCCTGTAAATGCCAAGCATGAGATGGCCAAAACGAAAGTGTGAGAACACCGTGGCTTATAAAGACACACTGCAGTGGGTTGCTAGGGGAACAGGCTGCACTGAGTTCCACTGAGCACAGGAGATAAAAAGCAGCAACACTGGGGCGAGACAGTCCTTGGCCTCGGTTGATGTTCGGTTGATTGTTTTGGGTTGCGCTGCAGAATTCTAATTAAGAAGTAAAACGCAACTGGCATAAGAAACAGTGATTAAATTCTTATTTCTACTTCTACCCAAGCTACAATATCTGACAATATCTGAGCACAGTTGGAGGGATTTTTATGTTTGTTAAGAATAGAATAACTACGGTATGGGTTTTAACCAGTAGAATCCATGGATAAGTGTTATATATAATAAAACAGAACACTACACAGACACATGTGATACATATGAAGGCATATGAAGGTATTTCACTCCAGCAGCACAGTCGAGACTGCCTATGAAACAAGCAGCACAAATTAGGGGCGCACTGATACTGATACTGAATATCAGTATTGATCTGATGCTGGCCAGTACCACTGGAATGGAGGAAGTAAAGAGGAAGAAATAAAAAGTATTATCCAGGGTGATCAACTGACCTATATTATCACAGAAATATATAACTTCCACATTTTAAAATTCATTTTGAAGGTTTGAATTGTTCTATTTTTCCAGTTACACAATGATATTATTTAGATGGCTAGGTTAGGCAAAGTGCATCCAAAAGAATGTATTGTTGTCAACTTTGTTTTGAGAGAAAATTATGGTATTGGATTGGTATCGGTGTTGGCATTGGCAGATACTTAAGGTGGCAGTATCAGTGTCAAACATAAGTAGAAGTGAGTCACCCCTAGTAGAACTATGCAGATAAATAATTCATGCAAAGCAAATTAGCTTGTGCCTCATATTGCATATTAATAAATAAATAAATAAATAAATACAAATGATAATGATGATGATTATTATTATTATTATTATTATTTTAGCAAGTCTATTAGATTAAAAGGCACAAGTAAAGTTGAAACTGGCTTCCTGTTTGCCAGCTTCTTATTATAATTTTCCTTTCCACCTTAATTGGTGCAGCAATTACAGGTGCAAGAATATAGCTGTGGCACCATCTAAGGTGGAACTGTCAATTCAACAGCGGACTTGACAAGGCAAACTTCAGCTTTGTTTGGGAACGGACTGCCTTAAGTGCATAATTCCAACCATGACCACTTATGGCTTTCAGTGATTTAGTTCTGGGTTTAGGTTTGTGCAGTAATGGATGGCAGTGCTAGATTCACTGACATAGTTCCATTGGCTCTTAATGAAATGTCTATGGTATTCTTGGATCAAAATTCCAGAAGGATCAAGCATCACAGCACCTTACTCCCCTTGTCTACAAAACCCTGTTTAGAACAGTCAGTCCAACCCAACTCCACCCCCAATTCCCTTCCATGTGTGCAGTGTGCCAAGGCGAGAATGGCTTTATGCTACTTTCACTGTGAAGTTCATTTTACAAACATTTCACTGACAGAATGACAGTGTTAATGTTATTGTGAAACCTGGAGCGAGTAACACCAAGAACTTTCCAGAACATTACACCTCTGTTAATATATTGCCCCAGCTGTTAGCTTTAGGTAGTGCTAAACAGCCTAACAAACACAGAGCATAATTATTTTTTAAGTACTGACATTTCCCCTGTCTGCAGTTTTGCCACGGATGGTTGGTACTGACCCCTGTTTGCGTTGTACTGACCTAGTCTGGAAAAGCATCAGTCAGACGCATGAGGCTGAAGTTAGCTTCCCATTCACTTGCTTCTTGTTGAGATGCTTCTTGGTAGTTGTTGTTCTCCTTATCGTGAACTTATTCCTATCGTGAAGTTATTTATGAAGTCGTGGGCGGAGATACTCAGATGGGGGGGGGGTCAGGGAATTGAAGAGGTTATTGTTTTGAGTTATCCAAATGTGTAAAAAGGGGAGGGAAAACAGCTTGTTGAATTCCATGTTTTCTGACCTAGACAGACTTCAGAAAACTGACGCGGTTGAGCTCTTTATAATATGTCCCATTTAAGTTTTTAGTGTATAACTAGACCCACAGTAAGCTTCCATTTCTTGGTAACTACATTAACCTTGCAGCGCCAGTGCAAAACCTATGAAACAAACTTTAGACACCAACAATGCCCTGGAAACTACATTTGGGTTAATGGGAAAGTTGTAGAAATGTGATCCGTTTGTGCTAAAGACAGGGGAGCATTACAGCAGAGTATTCCGGCTTCTCAGATATAACAGCCTTACTATGATCTGGGTTCAGGCCATACGGGAATCCTTCTGTAGGCCTGCTAACCAGTCAAAGGAGAAGATATGTTCTCCTTCCCCTTCTTACTATCAAGGAGTAAGAGGTCTTTCAGGGATCTCTAGCTGACTGAAACATAAATAAAAAGCCAAAACAGAACAAGGATTACTGTAAGGCAATAGAACATCACATAACAAGCACTGAATTTGAGTTTCACCTTCAAAAGGTTTTCAGCCTTCGGTAAGCAGCAGACTCGGTTGTGAAAGCATTAAAGCAAGATTTTCTTTGTCCATACCTGTTTCAGTAAGAAACTATGCCTCAGCCAGCTTGACCAACACTGAGCAAGAGCCTAGAGCGATACCTTACTGTAGGGCAGATATCCTGCTGTGATAACTTCTCTTGCTTTGTTGTCTACACTTCTAAATATATCTATTTTTGGAGAAAAGACAGATTGGAGGACGATCTAATCCACTGTAATTGAAAGCGCTATCACAGGCCTTTGTGTGCTCAGCTGTTTGTTTCGCGAATACTTAGCCCAGTTATAGATCCGTGCAGGTGCCTAATTTTTCACTGCTCTTTTGGGAGAACAAACAAACACAAAAGCGTCTGCTCTGACATTACTCATGCTAATTGCTTTACATAAATCACAGTGGGGAGACTGACAGTAATCAACAAAAAAGGAAATGTGCACCATGGCAACCCAGCGCTGTTTCCAATTTTCCTGCAGTTTCATCTCATGTGTACGAGGCATTTAGCTAAACTCTTCAAGGAACATTTCTCTACACCAAATCATGAATATGAGTTCTGCACTGAGAGCTGTACACTAGAAACAAAAGGCAAAGCCCAGTTTGCTGAAATAATTTTCATGAATGTAATTACTGAAAGCAAGAGATAGAGAGAGTAAGAGAGCAGCCTCTGCCCTTCTAGCATCTCCAAACAAAACTGCGCCCTACACATGAACAAAAATAAATAATGAAAAACGAAAATCATACAGGTTAAGTGACTCTTTCACCTGGTACTGAACATGAATATCCGGTTTCTTCTGTCACGTCCATTCTGTAGGAATGCATTTGATGTGAAATTTCAATTAAAGTGGAATTTCAAGGTATTTTGTAACTAAAAACTGAACCAAGCAAACCCGAATGATCACTTCTAAGAGGAAAGCAAAAGTTCATGGATGAGTCATGAACTCAACAAGAAACCGGTCATTAAAATGTTACATAATGATAAAATGTCCTCACCTTCACCAATCTAAAGATCTGCTGATGATCTGCCTTCTCATACAGCTTCTTATCTTCTCTGTATCCATGAATCTGGTGCTGGTTTTATATGCTTTCTTGTATTTACCTTGCATTTGTTGAGTAACTTGTATTCCAGGAGGCAGAGCAGAGCTAGTTTCTCTAAGCATTAGGCAATAAACTCTTGAATCTGGGTAGTTGCTAAACGGTATTTTATTGCCCTGTACTGGTACTGGTGTGCAGTGTGTGAAAATATCACTTGGCATTCAGAGGTCTCTCGTTGGCTGGCTACTCCAGCATTGGTAGGTTGATAACTCACTTAATCAAAGGAAGTTTATCCGTTCTTCTTCATCTGTCTTCAGTTTGAGAAATGAGAAACGAGTCTCTCTTTCTACCATCCCTTGTGAAACATTGTCAGGTTTAAAAACGTTTGCAACAAGACATTGTAAAGTTTAGCTTGCTGATAGTGGGTGAACCATGAGCTTGCCATGAATTTGTGTATATTTTTCTTTAACAGACAGCATGATATCACAAGTTTATCCTCGGGAATGCCTCATAATTTTGATTGTTAGACACTCAAGAGGTTAATTAGGGGGTTCCAACCCCCCCCCCCCCCAGGACCCCCTGTATTTCACAACGTGACTCTATGCAATGACAATACTGTTGTATCTATCTATGCCACAATCATATTTACAAAAGATTAACACTGAGAAACACTGAAGATTTAAGATAACTTATTTCTGGACATTTGTTACTTGTTTTTTTTTGTGATTTGAGTAAGCCAAACTATCTTACTACACTGGAAAATAATTTTGCTTATTTAAAAAAAATAGGTTGGAAGAAGCCAAATTATCTGCTAGTATAGTGAGATAACCTGGCTTGCTAAAATTACTTTAATCATGTAAACCATAAGTTAAATCATATCTCAATCATCTTATAGTAACCTTACAACAATCTCAAAATACAAGCTATATGAACTAGATATAAGATCATTTTACTTGCCAAATTATATATTTTTCTGCAGCAAACTCAGTCGGTGGAATCTCAGTTTTTTATCCGAAAATAAACTTTCTCCAATTTTTATGCAACCTTTTCTATTAGTAGGGGTCCAATGATTCACAATATTCAGCAATCCATTCAATGCAGCAAAAACAAGGACAGAAAATGCATCTTATTTTTATATTTTAATATGTAAATTTATTAAAGCATTCAACTTATAAAAGTTTTATAATATCCCAATCAAATGCTCCAAATGCAAGCTAATATGTCAGCCCCAAGATAAAACACTAGCTAACAAATAAGTTATGAAATGACAATATTTTACGATGGAATACAATACCAAATACAGCGGAAATAAAAGTACAATAACTGAAACACCATTGTGATGTTTTTTGCTTCTAGTAGAATTACCTTTACAACCGTATTTTTAATGGGTGTGTTGTTTACAGCTCAGAGACATCGGGCAGGACAAGCAATAGGCCACCTAATGAGGGCTGAAATCTACTTGCCACCCCAACAACGTCCACTTTCGTGAAGCTGAAATTAGCTTCTTATTCTTTTCACAAAATTCTAATTTATTACTAAATCTTTATACATTTTGGCACTTCTATTTTGTGAAAGAACATAATGCAAGATTGCCACCCTAATTTAAGGTGTACTCTTGGAAAATGAGGTGCCAAAAAGGTTTTTTGAAGCTTTGGAGAACTACTTTAAGGTGTGCTTTAAGATGTTTTACTTGAAAGTTCTTTAAAGAACCAAATTTATAAATGAGAGTGTGAAGAACCTTTTCAAAGTTTTAACTATCTCAATGCAATATAACGCATTGATTTGACACTTTCACAACATTTTATAACCAACACCAACATTCTAATGCTCATTGTTTTAGAATGTTTATCTGATGAACCAAATAAACCAGAATGAACAAAGAAAGTCCACCAATGATCATATACAGGTATGGCACACTAACTCTCTATACCTGTTGTGTTGGTGTGCTCTTATATAAATAATACTTATTTATATTATTTTATAGTTATTTTAGGGTTACACAAAAGCACAAAACTAGAAAAAATCATCTGACCTGTAAACTAATATTAAAAGTGATACTATCAGACCACTTTATTATTTTTATGTTGGACTCTTTTGTGAATGTGACATGCTCCTACTGTTGCTGACAGTAAAAAAACTGTTATAATCATACGTTACAAAGCCTATTATCTGTTTGACTCGAGGGTCATGCACACCTCTGCTACCAAAGCCAAGCTGCCTTTGTTTATGAGTCTCATTCCTGAAGGGGAGAAGGGGAAAAAAGCTAAATGGCTGAGGGAGATTGGTTATCCAAACTGATAGAGTGGGAGGTCAGATTATTAGCACAGCTCATAGTGCTCATATTTTACAAGTAATGGTAATATTCATGACGGTGTATGAGAATGACATCATTAGCACAGCACAACAGTGGGCGGAAGCACATTATCCAAGATCATGAAATCTGCATGTGTATGCAAAACAACAACACAAGGATGTGACCTTACATTAACAGCCATTAGCAGCACCAGAAAAAAGGTTATTAAATCTAAATAGTTTGTTTCCAGCATCTAGGGAAACATTGTTGGCAAATTTTGTTGATTTGATATTGGTTTTAATGTGTAGAACAGGAATGATGCATTCTTTATGTATTTTGATGCCCTTATTAAAGAGGGATCTATCTATCTATCTATCTATCTATCTATCTATCTATCTATGTATCTATATACACATACAATCATCATCAAAAAAAACCCAGAAGGAATAACAATAAATGGTGAATCTGGTGAATTTCAACTGATATGAGCAATATTTATTGAGGTACACATATAGAAGTGGTCGGGCCACCATGTTTGCTAATGCAAAATGCCAGATGTCTCAGCATGGAGGTTCCTAATGATGTCATGCGATAATCCATCCTATGCAGCTTGAATATTGTCATGCAGTTCCTACAGATTTTGCGGTGGGGTGGAGGTGGATAACGCCAGGTGTTCAGGACATGTGACGTGTGACAATGAACAGTTCATCTTTGACCTGACCACAGTGCCTCCACGCACGGATTCATTGGTCATCTCCACCAAGAGGTGTTAAGGGCAGTCGTCATAACGGTCTGTGTGCATAATGGTCTGACATCACTGCTTGCTGAATGTCCACAATCGTGGCTGTTGGGTCACTCTGCGCATGTCAGACAATCAGTTCTCTTTCTCCATAGTTTGTGTAGGTCTACGAGATCTTTAATGTCACTGGTGCGTGCCTCCTTCTATCCACTGCGGCCAACAGAATGGTAGTATCCACATGACCGGTATGGCGTGCAATACGTCAATAAGACCATCCCGCTTCCCGGAGCCCTACTATGCGACCCCCTCTCCAATTCTTCCAACTGCTCGAATTGCTTTCGAACTCTTCTCATAGGCATTCTTTGCTTGCAAAAGATGTTACCGACACAACAGCACGAGTCAGAATGGAAAGCACAACAAGACAACCTTATAAAGTCAGTCAGGTACAGCTACAAGGCCTTGCTTATGTCACATGCACAGCCGAGTGTGGAACTTGAATCATTTGCATGTTTCATGATGTCAAACCTAACCACCAAGTTTCATTCCTGTCGGATGACTCCTTCTGGGTGCAGGGTTTTTGGATGATGAGTGTAAATGAATAAATAAATAAATACACAACTAAAAAAACTACAAAATAAAAAATTGGAAGGAGGTGAAAATACATTACATATATAGTCTTGTAAAACAAAGGAGTTTCAAGCTGTTGTGTAGAACATTAAGGAGCTATGTTCAGAATGTTGGCCATTTGTAACAAAAATTTGTCTGGGAACACATAAGCCCATTTGGACTTACCTTAAGGCTGTACACGGGCCTCACATATTGGCAAGATGTTGAGCTGTTGGTTGGTGACTCATTTAATTCCACCCTCCATCCCACCCCCTTTCTAGTTTTTTTTTTCTTTCTTTCTTTTTTACTATTCCCAGAGAGGGTGGGCATATTGTAGAGCCTTGAAGTAGCTTGAAAATACTTGACCCACTTCATGACAAACCTCTTACCAATCCATCATGGTTGACGACAAACGTGCAGAGCNCGAGCGAGGGGGGGAGGGGGGGAGGGGGGTGTGTGCGCGTGGGCTGAAGTGACTGATGACAGAATGAATGGCTCACCGGTGTGTGAGAAGAGTGGCAGCTGCGGGGCTACCTGTCCACCCCTCTTTTGCACCAGGCTTGATTTGTGAGTCCAGTGCACAAAACCTGCTCAGCAAGCACAGGAGAGAAAGAACAGGTGCTGTAAAGCGCCGCTGCGGCTGGGATTTGCATACAAAACGAGTCGCTCAGCTGGGAGCTCGAATTCAAAACAAAATTTGTCAGACATGAGCACCACTGGGCATTAATCTATAACAATGTAATTGGTGCATATGTCCTCCTTTTCTGTCTCGGACCACCACAACTTCCTTACATTGGTGTGTTTCCAGAGTAGTCCCACCGAAACACTGCAATTAAAGTTTGGATATAATGAAGCCAGTAAACAACACAAAGGTCTTGTATTAGAGGTGAAGGTTTCATGAATGTTCTCAGTTGGTAACATTATACAGTAGTATAAGACAGTAGTAGAAGAAAACGTTCATATATTTATTAGAGTTGATGCAGAATAAAGTTTTTTCCAAATACTAATATTAAAACTTTGAATATCACTTGATACCAAAGTTGACCCAGTATTTACATTTCTTTAAACCTGCAAACCTTAAAAATGAGCTGTTTTTCCTTCCATTTTGTAGTACTTTTTTAAAAGTTTTAATGCTTAAAGTACTCATTCTACAAACCTACAATAAGAAATACACAATATGTTATGCTTTTCAACGACCAATTTAAGCTATATTTTAGGCCAGAATATATTTAGGTATTTTTACAAGTATTAGTATAAGTACGATGTTGTTGTACACATGCACATCAACTGCAAAACTCTTTAAAAGACAAGTAAAACAATACCTCTGCAATAATTCTAGTTGTTAGCACCCCTATGAGATTTCCAGTAGCATTAGCACTATAGTTATAATCTAGTATAATTGGTAATAGTCTAATTCTACTAGTGCACTTTTTTGGCTATTCCAAAACAAACAAAAAAAAGACATTTTATATTTTTATTTGAAACTTGCAACAGATTTTAACATGCATTTCACCTTTTAGCTATTGCTGCTTTCCATTTATAACAACTCACTGGAACCTGGTGAGACAATAGCTGATATTCAGTGTTTTCTTACAAAATTGGTTCCACCCAATGAAAATCAGAATACAATTGGTAGATTCCGCTGTCACTTACTTATGTTAGGGAATTTACCTAACATTATAAGCTTTTATTTCCATTCCTGAAGGCTCAACCAATGGCTAAATCTACATAAATACCAAGGACATTTAGACCTTACATTTACCTTTTCTTTTTAAAGTAAAATTTGACAGTAAGAGACTATTACTACTACTAAAAAAGAATTGAAGAGTTAAATACATAAATGATGATAATGATTCTATAAAATAAAAATGAACAAAAAATTGCAGACATGTATTTTTTAGTTTCCAGAAATGAGTAGGCATCATCTGAAAACCTGAGGGCTCCCTGGTCATGCACATTCATCAGCTGATCATCTGCCTTCCTGCTCACCAAACACTTCAAACCTTCTCTTACTCCTATCTTACAAAAGGAAAGAAAAGAAAACTTAATTTGGGACTGATATAACAAACATACAGTATACCACACATAACATAAACTGCTAAAGCTCTAATGTGAGAGTTGTGAGCAACAGTAAGAAAGTCCAGGAGCTAAACTAAACCAACACGACTAAGAAATTAAATGCCAAAACATTAGCTGACCATTATTATCGTAGTCTCGTGTGGTTTTAAGGTTATCGAATACAGAAGTTAGTGTTAGTCAACACTTGTTTACTTAGCACAATGCTGTTGTTACTTGTTTACTTAATAATAACTAATCATTATTAATGTACTTTGTGTTATTTATGTTAACAAAAGCTTAATATTATAGAGTATAATGTCATATACAGTATGCTATATAAAATATGGTGTATTATATATTAAACAAGTGTTATAAAATGTTTTTGTTTATATTGATTTACTTAGTAAAATTCCTTACCTACATTGACAGTTTAAGAATTAATTAAATTAAATTAAATAGGCACTGCATCATTACCTGGCACATGACTAGACATGAGACATTTTAGCATGCAAAATATTATACTGAAGTTTTGTATAGGGCACTGAGACACAGTGAATTGTTTCAGCTAGGTAAAGTGGGAGAGAAGTGAATGAGTGGAGTAGAATAATTATTTTCTTAATGAACTTTTTTGTCATGACAGTAGTCGGCTTGGAGCCTCCATAAGGAATACATCTAATTTGCAATCACCTGTTTACCTCTATAGTTGCATAACACACAAAGAAGAATGGCTCAAGTGATGAGCCGGCTTCAGTACCACATTTACTAATCTGTCGTTATCGCCAAACTGAGAGCAAGAGCAATCAGAAGGTTGGTATGACCAAGACTCAGCCCCAGCCTTAATGATCAGTAGGTGATGGCCTGTGCAGAACTAATCTAGTTTAATATGGATGCATAACAATAATTACATTTCTAGTCCTTGGTTCGAATGCGACTGAAGCCTCTGTGTTGTTACTGGTTCATATTCACGAGTACAAAACACTGGAGCTTCTGGGTGCACTACAAACTGCTTATATGTGTAGGTTTGTGCTTTTAATTCCCACCACAGTGTGGAGCTCTCTCTCTAGCTTGCTGTTAGTTCTGCTCCACTGCTGGCTAAAATAAGCACTGGAAGGAAGTTCAGATCGATGTCCCTCATTTAAAAGCACACAGCTGGCCAGTGCTTGTCCCTTGGACCACTGCTGAGAGACCAGAGTCTTTTACTCAGTGTTGCTCTGAGACCTCTCAAACATAACAAGGCCAAACTCCAAATGCAGGTGCTTGACATTACAAGGGGTTTGCATACTGTATGAGTGAGGAAGAGAAAGCAGTTCTCTGACCCTTTTATAGCTACTCTCAGTGCTTGTATAGAGTAAAAACTCAATTCAACGTTCCCACAATGCATTTCCTCTTACTCGTTAGCTCCGGGCCACATTCCTTGTCCTCGTTGTAGCCGTTTCAGCAGTATTATCTGGCATGTTTCACCAGGGCCGTTATTACCCATTGGCTAACTGCAACAAAGAGCAATGAGCACATGAGCTATGTGCCATTCTGCCAAGCACTGGTAATCTACTTTTATACAGCTACAAAACCAGGAACAACAGGGGGCTGTCACTGCGACAGGCATTTACGGAATGTGGATAAAAGGACAATCATCTTGTATTCATACATCAGACTACAATCAGCAGCTATGTAGTCAGTGTTATGCTGTTTTGCTTCTGTACATGGCCATGAGCCTTTGGCTATTTGGCACGAGCACTTCACTTATCTGTTTGCACCTTTTCAGGCTGAAGAAGATCATTACTCTTTCAGTATTACATAATTAGCGTTTGATTGAGTATTCATAAATGATTACTCTCCTTGTTTTCTCTTGCATTATTCAAATTATGGCTAATTATTTATGCTAATAATGGCCACACATTGTTAAGAGCTGTGGCATCCTGCCATTCTTTACCTGCTAGTTTAATGGCTACATTTGTGCGTAGGCTCAGATGTAATGCTTAGTCAAAAAAAAAAAAAACATGTACAATCAAATTTACATGTGTATGTGATCTTTCACTCAGGCGTACAGTCAGTGGGAGATATTTCCAATTTCTTGACATCTTTCTTTGCTATTGCATTGCTTAGCATCTCCATTCGTTTATAACAATTATGTACATTCTTTTCAACAGCTCAGTTAAAGCCAACAGACAGTTTGGCTGAGCAATGTTTTTTATTCAAAAGCAAGAGAGACAAGATTTGCAGAGTAAGAAAAAAACGTGCATTTCTTCCAGACACTAGGCGTTAATGTCACTTTGTTATAAAAGCAGAGCATAAAAGGGGGAAAAAAAGTCTAGACAAGCCTAATTTGGCCTAAAATCTTCCCTGCTAGCTTGGATGCTATGCTGCTAATCTCTATATATGGATGTCATCTAGCTAGCAAAACTTTGATAAAATTGCCTGGATGTCACCCATTTGTATAACTGCTTCACTTATGATTAAGTGATTAGTGGGAGCACTGTAGATCCCGTTTATGGTATCATTTACTGTTCAGTCCCTTGGAACTCTGCCCGTCAGTCATTTAGGGACATTGACTCTTCTTAGCTGGGCCTCTGAGCAGTGTGGAAATAGGAAAAAGAAAACAGTGACAGTTCTGCAATGGTTGGGCTTTGGATGTTTGAGTGACTGAATTGTGTTTAAAATGTAGTTCAGTAATCACAGCGAGGTCTTGCTGAAGCCTGCTTTCCTCTTTGCTAATGAAATGAAGAGCAGTAAGTATAGTGGCCATGGTTATGCTCAAGGGTGAACATGTTGGTGTGATTGCAGATTTATTAATGCCCTTTGCAAAGCAAATTTGCATTTTGTGATTTGTTCTGCTTTAGTGAGGTTTATTGCATCATGCTGAACAGAGGAAGCCATTTCACCCTACAAAACAGAAGGGAACAAATCCACCAAGCTTACTGGTTCCCTGACACTGGTCACAAGGAAAGCTGAAAAAGTGCTAGCGCTGTTTGCCATTATTTACCTAAATGTGGCATTTGCAGAGGCCTACAGGACCAATCAGGGCAAGTACAACAGAATGTAAGGAAATGACCAGCTTAGACTCTAGCTTAGTTGTCAAGATGAGAGAAATCACTGCATACATATCTGTGATATTTAGCTAGATTACTATGCCAGAGTGCAAAAAAAAAACCAGTTCTATTTGTAATGTTTTCTGTACTGTCTTTATAATTCACATAAGGCCAACAAAATGCTAAGGGCAATGCTGACCTCAGGCAAAAAATAATGACACTCAACTTGTTTTCCGACGTTTCAAGAATTTGCTATACTTACAGTGCTGTGCTTTTATATACTTACAGTACAATGTCTTGGGCACCTATGCAAACCATTTAATGTTCCAGGGAACAAAAGGGAACAGTGTGAAATATTAAACATGTTCATATGATACTAAAACTGAGTGTTATATTAAACATACAACAATGTTTGAATAATAAAGAAAAAAAAACAGAAATACAACAAAACATGGGATAAAGACCATTCACCAGACCTATCTATGAACTGCCTGGGTGTGGTTCTAATATCACACGTGCCATGACAGCCATGACTGAATCCCCGCCTGCTACGTCAAAGCAGAACTAGACAGTCAGAACTAGACCAGACAATAGTGAGTAGGTTTTTATTTGCATTACTGCTGGATGTGCATCCAGGGAATGCTGGCGTGGATGGTTAACTGAAGGCACTGAGGGATGAGTATTGTTGCTGCGAAGTTATGCTTGCTGGGTTTGCTTTTCTTAGTTGGTGCCAAATTAAAAGACGAGTGGCACAGAGGAGGAATGAACCCGGTAAAGGACTGCTGAAGAATAGGTAGCGATGGTAAAACAAACAAACTTACATACATAAATGTGTAGCAGCTGCATTTTTTTCCTGCTGCTGTTTTTAGTTTTTGACCAATTCTATAGCTTTAAATATCATTCCTCAGGTACACAGTACTGTATATTTCTTTGGCCTACCTATAGTTTATTAGAGAGCATTTTTTTTGTGGAATTGGTGAAATTCCGTTCTGGTCTTTTTGTTATTTGTTTTTTATGCTATGGTAAGTTTGGTGGTATTAGGTGGTGGACTACATTATTTTGTTTACGTTTAGCACAAACAATAAACAACCATTGATATATTAATGCCTTGTATAAAGATGTCATCTTACAATTTAGAGGCATGATGTTCAGCTCAGTTTGGTCATCCTGATCAAACCATTGAAAACACCACCTGATTATGCTGCATATAATCAGAACAGCCCTCTTTGGGCTGCGCTGAATTGTCATGGTTTACAGTTACTGGCCATTAATGGCTGTGACAACAAAAGCCCATCATTTAGAAATGGAATTATGATTCTCACTGAACTGAGATAGTAGTGCCAGTTTATGTATGTGACCAAAATTCTAACAAAGGCTTTTATTTCCAGAGATATTCCAGGCCATTATCTTCCTCTGCCCTCTTTATTCCCAAATGTCCAATTTCTGAAGGCAGTAAAGCTTTGATCTCACATCCTCCTGTGTTATGAAGGAGACTGTATATTTTTAAACTATGTCACATTATGAGGCAGAAACAGTGCATTATCTAAGCGTATTATCAAAAAGTATTAAAAAAAAAGATCAAAAGCCTTAAATAAATAAAAACAAATGTTAAACGTTTAGATGATCTATTGTTGCTGGAACATAATGAGTTTTGTGTATCTTCAGGGCATAGAGGCTGCTGCCTTCTAATGTGACTTTCCCCATTTTAGGCAGTGCATTTATATTATTGCTTGCTCTCAACACACTCAACAACGTTCATTTTGTGTTATCCCAATGGGCTGTCACTGTGCTTTACAGCAAGGGGAAAGTAGCAGCAAAAAGGCCCACCAGCTCAAAAGCAACAGTTCAACGTAGTAAGAGACATGATGTTGTGGTATTGTGGTATGTACAGCTTTTTCTGGCCTTCCCCAAAGGCTTTACAAAGGCGAATGTGGTCTAATGGCTTTAGCGGCAATTAAATAACTGCTGAAACTTGTTATTTTCAAGTTGTGAACATGGGGCTACTGGAAATTGAGAACAACTTGTTTTCCCATATCTGGACAAGGTTTATAAAACGATTTCTCTGAATTATGACAGAGTTAATGTTCCAAGTACAGATTCTCATGTTCAGGAGAAATCAAAGAAATAAAAGTACAGCAAAGAATGCAGGACAGGTAATGCAGTATGTCTATATAACTGTAAGAACATAAACAAAATATTGATGGCCTGTTATGCACTGACCCCTAAACACAGGGCTGATTCTACTGGCTGGAAAAAAAACATGCATTGCACCCTCAGTTTGAATTTTTGCACCACCAGTTCAGTAGAATTAATTTAGACAGACTGTACTGAACTCCTGGTGGTGATGTCAGGGCATCCAACATATTGAAACAGGTTCCCTTCTTAATGAATGCACGAGCTGAGACATGATGAGGTCTTAAATCAGCTATAACTTCAAATCAAGTCAAAGTTTATTTGTTACATGCATAGCCATGCATGGTTCAACTAGCAGTAAAAAGTTTTGGCAACTGCCCGCTCACACTTTATAGAATAATATAAAGACAATAATAGCAAAAAGAGTAATATAAGTAATTTCATTAAAAATAAGAATGGAATATAACAACAATATACACTCATCATCAAAAAAAAATAGTTGCACCCAGAAGGAAGTGTAGGATTGCAATGCTATTTTGAAGGAAGATAAAGGTTGCCCGGAACAATAAATGATGATAAATTTAGACTGATATGGGCAATATTTATACAGAAGCAGTGTCTCTCAGTATGGTGTCGGGCCGCCGTGTTTGCTAATGCAACATGCATATGTCTCAGCATGGAGTTATAGTGGTTCCTAATGGTGTCTTGCAATAATGTATACCATGCAGCTTGAATATTCTAACATAGTTCCTGCAGCTTTTGGAGTATGGATGGAGGTGGGATGACACCAGGAATTCTGGAAATGTGACATGTAACAACAAACCGTTCATCTTGGCGCTGACTATGGTGCCTCCACACAAGGATTCATTGGATCGTCTCCACCTGCTCCCATTCTGAGTTACTCCATGACAGTCTGGCACAGCACCATTGTAGTCTTTGGCAACGTTGATGTTTTCTTCGTCAGGGCAGTCATCATAACGGTCTGCATGCATGTAGTCCTGTAGCCATTTGATAATGGTGCTGGCACTAACAGGATGACTCATGGATGGCATCATTGCTCACTGAATGTCCATTATCGTAGATGTTGGGTCAGTCAGGTACAGCAATCAGGCCTGTCCTTGCTTACGTCACATGTGCGGCCGAGCGTGAAACTTGAATCATTCGTATGTCTCACAATGTCAGACCTACCCACCAAGTTTCATTCCTGTCAGCTGATTCCTTCTGGGTGCAACTATTTGTGCAACTATTCTATTGATGATGAGTGTCTAACTATACACAATGTAGACGTATAGTAACTTGACAGTAGGGTGCAATGTAGGGATGGGCATTGTTGACTTGCTTACTACACAACCAATTCACCAGATGTAAGTACAAGTGTCAGGACTCATGTCCATGGGTAGAGTTCAATCAAAATGTATACATATGGAGCGCAATATATATATATATATATATTCAAATAATGTGAACATAAGTTGCACAGGCTGCTCTTGGTTGCTTTCATTTCATAACCTTGAATGTACCGGTTACCTGTCCGGGGCAGCAGGAAATGTATTCAATCAGCAGTGGCATTAAAGACTACCACTGAGTTGAGCGCAAGCTCTGGCAGAAATCTTCCTACCACTCAAAATAATATTATCACATTTTACAGCCCTGCCTTATTAAGTAATGAATTCAATAAGTCTAATACAGACCCAGAGGAAAAATAAGAGTGCTATGTGCTATGTTTTATCAACCACATGGGTATATCTACTGTACATCAGAAACAGTGGAGGTGTCAATTGCTATGTATCCAACTTCCTGCTATCTGCTGAGTGCCGTGATCTTAAAATAGTGTAATTTCACATAGTACCTTTATTAAACTGACGGTCCCGTAAAGGCGATGCCATTGACATACTTGCCTGAGTCGGTTGTATATCTATGGGTAAAACACTTTTGGTAGTGTTGAAGCACAATCAATCTATTAATGTATATATGTCTGTTAAAGGCAGAAATCCTTATGTGTTCACTAAAATGGTGGATTGTGCTGTAGTTAGTGTCGTCTGTTATTAGTTAGCCGGAGCCGGAGTGTTGGGGAAATTAATCCAAATTAGCAAACAAATAGGCTTATCATCATGCATGTACCAATGTTTTAAATAAGTAGTATTGAAATATTCCAAAGAGAAACCATACAATCACATTACGTAAGGCACCACTCCTAAAAATGCTGTCTTTTGTTCCTGTTTTGCTTGTGACATCTCCAGAAGTCTACAATTAAAGCATGACATATTGCAGTAAATTCATTGACTTCTAATTTTGTGTTATAAAGTCATAATGGCAGACACATTTCAGTGCCTCCATATATTTCTGATATACCTTCAGTGACTTTTTTAGATGCTAAGCACTTCATAGACCTGGCTTATAACACATTTAATGAGGTTTTCCAGGGATTTACAAAAGGAAACTCTAACTGGAACTCTAACTAAAGTAAAAACAACTATGTCTTCATTGAAATGGCTTAACATGTTGAGCACTGTGAACACGTGAGCCTGAGCTTTCTGGGACTTTTGGGGTACAAAATACTGGTGCTTCCTATCAATAACCAAGCCAAGTACCGCTTAGCATTACATAAGTTTTAACAAGGTAGAATAAAAAGTGATTTTAGTAGAACTAAAATTTACTGTTATGCCAAGAAAAAAGAGCTGCTTCCCACACTTTCTCAGTATAATAAGTAGAGACATAAAGCAGGGACCCCTAATAGGTTCTGGATTAACATGGACACAGGTCCAATTCAGACTGTCAAGAATGATCGCAATGCTACTTCTTACAATATACTTCTCCACCTCCATCTGTGAATCACTGTTTTCTTCAATAAACATGATCAAAAGCCAGGACAGGAACAGACTCACCCGTGCACACCTGGATCAATATGTGCATCGCCTCAACAGAGCACCGCCCCTACTTCAGGTCTCTTGTTTCAACCTGCTACTGTTATTTCTCTCATTGAATAGTGAGCAAAATCCAATAACTATAAAAAAATAAAAGTCATAATAATAATAACAGGATTATTGTGGTTGATAACACCACTACCCACCAGTGAGCTACCACACCATGTGGGAGACTGGGGTTCGATTCTATGCTGTACTACACCAATAAGAGTTCTTGGGCAAGACTCCTAAAACTACAGTGGCCTACCTGTAATATGAATAACCTTGGAAGTCGCTCTGCATAAGAGCATCAGCTGAATGCTATAAATGTAAATGACTACTGCAATAATTACTACGGTACTGTACCATAGACATGCTGGCCTTTGTGGGTTAAATGTGGGCCTTGAAGTAAAGTAAATGGGGACCCCTGCTTTAAAGACTTTTACACAGAAGATATGCCTGTCTCTCGTTGTAGGATATAATGGCTGTGTTCTAAACTGAAGGCCACAGTCTCAATGCCTTGCTGCTTCCACTGTCTGATAAGTCAGTGCTTTAAAAAGGCAGTCTTGCCCATTCATTGCCCATTAGTTGCACTGTCACTGCAGGTGTGTTTTGCTATTTCATTCAAACTGCACTTGCATGGACACAAAGGATAACGGGATGTGTAAGGTAGCAAAGGATACTATATGCTACCTTAAAAAACGTCTGAACAGAGGAACCGCAGCAGGCAACCTTTTATACAAACATTAGATGACTGGGTGCCTTGCTGCCTCTGAATATTGTCCTGAGTAGGCAGCTTTTATTATGTTTCAGACAGCGCCAATACGTGTGCATTTCTGTTTAGGCCAGAAATGACTTCTCTTGTCCCATCATGCTGACAAATCACTGGAAATGCATCCACTCATTGCAGTGCCTGTAGAGAAGGCATTGTGCTTTGGAAGCCAAAGACGTTCTCAGGAGCCTCTTGTTTGGTGTGCCATGGGTCTCAGATTGGCACAGGCGATGAAAGCTTTGGTTGGCCAGGCCTCTTTGGGACCACCAGGGTCTGCTTAGCCCTGTGTCCTGGGCAAGAGCACACATGTCCAGGCAGCCTCAGTGCAGGGAACAGCACTGTGTGAATGATGTTAAGAAGTTAATCATTGTCTTTTTTATTTAATCTTGTTCGGATTACACTGGGGCGCCGCAGAGGCACTGTTCAAAAGCTGCCTGCACAACATCCTATTCATTTTTTAATTTACGTTTGTTAGAAACAAACAAACAAACAAACAAATTTCTAGGTTCGTATTAAGAACAGCTTGCTCCCAATGTGTAGGTCAGTAACTGATTGATAATTGATTGATTACTGGCCTGTCCATGGACCACCCATAATGCAATCTTTTACAGCCACTGTTGTGGTGTTGGCTAATCTTTACAGAGCAAGTCAGTTCATCAACAAATCACTCAGTCAGTCTCAGATGTTCTGGTCAACTGAAACTAGGCAGGTTGGAAATGACAACAATAAGTTTCCCACCATGCCAACTTTAGCTGTGCTACACAAAAAAGCTGCACAGTGTGATGAACATACACATGTACATAGCATGTTTATTAATATTAATAATTATTAAAAATAGATTACCACTATACATATACACTACTATATACTATATATGCACTACAGTTTTCCCTTAGGCTGAATGGCATTTTGCCAGCTTTCTATAAGGCTTGTACAAACCACTCACACTTACTACAAAGGAAAGCACTTGTAAGCAGAGCATGGCTAGGTGTTAAATATTGATTCATGTGATCTTTCAGCTTTTCATGTTGTACGTTGTACACACGGTTGAACATTTTGAGATTTAGGTTATCTGTAATATTTTCTCTAAGTGTATTGACATCTGTTGACATACGCTTTGAAAACAGGATGCCTGTTATTTAGTCGCAACTTGAAATGTTTGCTATTCCAGTCAGGCAATCTCTGGAATTTAGCTAGCCACTAGTGACACTCATTAAATGCCACAAATTAGCCTGATACCCTTTGTTTCCACTGCTTAATGAGCATACACTTGAGGTGACATATTTGGTAGTCATCAATCAAGAAGCTGGCAGATATCTACATTCTGGGCGAGATTCAACTAACTGTAGTGCTGACTCATTATCATTACAGCAGTGAAGTCAGACTGAAAATATAACAATATGTAGTGAATGTATTCAGGTTCTTGAGCAAAAACATGGTAACACTTTGCTGGAACCTTGCTACATAACATACCATAAACATGTCAGATGGTAGATAAGTGGTCATGAGTCACCGTGACATATTATGTCCACAGTGGCACAGTGGATTTTTTTATTTATTGTTTTTATGAGGGGCCATAATGGGGCCACAGTTTCTGTTCAGATGCCAAATATATGTCTTCAAATTCAAGAATCTCCATAATTTTGTCATAAATACATTTGTTATACATCTATCCATGCATCCTAATAGCTACACATTAGAATCCTGTTTCCATGCCTCAGTAGATTGGGATTATTTTCATTAAGAATGGATATTACCTATGGACATCCATATAAATGAGATTCTTATGGGTAGTATAAGTATAAATATATATAGTTATATATATTTATTAACATCAACCACACCGACCAGCCACTTCATTAGGAACACCTTCTTGTATTTACACTCATTGTAAATTTTATCAGCTCCACTTACCATATAGGTACACTTTGTAGTTCTACAATTACAGGTTGTAGTCCATCTGGTTTCTCTGTATGCTTTGTTATTCCCCTTTTAGCCTGATCTTCAATGGTCAGGACCCCCACAGGACCACCACAGAACAGGTATTATTTGAGTGGTTATTGAGTTATTCAGCATTGCTGTGTCACTGATGTTGTGTTAGTGTGTTAGTGTACACTGTGCTGGTGTGAGTGGATCAGACACAGCAGTGCTGCTGGAGTTCTTATACACATCAGTGTCACTGCTGGATTGTCAATAGTCGGCCAGCCGGAAATATCCAGCTGAGACCAGTATCCTGTGGGCAGCGTCCTGTGACCACTGATGAAGGACTAGAAGATTACAGACACAAACTGTGCAGCAGCAGATGAGCCATTGTCTCTGATTTTACATCTACAAAAAGCATGACTTCACATTGAAAAGGTAGCAGTGTCTAATATAGTGTACGGTGAGTGGACACAGTGTTTATAACTCCAGCAGCACTGCTGTGTCTGATCCACTCATACCAGCACAACACACACTAACACACCACTACCATATCAGTATCGCTGCAGTACTGAGAATGATTCACCACCCACATAATACTGTCTCTGTAGTGGTCCTGTGGGGGTCCTGCCCATTTAAGAACAGGGTGTAAGGGTGATAACAAAGTATGCAGAGAAACAGACAAACAACAGTCTGTAATTGTAGAACAACAAAGTGCATCTATATGTTAAGTAGAGCTGATAAAATGGACACTGAGTGTAGATACAAGGAGGTGCATCTAATGAAGAGGCCAGTTAATGTGGCTCATTCTATATTATTCTGTGCGTTTTACAATCAGTTGAAGACATGGTAGAATATTATGCCATGATGAGGCGAATATCTTCACAACCACCATATTCTGACATATGTGCAGTAAAACAAGGTGACAAATTCAGAACCAAACCCCCAGTAGGAGGAGTCGAGGGGCTTGGTCAGAAGAAAATTCATCTGATAAGTCTAATACTAGTCATTGCATGGACAGTACTGTTTTACAGATCTAAAAATCTGCATGTGGCATCAAACATTATGGTATCTGTCATGACAGCTACCAGTAATGGTAACATTAGTGTACAAAATGCCATAACACAACCAGCATATGACATTTTCCATGATGTGTTTAAGGCAGTCAGTGTTATGTAGCACCATACAAGAAACATGTTACCAAAAGCAGACTTTGTTTTACAGTATAGCTGTTTTTGATAAGCTGAAAGAAATATAACTTGTGTCATCCTACCTTGTATTCATTTCCTGTGGATTCTCTGCTTGAATTGTTGTTATATAGCATTCTATCACACTGCTGACAGCCTGGAAATAATTATGTCAATTTATCTTCCATACCATAAGGGATTGCCGAACGTAGATTCGACTCAACTTGCAGACAGATCTAAACCTCAGTATCCCAGAGAAAGTGGAAGCTGTGCTGTCTCATGGCAAACGCATGCCTAATCAGTTTACTTCACCCTGTTGCCTCCCACTAATATTGAACTCACATAACACAGTATGGCTGTCCAACTATGCGTCAAAGTGATTATCATGATACACATCTGTAAGAAAATACTGAACACTTCTTTTGAAGTATGGGAGGAAGAGGACACATGTATGTCAGATTAACTGACCATTTAAAGGAAGGTGTTGGTCCTGCCTCATGTTCAAACTCTTGAATAAACTCAAATTGCTTGTTAATCCAAGGCTTCATTTGAACAATGAGAGGTTATAATATTTGTGTTGCAGGCTACAAGGCCCATGCTACACATAATATACGCTCTGCATATAAGCTATACATAAACATTTTGAACATGCAAAAACTTTATACTCATTTATATTTTAAATTTACATTTATTGATCCATAAAACTTAACTCCACATCACACATGCCCAAATTTGTTATTAGGACTGTCTATAGGCAAACACCTGGCAATACGATGTGTGATACAGGGACAAAGATTCAATATATAGTCACTGTTCAAAGAAAAAGATGTATCTCCATTTGTGTCAGCTTTTGCTTTTATGCATCATTTGAACACAGCAGCTGCCGTTTACATTGTATGAAAATTTCATGATGAATGGGCCAACAGAAAAGGATCAAATTTACTTGGGAAAAAAGTCTGGTTGTGTGAATCCATGTGTAGAGGCACCGTGGTCAATGGCAAGAAAAACGGTTTGTTGTCACACATCACATGTCCATTAGGCTTGGCATCACTACACCTCCACTCGGGCCTTATCACTGTACCTGACTGACCCAACAGCCACGATAGTGGACATTGAGCGAGCATTGATGCCTTTCATGAGCAGATGGCTGCACAAACCAGGACTACTTGCACACATACCGTTACGACAACTGCCCTTAACACCACGTCAATGCCGGCAAAGACTGCAATGATGTTGTACCAGACTGTTATGGAGTGACTCAGAATGGCAGCAGGTCATCTTCAGGGACAAGTCCCGTTTTTGTCTTACTGGAGATGACCAATGAGTCTGTGTTCAAATGAATGCTTGGTTGCCACGTGTCACAAGTCTGGAAGGCCTGATGTCACTCCACCTCCTCACCCACCACAAAATCTGCAGGAACTGTGTGCAAATGTTTAAGCTGCATGGGATAGATTAATGCAGGACACCATTAGAAACTTCTAAAATTCCATGCTGAGAATTCCATGGGATGTTGCGATAGTATGCGTATGTTGGCCCGACACCATACTGAAAGACTTCTGTATGTGTAGCTCAATATATATTGCCTATATCAATCTAAACTCTTCCTTTGGATGATGAGTGTACATTGCTACTGTACTCAATGGCATGGATACAGTTGTTTCATGTTTGAGTAATTGCTATGTTTAGATCTTCAAACACATGTACTTCAGTCGTCTGTTTATTCATGTATAAGTTTTTTACATTCAGGTTTTTGTTCCTGCCAAATTATTTTCCCTTGTTCTGTTACCTGAAGTCCTAAATCCCTGCTTGTCATTTTGTGTGTCAAGGACAAAATCTAGTGAACACTGAGACCAGAACAGAAGGAAAACTGGGGGAAACTAATGTAAAGTGCCAGGGCTTGAACTCACAGCAAAATCATTTGAAATGCTAAATTCTTGACTTCTACTGGGTGAAATATTCTGCTAACCCAGGACAGCCATGCAAAGCAGATGTTTCCTATATACTCACAACATATAGCCTAATCAATTATTCATTTTATTTTAACATATGGCCGAAAACCCCCATATCTCTTTAAAATTCAGAGGCAGTAGCATTTATGAAACAAGTGTATTAAAGAGGCACATCCTTCTCTTGGATTTAAAGAACACTTTCTTTTGTTCTTTTTTTTTTCTTTTGACCTCTAGCAGTTCTTGTCATTTAAACAAAGGTTAGAATAGCATTCTATTCTTTTCCTCACTGCTGGGAAGAGATCAGTCCCAAATCACTGGAGAGCTAATGCAGACAGGTAGCCCCTCTAAGGCTCTCAGAAGGGGCTGCTGCTTCTGTATTGAAACAGTAATGGGCAGAGAAAAATTCACATTGACAGAACGGCTAGAATGAGGATAAAATGGACTATAGGCACAAAATTGGGTGTATTGGGTGTAGCACAATGACATAGCGCTACTGTCTGGTCACCCTCTATGGTCAACTCTTTTACCATTTAGGAAGGACGGTCAATGTCAGCAAAATCTGTCAAGATTACAGGTATGGAACAGAGGTCTTATGGGTTGAAAGTGGCTAGTTCTAGTAGTCTGAGCCTTTGCCGTTGTTGAAAACACCTTTAGCTTCTACTGCCAAGTTTTTTGGCTTAACCTTATTGTTTATTTTTCAGAACCATTTTTCATGTGATTAAGCCAAAGTGCTTTTCCTATGATAGGCCAGTTGTTCTATGACACTCACCCTATCAAAGCTGTATTGATCTGTCAGTGTTTAGGTTTAGTTCTACTCACCTAGCCTAGCCTCCTTATGTTACAGCAACAGTAATCAATTATCCTGTAATTGTGTAATGTATCTTGTAACATTATCATGGATTGTGTGTATTCATTTCCATTTATTTAGAAAGACAGTTTCCCAGAAATACTGCTTACACATACATTTAGACCAGGTAACTTATGTAATACTGAAATACATCTGTACGGTAGGTCATATAAATTCCACCTTATTCCTCTTAGGCTTCCTAAATGGTTCCCGACTTGGAAGTACACTTCTCTTTTCTGCTCTTCCACTCAGTTCGACCCTCTTCCCCTAACCTAGTATATTTAGCCTGTAAAACAGAGTCGGCAGATTCTGACATTCTTTTAGTTTCTTCATCCTGTTTTGCGTATTGTCACGTAAATGATCTTTATATCGAATTTGACATGGTCTATCAAAAACAAACGGTGCGATGTCTTGAACCAGCCATGTTTGATCACACCAGCATGATTTGAGAAGGTTACAAATAATTTAATTATTTGTCAGTCTTTCACATGATCATTTAGTTTTATCAAGTGTAATACATTTGCTCATAGTTCTCCTTTTCAAGTGTTACTTTTTATATAGTTTTTGTTCCATTTCTGATAGGCCGGCAACAATAAGTTTTCTTCACAGTTTCAGGTTTAGCCTGGGCTCTTTACCGAGAGTCATCGTGAAAGATAGAACATGTGTTATGGTCTTTTACAGGCTTCAAATGTCCAAGAGCAATCTAGAACAGCCAAAAAATGTTAATGTGCATCGCCTACTACTAGAATAGTACTAGAATCCCATGTTGACACTAGCAGAAATTAGCATTATTTTTTTCTTGTTTTTGACATTTATGGCCCAAGCTGAGAGCTTAGCTCTAATATTCATAGTTCCAGAAAGACTCAGGAGGCAGGAGTGAAGGAAGCTGATATTTAATCCTTGATAAGGTCTTACAATTT
Organism: Semaprochilodus insignis; assembly: GCA_034552555.1. NCBI lineage: Eukaryota > Metazoa > Chordata > Actinopteri > Characiformes > Prochilodontidae > Semaprochilodus > Semaprochilodus insignis. The sequence goes on along the minus strand of CM067476.1, from coordinate 24,556,740 downwards.
GAAAGATAACAATTCTCAAGTATTCCAGAATCAAGGAGTGTTGAAACCCTCACAAATCTTGCCGGAGGGGGTGGCAGGGACGGCACCTACGCCCTGGCAGGACAGGGACCAAACTGGTGGTGATAAAGGAGGGAACGTTGAAAGGTCAGCACCTGAAAGCAGCAGAGCAGGTACACAGTCAAGTCATTTTAAAGACTGGTGGCGGCCAAGGTTTTGTCAGAGAAATTGGTGAGGGTGTGATATAGCACTGGAGTCTTCCTGGCAGAACTTGCACTAAAGCTTCCATTTACACCTCTGGAACTATAAGTAGATCCTATGTAGCTTTGCTCCAAGGGACCCTTTTTGATATATTCTAAACCAGAGGTGCTCTAATATTCAGATGCCCCTGAAGGCCATGACTACCCGAATCAAATTAAGCGCTACATTAAGGTTTGAGCTAAAGCTCTGCAAGGTGATCTCTAGGACCAGAACTGTATTGTGACTTCTTACCTTGCAAACGTCCTTTGATACAATAAATACTTTACAGACCACTGAACTACGACAAGTAATTGCAATCCTTTAGTTCACATTTGCACACAAAATGTTCGGAAGACCACAACAAGCTAACCATCACCTCAGCTCAGATGTGCTATACAATACTAACTTTACAAACAGCTGTTGTCAAATCTATGTGTGACTATATGGCTGCTCCACTATTGCTGTTGCACTGAAGTACATTGAAACATCCTTGCAAATGGTTAATTCTATACCAGCAAAAATCATCCTAACAAGGGACTACTTGATTCAAGCGTGTGCCTCAATTCTATGAATATTAATATATTTGGCTCATGTGATAATAATGCGCACCACATAAATTCAGCCAATCTTTCTGTCTTTTTATATCTTATTTACGCAGGAAAATGGATCAAGAGTGAGAGTGAAAATATTGAAAACTGCCTGGAATAATATTTAATGTCACTTTGCATAAAACTTAAGGTGACTGTATGAAGGACAGACCTCCCATGAACAGGACATATGTTCACATAACCTTACAGTGAGCCACATACTGTCACAAGTTTAATCCAGCTGTGTTAACTATGATATCCTGACTTTTTCTCAGCAGCATTTGAAAATCTTTACTCTTCATTTGTGCAAAAGATCTGGGAGCATTTGAAGGGTATCTTCACATGAACAAGCACTGAAAAAAAGTATTTTTTGAGAACTTACGAATAGCTTGTGTTTGTATTCACAATGTCATTCATTATTTAAAGAACATTCTATAGATGTAGAGCCCTAAAATGACTGATGTTTATTGCCTTTATATTGCTGTTCTGAAGCATTGTTCCCTAGTAGTGTCTTTATGTAGCTAGCCTTCAAACAAAGTGTTAACAAATATCCTTCCGTCCTTCATGTGTGCTGTATTCATTAAAGCCACCTGAGCTCCTTGTGGTATGAAGTGTAAATTAGTGAGTGTCTATGCATGGACCTTGTGACACTAGAAGTAATAGTTTCAACCGAGGAGTTATAAGTCAGACAGCCTTAGGCTTGCTGATGTATGGCCAGTCAGTGTCATTTGTCAGGCCTGACCAGCAGCTTCAGGTGGCCATTTGAGATTGGTATGGAGTCCGCAGGGAAGAACGAGGTTGACAGGTGAAGTCATTATAAGTATCCATTCTGACCTCATACCTTGGTAGTGCTGAGGCAAAATTCATAAAATGAACAGAAGCTATGCCTGCACAGGTCTCTCAGGTACCTCCGAAAAGGAAATCTGCTCCTTATTCAAAGTTTAAAAACTCATTTTGAGGGGTAAGTCTCAAAAAATGTTACAGCCCCAAACCATGTCTAAGAAGTTTCTGCAAAAAAGAAAGAGGAAATAAAAGAACATTGCGAAGCTGGCATATGTGTGAAGAAGATCTTTAAGCACCTATCTCACTCTTTATTTCTCCTAATGACTGTTCCAACAGCTCCAAGGTTTTTTGCATAATCACGACTGGGGGACCAAAAAAATTCATAGCAGTTAAAATGTCAAACCACAGTCTGAGGATCTTATTCGAATTCCCATAATTATCCTGTCGGACATTTAATGACGGACTGTACGGCAGTGCATTTTAAGGGGGCTGGCTGTCACTGAACAAGACATCCTGTGAGCACTGAAAGTCCTCCTTAATGCTTTTCATATTCATGACTTTTCAAAAAAGAGGGAAAGAAAAATAAAAGCATAGAGTGGGAAATAGACATAATACACTAAAGTGGCCCAAATGATTAAAAGTGCTCAAAAAAGCTAGTTATCTTTGGTCTCTTGTCATGGTACACAACACCGTTTATCTGTAGTGACAATGCATCACAGTAGTGGAAGTACATTGCCAAATATTCATATGCAACAATCCCAGAATATTTAGCCCTGTTTGGAAACATAAGGTCATGTGTCCAGTTGTTGTAGCTTCTAACGTATTATGCTCAAGCACCAACAATTTCCAGAATTTTTTGCTATCCAGATAAATTGTGGTAACACTTTCTATGAATCAGGTATCTATAATGCATTATAAGTGCATTAATAAAGATCTATAAAGTCTTTATAATGCTTTATAATACTAGACATAAGCATTTGAAACTGTGCATAAATGTTCATAATCACACACATAAACTGGTATAACACAACAATGTAAGGCATCATAGCACATAAAGCAACATAATGCATTATAATGTATATATTTTGTTTGTTATTAACATTATCAATGAAACTAATGTTGTGTTCATTTGCATAATGCTTTATAAGGATCCAGAGTGAGGCCTCTCTCTAATGGTCCTTAGTATGTTTAAAATGAAAATGACGATTTTGGAGGTGCATATAACATCTAATGAGCACTTACAAGCATTCTTTGAAGACTAAAGTGATGTTAACGATCAGCTCTATGAGTGAATGCATTATGTGATTAGATATATGAAGCTTTATGATACAGGTCTCAACAATAATGTCAAGAAAAGAAGAAAAATCAGTAAATACATTTTGACATATCATATCAATGTGATGTTATACCAGTTTATGTGTGTGATTATGAATATTTAGGTACAGTTACGAAGGCTTATATCAAGTATTATAAAACATTCTGAATGCTTCATAGATCTTTATGAATGCACTTATAATCCATTATGGATACCTGATTCTTAAAAAGTGTTACCAAAATTTCCTCACTTCATCCTTTGATGATCTTTGATCTTCCCAAAGTTGAGAGATGAGTAAGGACGTTAAGTGCATTAAGGACATCCTAACACACAGATTACCATATAAGACACCTAAAAGGTTAAAAAAGCCTAAAATCTGATCTATCAAGGATTTTCTGTCATGGCTGAAAGTGAACTAATAACTCTGGAGGGGAACTTTTTGACTCATTTTGTATTTTCTATACCCGTTTCTTTCTTATTTTTTTTCTCAGAAGTAGGCACAGGAGCATGAACCGTGGAGAGCAAAAGGCAGACTGCATTTCAGGTTCATATGCAATATATCAAATCTTTAACTTCTTTTACTTTGACAAAGATTCATCAGTCTCGCTTGACAAGGCCTTAGGATTAAAGAGCGGGGCAATACAAGTGGGAGTGTGCTCTGAATATACCTGGCAGCACCGAAGCTCAGCAATTATGGAAATGAGAGCAGCACTCTTCTGTGAGGTGAATGGTGATTTTTTTTGAGGTGCCATTATTGCATGCACATGTATATGTTGGAAACAAAATGCACCCCTGATTCAAACACTCACTTTCAAAAAAGGACAAGAGAACTTTTGCACACTCTTTCAAAAGTATTCTGATATAATAATAATAGAATATACTACGTCATTACAGTATGTGGTCATAATATATAGTAGAGTCTTTGATCTGTTATGTAATGGAACATGCAAGGCATGTACCTTTGAAGTGGAGCTCCCACAAGGCTTTGCAGGCCTTATGAGTTTTTATGTTTTATGGGAGCTAAACAAATTGCAAAGGCATACTCAGTTCATTTTCATTTATTAGGATCATCACGCTTGTTGTATTTCAGTTGTACAAGTTTTGGAGTACTACTTTTATTCTGTTGTGTTTTTGCTTGTTGAAGTCTTGAAACGTCCAATGCTCCAATTAAGAGATACCACCAAGCTAGTTCTCCCATTGATTAGGTCTGTAATTCCCATCCTTGGCCCTGGAGGACCACCTGCTCTGCATGCTATTGCATTTTCCTGCCAAAACACTCACTTCAACTCAGGAAGGGCTTGCTAATTATCTGATTAGTTGGTCAGATATCAGGTGTGTTGGGAACAGGGGAAACATTAAAAAGTTCAGGACCAGGGTTGGGAACCACTGGGTTAGGCCTGCAGGAGCTGAACTGAAGACCTAACACATTAAATTAACTACCAACGTAATCAAGCAAGGACAGAAGAACCAATCACATTTTAATTTTACTGATTTTTTAAATTTTAGGATTTTATAGTCCAAGATACCTCACAACTTACAATCTAGAGGGGTGAAAACACTGAGGACCATCATTAGCTAAGGAAACATCCTATATAGATGCTAGCAGAAATCCCCCTTCACCTTTTGATATTGATAGAAAAGCGCTTGCATTCACAATTCAACACTACTAGTAGGGAAGAAGAACACATATTTATAGCAAATTACGGCAGTTTGTAACCATTCTTCTCTGCCCAGTTGTACCAAAAATCAAAAGTGAGTTTGTCTAAACACTGGGTTTCATGAAAACAGTTTAATGTGTAAATGTTACTTAGTGAACAACAGATAACTGTTCGCCTTGAAGTAGATATTTGATTTGTATATTTGCATGGTACTATGCATCTGGGGGATTAACCTCCTCTCCCACTCCATCCCTCCATGGTCCATCAAACTGAGTTCAGACCCCTAAGCTCTTGAAGCCCGTGCCAAGTATTAACGCATATGAGGCCTAATTCCCCTGCACTGTCTGAGTGATGTGGCTTTAAAGAGGGCCAGACAGGCCACTTATAATGTGCCTATAAAACTGCCATGCTTTCTTGAATCATCAACACCACCTGCCAATAGTGATGGATTCCTCTGTCTAAAAGCTCTGCCTTTAGATGTTGTGTACAGAAAAATCTGAAGTCATGTGGCAGCCTATTCCATCAATAAATATTTCTCCACTATTCAGACCTTGATTTGCCTTTCTAAACGGACTTTTTGAATATTCTGTGCCAGTCAACCCTTCAGCTAGATGGAATTATGAGTGTCTCAAGCCACTGAACTGGAGAATTTAATATGCATTTCTTTTTACAATCAAGGAACTTGTTTGGTTACAATATTTTCAGGCAACGTGTTAATTGAATTTCACGCCAATTTTGCATGCTTCCCTCCAGGACAAATAAACACAAGTTGTAAAATGTATTTTCCAATTTTTTTAGTGTTTGGCAGTAGGATCCTACTAATTCACTTTATACGGGTCACCAGAAATGGCAGAGTGTGGTTTAGGGTGGAATTCCAGGAGTAATAAGACTTAGTAATGAGATCAACCGAGCCCAGTGATACAAGGCACTCCTGCAGTAAGCCATTTATCCCTAAATCTATTTTCTGCATATAAAGTCTGGGAAAGCCGGCCTCTTCTATTATTCCCAGAACGAAAGGCATTTCTGCCTACATGTTTGTTTCCAAGCTTTTAAATCTTATCAGAACACAGTCTATACAGCACAACGTCCGTGTCTTGAAAAATAACCCTTATTGCAGTGCTCACATGGCTTTGTCCTTGTTCAACAATGGGCTGAAAATATTGAAGTTGGCTCGCATACAAAATCTACCCTCTTTTACTGCTGTAGGTAATGCCCATTGATCTGTGAAATTATGAGCTGCCATTAAAAGGCCTGGTTACCACATAATTCAAAACTGTCTGAACTTCCCTCCTCTCCCTCATTCATCTGAAAATCAGCCGCTCCAGATGCCATTCACATGAGAATCAGCCGTTATTACTGATAGGGAGATACAAAAGCTGGTCCTCTGGTAAAGGAAATTGTAAAGTATGGGACCAGAGATCATGGAAGGAACGCACTGTGGACATCCAGATTGCATCTACATTGTTTCTGTTTTGTCCATATTTAAAAGCATGAATGGTTTCCGTTCGAGATTGTTTACCACTAATGAATCTGATCATTGCATGAAGAAAAGTGAATCAACCGGTATATAAAATATGATAACATGAATGCCATTTTACATACTAAATAAAGCATACTGACTACACATTGAAAGAGCTCTGAAGGTTATTTAGTTTGCACCTCTAAAAGGATAGAGGATGCCAAAATGCATGGCATAAAGAGCCACCAAACAATAACGAATTCATATTTATTATTAGACTTGGCAAACAGTTTTTTATCTATACTCATTGCATAAATTACACAGCCTAATTTGCCAGAGTCCTCTAAGCAAGCATGCAGGTGCAACAGTAGATGCAGCAGTCTCCTGGAAGATTTATGAAAGCTTTACGATAACTGAATTATGTTAATATGACTGTAACAATGAGTAAGGTGCATTGCATTTGCATTCTTGCATGTGCACAAAGAATGAGCTATTATCCTTCAGCAGACTCCTAGTGGGCATTCTTGAATCCTTTTAATTCACTGCAAAGATAAAAATCCAAATCATACACAGTTCAACATTATTGAAGAAATAAATGCAAAGTGCAAAAACTGAGATACCTCCCAAACATGTGGGAAATTGTATTTTGATCACTGTAAAAAGGAGTTAAATGCTAATCTTTGATTTGTCATACAAGGAACAGTGTTAGAACAAGCATCACTTTAAACACTCCACCATGCCAGTGATGATTATCAGTGCTGAGAATGTTTTGAGAAATGCATACTTGGTTTATAATTATTGATTTTGCACATACCTTTGTAATTATGCAAATGCATGCAGGCATGTCGGCAAGGTGTTGACCCCTGACAGATGCTGCATCTGAGAATGTGCATTATAGCTATTCCTCAATATTAATTTATTCTCAGTATCAGATGCTTCATTCCTGACATACCACTCTTAGAAAAACATGGGGCTGTGTGTAAACAGATTACTTTTTGAGTCTTGCTGCTGATCCTGTTCACTGTTTGATTGGACTGAGTATCAAATGCCAAAATTGCCAAAAGTTGTCAATAGGTGTGCAGTAGCATATATGGTATTGTTGTCCAGTGAGTCCATACAGCCTATACCCAAACCAACTTTGGTTCATAACTGCTAATAATTCTAATCACTTTTTGTATTCTAATGACTTTTTGTATTGTAAGGTATTATTATTGGTGTTACTGGTCATGCACTGTCCAGAAGCCAGTAGTGAAAGTGATTGATAAGTCTTCTTCCCGGTTCTTTATGGTACAAATTCTGTTTTGGATAATATTTTAGACCAGAGTTTATTTGGAAAGAAAATGTTGAAATATATTTCCTTTTGACTTGAACATATAACTGAAATGTAAGAAACTGGTTACTCCCAATGCCAAGAATCCTTGTTTAAAGTGAAAATAAAACAAAGATGTTGTTCTGCAATATGTGAAAAGTGTAATATGTGTAATTTTAAAGCTGTTAAAGCTGTTCTAAACTGACAAGTATATCACTATAATACAGTACTATGTATTGCTAGTACATCATATATTACTAAAACCCCATTATCAGTCTTTGCATACAGAAGATGTGTGATGTTGAAATACAGTTTTAATAAACAGTTCAACTAGGGGAGCACAGCCTATTCTCCTTCACTTTGTCTTTGGTTTCTTCAGTTAATCGATTCAAAAGTTATTTACATAATGTCAATGCAAATCAACAGTCTCCATAATTGCTTTAACTTTGTTACATCAAACTTGACATACAGTCTGCTAATCGCACATGTTTACTACAGCCTAGACTGTTGCTCTGGGGACTCTAAGTATCCCTATATTAAAGCAGTGCAGTTTCCAAATTAGAAACATTGATCAAAGGTTGAGGTTAAATGACAAGGGAAATTACTTCCGCGAAACCACCTCTCGCACTGCATATTGAGTTAACTAATGATGATACTCTTACCTAAGGAATTTAAAAGCCATGGGTCATCTTTGTTTTAGTGAGATTTCTTTCTGGTATTGCATGGTGAAAAGTCCCGGGTGTTATGACTGAATCTCCAAGCATTTAGCCTATTCATGCTCTGTTCACAAATGTGTGATTTGTATGATGATGGCCAAGCTTAACAAGATGTTGGCAAGAATTCCATTTAACTCAAGGTGAAATTCAGCTTTTGTCGAAATCCCCAAATTTAGATCACGTTATGGTTTTCAAAATGTATTTTTTATGGACTGAAATGGATCCTTAAATGAAATTTGGGCCACTATTATGTAAGTCGCTCTTTTTTCTCTTAGCATTCAGAGTGTAAAATGGAATTCCAATGTGATTTTGAAGGCACTAAAATCTCCCCTCTCGTACATTCACAATTTCTATTGAATGTCATAGATCACTACATCACCTGAAGATAGACCAAAGTGCACTTTGAGTCTCTTTTTACTGTGCAGTGATCAGAGGAATGTTAGCTAACACTGCCTAGTCACTAAACACGTCTCTCTGGAAAAACACTGTAACAAATGGGAGCTCTGTACAGTTAATAACAAAGACACTAACATATTTACTGATTGATGCTCGTGGGGTTAATAACTTAATTAATTAGTCCATGGATGAATATGGCTACCTCTATAAAAAAGTATAAATGTAATTTTCAGTCTGCTCATAAGTGTGTCCTGTCCCAGAGCTTTCATTGGTTTGTTCCCATGCTGACACTTACCACACTGTGTTTTTATTTGCTGCTGTAAAAACAAAAACGCTAACATATTTACTGATTGATACTCATCATGTGGTAAAACAAGTAAGCAGGTTACTGCAATCACAGACCAAGAATTTTTCCTGATGCTCATACTCTGCACTTCTTAAGACATTTTCCAAATGCCTATGGCTACCAATGACATGACAAATTCAGCTTTGCTCAAAAAAATTTGGTTTGTTTGTAACTAGTAAGTAATGTCACACTAATGATTAGTAGGTTTCCACATTCTTTTAATGATTCCTGTATTTCAGCTGCAGCCCAAGTGCAACTGATATGATAACCGCAAGGGCCCCATTTTCATTCTGGTGCAAGTTTATACTAATGATGTAATGGCAAACTGTTGATTAGACACATGTGCATTAATTCACATAGCATCTGCAATGATGTGGGTAAAATGACTCAACAGGGTGTGACATTCAAAATGCTCCAGTGCAGTATTTTCAAACTTATTTTGGTACAGAAAACAAGCTGTGATCTCACAAACGCAGTACTTTCTGGAATTCAGGCATGTGCGATTTGCTATGACCACAAACACAGGGCCATGAGCTCTAAACCTTTCCTTTCTTTTTGGCTGACGGAATTCCAGTGTGTTTGGGTGTGCGGTTAATGAGTTAATTAATTAGTCCATGGATGAATATGGGTTTCTCTATAAAAAGGGGTTAATTGTAATTTTCAATCTGCTCAGAAGCGTGTCCTGTCCCAGAGCTTTCACTGGTTTGTTCCTGTTAAGCCCCAGGCTTATACTTATCACCTAGGTGTAATTATTTGCTGCTGTAATTTTTATATATATATATATATTGGTTTTCTCTTTCCTGTTATGAGAATGGACAGCCTATCCCAATGAAGTTCAGGTGCTATTTCAAGTGTTTTGTAGTTGTTATTTTGCATTTTGTCACTGTCATATTTAAGACTGTTGGATAATCAGGGCAATTAAAAAAGGTTCAATGTTCATACAGTGTGAAGAGCTAGTGTTCTTTGCCACAAGCCAAGTAGCAACTGGAGCATATTCTGCAACTTAACAAGTAACATTGGACTTGCCTAGTAATGTTAAATAACTGCCGTATATGCCCAGTACCATCACACAAACAAATATTTGGTGTGGATATTATGCACTTTATTTTTTATTATGTATTGTCATTAGACATTATAGAAGTCCTCCCATATTAGATGTGCTTGCAAATTACATCAGTAGTTGTGGCATTTCCTGTTTAATATCCCTAAAAAATACTATACCTACATCAAACCTGAAAACCTGCTGATCGCAGCAGTCAAGAATGTAGTGGCAGGTTAGGTTAAGACATATAAAAATGGAGTATAAGATAATAAGAAAAGTGTGTGTGTGTATGATGACTTGGTTATGATATTAATCATAGTTTCAAATGGGTCTTATTTCAGAGAAGTTTCAAAGTGTTGGTTTTGCAGTACTCATATATTATTACAGTTCTATTTTGCTGCCTGTACCAAAATTTGAGTGGCATAGCTAAGGCTTATATGACATACTCTAGGCTCACTGACTGGTTGTTACTGAGCAAACAGTCAATCAGTTTAAGAGCAATGTTTCACAACACTCAATTTCACCATATAGTCCTTAACCTCATTAAAAGGTTCAGAGAATCCAGAGAATTCTGTGTGCAAAGAACAAGGGAAAACAACACTAAATGGCTATGACCTTCGATCCCTCAGATGGTACTGCTTTGAAAACTACATGGGCTTGATAATACTGTCAGAAAGCAGAGTTCATCACTGCATCTACAAATGCTTGAAAGCTAAGACTCTGCTACATAAAGGGAGTGCCAAACATAAAAAAATATTCCATTGACTTCTCTGGGCTGAAGCTCATCTGATAAGGACTGACACAAAGTGGAAACATGGACCGTGGTCTGTTGAGTCCTTCTTTCAAATTACTATTGGAAGTTATGGACATTGTGTTCTCCAGGCCAACCAGACTGTTACCAACGCAAAGGTCTGTCATGTCATGCGGCTGTGTTACTCCTAATTTGTAAAGGCACAATTAATGCAGTGGCTACATGCTTATTTTGGAGCAACCAATGCTGCCATCTAGTCCAGTTGTTCTTCAGGGACATCTCTGCATGCTCCAGCAAGACAATGCCAAACCCCATTCTATGTATTTTTGCTGTCCAAAAAAAAACAAGTATCTCCAAAATGCTACGTTTGCAGGAGAGAGCAAAACCATTCCTCTTTATCAATGTAAGTCAATGTAATGAGGCTTTAGCCAAAGCATTTTAGGAGCATTTCTGCTGGTCCGGTCATCATGAAATTTCTACACAATATAAGGGGCAGCTGCCGTGCTCAAATGATGCAGAAAAGTAAAAATTGCACAAAATGGAACTACATGTTTTTCTTTGGACAGCAACAGGCGCCAGATTGACCTGTTTGTAATCCAGACCTGTCCTTCCATTGAAAACCTGTGGTGCATTAAGAGGCACGATGTATAACAACAAAGACTTCGGACTGTTAAACAGCTGCAGTGTTACATCAAATAAAAATGCCTTTCAAAAATACAGCATATATCTAGAGTCCTCCACTTTTATTGTTTACGCAAAAAGCAGCTTGTGTAAGTTTCAGTACAGTATCCGAATGTAATGTGTCCAAATTGGATATGATGAAACGAAACGGAAAAGGCTCCTGGAGCAAGGAATGGAAATTTTTCAGACCACCCCCTCGAACAGCAATAGGAGCTCCAGAACAAACCACACCAAAATGCTGCAGAGAGAGCAACATGAAAAGAACAAAATGTTTCATTTTTCTTCAGGAAGAAGAGGGAGGATAAGGCCTGTTTCACACGTAATATGTCTTGATTTTCATTTTGGCACTGATGTGAACAGGTTAGAGCATTCACACAGCCTGTGTGAGCATAGCGGCAGTGTGCTATAGATAAACACAAGCATCTCTGTTGCGAGAGAATGCAGCAGGCAGCATAACACAGTAAAATAAGGGATGAAAACCAACAACGAGAAAAATGAATCAAACAATGCACATGCATTCTGTCATTCATGGCTGTAATTACACAAAGTACTAGTTATTACTCTCCTACTGCATACACATTTTCGAGTATGTAGACTTAAATACAATTGCCCAGTCATGCTGCTTTACAAGTGGTACTGTTCTCAAGGCTACACGAAGCCTACATACGTTTGTCGTGACAACTGACATAACCATACATATATGTTTCTAAATGCTTATTCCAATAGTTGTCATCTGTAATAAAGGCTACATTGGCTAACTTTGTTCCAAATTGGCATATGTAAGCTTTATATTGAATTAGACCTACTGGGAAAAAAAACATTTGTAAGCAGTTATGTAGGGTTATGTCAGTTGTCATGACAAGTTTATGTAGGTGTCATGTAGCTGTATTGGTCTGTACTGTATCTTTTTTATTCAGCATTGATTTGACTGATTCAATTACATATACACATTTGGAAAATGGAGTTCTGGTTAAAGGTAGGTATTTACTTTAGTGCTTTGCAAGCACTGTATGTATGCACAAACTAGAGCTATAGGTGTGTATTGATGCATAGACATATGCGCAAAATTGGCAAAATATGTGTGGCATTGTCAGTTACATGGTTGAAGTTAATTTGTTATTCATTTACCCGTTTACTTTGAGGTTAAATATACAAGTTGAAACCTATAAATGTTTAGTTAGCTGATTGCTAATGAAACAAAATTGATTTTCATTTATCTCATCCATCTCTCTCTCTCGCTCTGTTCTCTCTTGCTAACGAGGAGGTTGGCTACTCATGCTGTTAACGAGACATAACACAGCCTAATGTACCAATTTATTTCTGAATTATTTTGCATGACACCATGCCATCAATATGCTAGTTAACAGTGAACTGAGGAGGCAACACAGTACAACAACTTTGAACCTTATCATCACGTTTCTATGTTTGCTCCTTCACTGTTTGCTACAATTAGCTTTAAATCTTATTTTAAATCACTCAAGATTATCCTCTTTTGCTGAATATTTAACCCTGGCCTCAATATATTCATAAATGCCCTCAGTTTTTGGCCTGAACTTGTGTTTTCTCTGTGGATAGCAAGAAAATGGCAGCAGAATACGGGTTACAGGCACTAAGCCGAGCACTGCAGCAGCTGGATTGCCAGATCAGGGCTCTCTGAGAGCAGCAGATTGAGCTCCATATGTGCAAAACACATTTAGAAGCAGCCCAGGACACCTTGTTTATGGCAGTTTCAGTTCCACCCAATCCAGTGGCAACATCGACTCCTTCAGACCAAGCACTACATACCTGGCTAACCCAGGGATTTCACAACTTTACACCCACTCCAGAATGAGGCTGGGAACACCAGTATGACTGGGGTAAAAAAAGGTCTTCAATGCTTCTTCAATTCATCTCCATCGTTAGACACCCAGTAGTTGTCTCTAGAGGTAACGCTCCTGTCTCTTGTTTTTCAGGCATCTGGGCCTCCTACGGCACCTAAGTAAAAATGAGGATGTTGGCACCATGGTTATTCAAATGGAGGTGAATGACATCTCACTCCTTAGCAGCAACGTCCTCACTGAGCTTTCTGTATTACTTCTAGACTTCGGTTAGAAGAGGACTAAGGACAGGGTTGTCCAATACAGGACTTCTGCCTACCTACAGAAAGGGAAGCGAGGTGTTGTACATGCTCCACGGTTGCCAGCGCATTAACAACGGTGTTGGTTACGTGACCAAGTGGAGTACATATTTGAAGTCAGTGGCGTTTTGCTGTAGGGATAGATTACACACAAACCACAGTGGTTCTATCATCATGGTCAAAAATAATGTGTGTTCCATACCAGGACTGATTGGACATAGCAGTGGTTAACTATGGATGGGTAAGTAGTAGACAGGTAAGTGTTTAAGCAGGTACGCAGACAGGTTTTAGTGATACAAACAATGCCTCTTCAATTTCTGTCATTCCCCTCTTTCTCTGTAATACTAAAGCTTCTGCTAGCTATGAAGAGAGGATGCTTAAACCTGCTATTAAGGATAGTACAAACAGCTTTAATACTGAGGCAGTTAACACAACAAAATGTCAGAATATTTATTTCAGTAATGCCATTAGAGTCATCAAAGCCTGTGCAATTAGAAAATCTAAGAAAAACATGTGCAGTCAAAATGCCAACACAAAAGACCCCCCAAACAGCATTGTAATGAGCAGCAATTAAACCTTACTTTACTTAATGTTTGTCACTAAATAACAAAACACCTTATTCACACAGTAAGACAGGGCAGGAGAGTAGGAGGCATGGTATGCGTGGAAAAATACCCCTGCTGATGAATTTATGTCTTTAAAATATATATCAATCAAACATTTTCTAAAGACATTTCTGTGTGATTAACTGTAATATATAGAACTCTCAAGCGAAATAGTTTTATACCTCACATATTCGAAAAGTCCATGGATGAATGAGAAAGTAGGTAAGCCTAAAATTGAACTGCAGGTACATTATGATATTCTCAAAGAGCAGATCTGCACCTACAATAATGCTATAAAAGAATCCAGGCAGCCATACCTCTCTAGTGTGAATAATAAACACAAAGATTATACCAAAGTCCTTTTTTCCACCACAGACTGACTCATTAACCCTAAAGTTTCTGTTAGCATGTCTTAAGTGACTTATCTTCCAAAACCTGTGAATTCATTTTCAATATAAAACAGCCTTGATAAGACTAGTCTAGCTCAGCCAGCTGGAACAAGTTCCCATAACCTTCTTGATAAGCCAACTACATCAGCAATGACATCTTTCTCTGTTATCGGGAGCTTACAACTGTTATAAACAAAATAAGCTTGTCCACATGTCATGTCATGTCAGAATAAGTTGTTCCAATTTCATTCCTTAAAATGCTTTTTGATTATGTTCAAAATGATCTTAACCATTGCAAACAGTTCTTTCTAACCGGCACTTTTACAACTGTCTTGGTGAAGCCTCTATTAAAAAAGAGTATCATGTATTCTTCTGTACTAAATACTTTTACAGCAATATTATAACTTTAATTCTTAGAAAAAGTTGTTTTCAAACAATTAAATGCTCATCTAATATCAAACAAGTTCTGAGAACTTCACTCAGGTTTTCATTCTAACCATGATGTCAATGACCTCAGGCTTAGTGCTGATGTACAAAACACATCTATTCTGTCTTATTGGCTCATAGTGCAGTTTTTGATACCGTTGGTCACAACGTTTCAGATGACTTTAATACTGGGTCAGCCCCATAGGCACATTGATAGAATGGCCTGAATAATGTTTAACAAATAGAAATAGTCCTTGGTTCCACTGGGAAATCGTTCATTAATTTATCCTTTAAACTGCTTATCCCTTTGGGTCGCAGGGGGTGATGGAGGAAACACCCTAAACAGGCAGTCAGTCCATTGCAGGGCAGACACACAGACATACACATTCACTCCAGACACACCAGCCAGGAGCCGAGACCAGGCCCTTTCTGCTGTGAGGCGACAGTGCTACCCACTGCCTCCATGCCACCCAGGAAATCATTCATTAAAAAAAGTTAATTAAAAAAAAACGCTTGGTGACATCATAAGGAAACATAGCATCAAATTCCATACCTATACTGATGACACTCAATTCTACGTTTTCGTTTCTTCTGATAATTAAGGCTCAGTAGACAGGCTTACAAGCTCAGTCGATGTCACAAAACTAAATAATATTGATTCTTGGCACTAAAACTGATGCTTAGGTTCTTTAGCTATTAATCCCAAATCTGAAGTGTAAATCCTGGGTGTAATCTTAGTCTCTGTTTTATCCCACATGTAAACAGTCACTAAAGTAGCTTTTTATCATTTGAGAAATATTGCTAAAGTTCAGCCTTTTCTGTCTACAAAGTGAAGCAGAGAAACTTGTTCATGAGTTTGTTACAAGCAGAGCTACTGTAACAGTCTACTTTTATACCCAAGGCTGTAGGTTTATTAAATTTGTGAATTTTTTTTGTGTTTTTTTTTTTTTTGGATCTATTACTAGAGTTGTACTATGTGTCTCTGTTGATGTTGTGTTTTATGTTGTGTTGTATGTTTTGTATACCTGGCTGCCAAACGAATTTCCCCTCTGGGGACAATAAAAGGAACTGAACTGAACTGAACTGTAATGCTCTACTTGGGGTTCCTATCAAAACACATCACAGAATGCCTCTCTGCTTATTGTTCAACTCATGATCTTAGATCTGCAGTTGCTGGCCTTCTGCAAACACCTCCTGTAAAATACAGAAAACTGGAACTGGACTAAAGCATGCTGCATAATTTTTGGGTTTTGCATTTTACAACAAAATCTGTTAATTATGCCCATAAACTCTCATATTTTATATCATAGTAATGCCATATATTAGTCTGTAGTATGTGTGTGGCAAACATGAGCATTTCAAGAAGTCATTTTAGCATAGCCAGACTCATGGTTATTGTAGCGTCTCAAATGGATATGAACATAGTTAGGTATATGGGCGAACCACAGCTATTCTGGGGTCAGCTGAGAACCAGTCACTGCCGATTGTCTTGTTGCCAATGTTTACACATAGAATCTCATAGTCCTTCTAAACTACCAAGCTGCAGACCTCTGTGCTAACTACAGCTATCATTATAGGTAACATAACTTGCCTTTTTTTTCTTAATGGGGTTACAGTGCAGTGAAGCATAGAAGTCTTATTCGATGCATAGAAAATGGGTTGCAAAGCAGATGTTAATGATTGACAGAAAGGAGTCAGTGCGCCAAAGGCCATAGTATGAATTAAGTAGCTGAATTTGCAGGTGTAGGGAAGCATAGGGTCACATGGGTCTACCAGCAGTGGGAAAAATCCCAGTCTACAGGGAATTCTTGTCTGAAATGTGACAGGGAAGACATCCACCAAATCTGGCCCCACTGTGCAATTCTTTGACGCAAGAGAGGCTGAACAGATAGATAGATAGATAGATAGATAGATAGATAGATAGATAGATAGATAGATAGATACTTTATTGATCCGGAGGGAAATTTAGCATGATGTCGCATCCAGAAACTTGTCCAGTCCATGCCAAATCTAATCGCAGCTGTTATTCATGCTTGTGGTGGTATTACACACTATTAGGTGTGTTTTGTCTGGTGTGCTCATTATTCATTTTTGCGACTACTACTGACATATTGACATATAAAGCATGAGATATAACTGCAACAGCTACAGGTAAATGTTTTGTTTACTCCATTTTACAAAAAAAAACGTGCTTCTGTTGAAATAAATTTGTGCTCAAAGTGCAGCATATATTTCATTCATGTGTCGGACTGCTCATTTCTATTCTTCCAGTAAACCCCAGAGCCCCAACGCAAAAGTGTTTCCATCCTACCCTGCCAGTTTCCGACATAACATAAACCATTATTGATCATATGTTCCAAAATACACTATTTCCTGAAATACACATTCGGTTCAGCTTCATGTTTTTTTAACCCTATTCTTTAAACGCACAGTGGGGGAAAAAAACACTCTATCCTATCCTCATACCTGCTCACTCACTACCCTAATACCCAGCGTTCTACTAGGCATCTGAAGAGGTCTCACAGAATATCACACCATTAGCTATCAGTCTTGTAGTCATGACAAACAAAATGATGCTCAAAGTAAGTCTCACATTTGCACAACATCCATTAAGATACTATAGACATATACGCTATATATACACCTTAATGCACCATTATCATTAATGTGATAAGATGAGGGCGGCTTGTTGTTGTCGAGATTCTCTCATAAGCTGTCAGAAAGCTTGTCAGTCCCACAACAAAGAGATTTAGGTAACAATGGGAACTGATTGCATGGTTAGTGCAGTCTGTAGTGGGCCTTTTGATTAATGAGAGGCAACTGAGCTGTGGCAGAATGTCAGAGTGAATAGGAGTGCAAATAGCACTAGATTTAGTAGATGTGGAGCAGATAAATAAATGCAAGTAAGGATTCTTATGGGAGAGCTATGCTCTTGTGACAGTGATTCTTCAGAAGCATGGACTGAGGAGAGAGGGGTGGGCCAGAGCGGTGGTTATAATTTAATAATCAATAATGGAGCACATATTTCACTGACAATGAAAAACATCCTTTTAAACTTTGGCTAACATAAGCTTTCTTATTCTCTCAGCTCAGCAACTTGACAAAATGTCCATGTACCGTAAAGTCCAAAAACTCACTAATGCTTTATTTAAAGGACACCTACACTGGGACTTTATGACCACCATTTACGAGACTGATATATGGAGTTATTAACAGTTTTATAGAAATAAAAGGGCCTTAATTTCCATACAATGTCATTTACTTCATAAAGTAAAGATCATATGTCTGTTTACAAATACTATGTTATTCAGGCTTATGCAGGTGTTATGTGGTCCGCATATAAGCAGGGCTGGATTCTGGGACTCTAGGCTAAAGACAGCAATGAAGTCTGCTAGATGTACACTTACATCTTAATTGAGGCTCTCAGTGCAAAAACTGATATCTTGGTTAGTGAAATCAGTGGTGTAATATTTCTCAGTTTGTGATTGTTGTAAGAATATTATAACATTATTTAAATCATATCCAACACTTTCTTGCATTATAAGGTATACTAAGGTATACCATTTTCTAATCTCTCATTATTCCATAGGATTAAAAGGGTGCTGTCACTTCACAGTGAGAAGGGCCTGGGTTTGATTCCCGGCTGTGGCGTCCAGGCTCCTTTGTGCGTGAAGTTTGCATGTTTTCCTTGTCTGCGTGAGTTTCCTCCGGGTATGAATCCTGTTTTTATTGGTTGCCTTGTTTTGTGCCTCATTGAAAAAGCTGAAAAACACTTCATAGTATCTTCAGCACAGCTGGGTGAGCATAAAAGCCTGTAGGCTGAATGGGCAAATATAAGTAAGAGTAAATACTCTGGGTCATGGGGACCCTAGGCAGCTGCCTACCCCTGTATGTAAGTAGCCTTACATATAGTGCTTACAGAAACTCTTACTGCACAGCATGGTCCAGTCTGGCTTGCATTAAGTTAAAGTCCTGCAGTTCTAACACCACAGATTTCCATTGCCACCTGGTTATATTAAGCTGTAAAAGAAATCAGAGAAATTCAAACATTTACACATTGAAAAATCAGCATGCCGGCGTGATTTAATTTGCTAGAAAAAACACCTCTGGCGAAGTGGTGGAATCTTTCATTCCTGATCAAGCGTGTGCTCAGCATCTGGAAGAAACATATTTTGCGGTCCAGTTGTGGAGCAAATAGAAGAGCGCACAGCCGCTCCAATTCCAAGCGGGTTTGTATTTGTTTACAAATCACCCCGAGTTCAAGAAACGCCGTAATTACGGAGTCCCGGACAAGCTGCTATGGAGTAATAGACAAATTAGATTTGCCTGAGCAGATCTGATATGAACTCGAATGCATTCTCTTTGTTCTGCTTTGTTGACACGGACAAGGTAGCCTCTGAATTCAATTCAATAAATAGCTAATTAAACTCTTTGACAACAGCCATGAAGAGAAATATCCCCTCTCTGTGCAGGCTTTAATTAGATTGGTTAATAGTATATGAAGACACTCGCGGGCAGAGATTGACTCGTGGAAAACATGAGGGATGTGCACAGTGTGGGTGAAGTCAAACTGGATAAGGTAACCAATCTTTCATTTAATTACTGCTAATGACCCAAATCTTAATTACTGTAGAGGCTGGGGTGCGGTGGGCATATATGCGATGATAATGTAGTCATTACTGCTCAGGATGGAGATTACACTAATGCAGCCCCTGTGTTTCTCTCTCTCTCTCTCTCTCCTTCAGTCTCCCTTACCTGGGCTACGTCATTCGTCTCTGTCCGAAATATTGTGTCTTAAGCTGCTGCTAATAAATATTTAAGAAAGTCTTTTTTTTAAATGAGATCTGTCTGTAACCTCTCCCTTGAACAAGGTGAACACCTCTGATGTGACAAATGATGCAGAAGCGCTTGGAGAGGCACATCACTGACTAATTTGATTTTTCAGGGCGTCGTTTTTCCTCCCTCACGAGCGAACGTGCCTGAGTTATGCATCATACTCCGTGTGGCACTTCCATGTGCTGTCTGCGAGCATTCTGAGATGTTTATGTCATATCATAAAAAAAGATTGGCTGTCAAAAACATTCAGTGGCTGTGCCTCTGAGAAATTCATCGCAGTTTCAGATCGTATCCCCCTCCTTTTTTTTATCCCGCATATAAAAGCTGTTTTTACATGAGGGCTTCCGCCAGGATTGTGTACATGCTGCACCTCAATTTGTGCCTTCAGAAAATCAGTTAGATAATCCTTTGAGTACGCCGACGCCACACATGAAAGCAGGGGAGGGTGGTGTAAAGAACTGTACAGGTTGAAGGATTTTCCACTCTTAGCAAAACATCCAAATGAATGGATAGATTGTGGAGGTCATATTAAAGTGTTAAGTCAACTGTTGAGCAGTTTCTCCTGGGAGTGGAAATAGAACTGTCTTGCAGAATCGTGGCAGCATGTCTTCCTGCGCCAGTAGTCAGTGTGAACTGAGCCGAGACAGTCTTAACTGGCTTCTCCAGATGATGCCCACATCAGTTCCAGCCCAGCACTCCTTGCCTGCACTCTCATTTTAGAGGGCATGGAGGGGAGGGGAAGCTGTTTGTTGGCCCCACAACTAGATCGCTAGTCTGGGATGATTTGTATGTCTCTATGTTGTGGTTCATAGACCATTGCTTTTGATCATACCACTGAAGGAAATGCGCATATCAGTGTAGCGACTGGATCACCGAGGTCATGGAGGCATTTACTGTGTAGTGCTCCTGTTGCTGAGTCTAAAAAAGTAGAAAATTAAAACTTAAAATTCCAATAGAAATGCTTGAAATACAGCAGGGTCTGTACTGTAGCAGTGCACCAAATGAATATCGATAGATACGGTTATAATAGTAGTAGTGAAGAGGGGCAGGAGACTTTTCCAGTGGGAATTATTTTTGGAACTCCTTACAGTGAATTAAAGCTGATACACTTATAGTTAAGTTTAGAGGATATAGAAGTGAACTATCTGAACATACACTGGAGAATACAGTCAACCCAGCTAGAATTTTTTTGTTCTAAAAACGTTTAAGAATATGCAATGCCATGTTCCTTTAACGTTTTCAGTGGGACATTTTCTCTGGTTCCCATAACGTTCTTTCTAAAGGTAGGAGAACATTCTCTAAAACATTCTGTCATCTCAGGTCTCAGTAACATCCATAAAACATTTGACTCAATGTAAATGTACTCAAATCGGAGGCAAGTTAACCCATTTTGCTTTTTTGTATTTGTTTTTTATTTGAGTGGACAGTGGTGATCTTAATAATCCCTTACCAAGGGCTTCAGCTATTTAATATTCCTTTAATTGGTTACCTGTTCTTAAATGATCTAACTGGGAGCAGATCCTTCAATATGATTGACAAGAGGTTAGAATGCGGATTCAACACTACAGTGACTCACCATCACCTCTTGAGGTAAAAAGTGGTGTTACGAGACGGACTGGGCCAGGTTTAGCTAGTTAGCATACTAACTTCAGTAGATATCTCTGGAACACAATATAGATGTTTTTGACATACTGGCCAAAGCTATTTCTTCACATTCTGTTGATAATTGTAGTTAATTTTGAAATATTTTAAACTAAACATTTTTGACTATTTCTTTTGGCTCATTTGTTATGAAATGCTCATACAATATAAGGTGCTGATGCTGTTTTCAAATAGCATTAAACCTCAGAGTTACAAGGTGCCACATAATATTATTATTATATACCATGAAAAAAATCTTGTGGGTTTTCTCTAAATCAGAACCAGGGTGCTCTAATACACTAGAGCACTTTCTAAAGTAGATGTTCCTTCACTTGGGACTGAAACTTCAACATGATCCTCAACACTGCCTTTCGGAGTTCTTCCTCCATTGTTTGACACCTTGTTTTTCCACTGGTGTGTACAGTAGTGAATGGACATTTTAATAAGCAAACAAACCAAAATCTGTAAACTCCTGAACTCTTCAGTGGAAGCAGAATAGCCATGTCACTTATTGTTGTACTGGGCACAGTGCTGTGAGCATGCCTGACATCTTCCCTCCAATTTATGACAAGTTTATATTATTCTATCCTGCAGAGCCTGACAGAGGCAAAACAAGATCTGGGTATAAAGTTTTTGTTTAAAGGAGATTGAGAAGATTGATTTTTTTGTCCATCCTAACAGATTTAAATTGCTTCATGTGTTTCTCAGGTCTGAACTGTCATTCTGTGTGTGCTGTTTGACTTTCCACCATGCCGTTTCTCCTCTCTGAGCACTGGATTCAGGCTTTTTCAATTTGCCTTTGCTGTTTTTATTTTCATCTCCTTGTGATGAGAACTGTGTGAAGTCTCTGGCCAAAGCACAGCACGTATGAGAAATCTGTCGCTTGGTACTTAAACAGGGAGATGAGCTCTATTGATTAAACTTTAATATTCATGGATACAATAGAAAATACCACAATTATAGACACCCACTTGCCACTTCATTAGTTACATCTCCTTGTTTCTACACTCACTGTCCATTTTATCAGGCTGCAGTTCATCTGTTTCTCTGCATACTTTGTTAATCTTCTTTTGACATGTCATGACCCCCACAGGACCATCAGAGAGTAGGTATTATTTGAGTGGAGGATTATTCTCAGCACTGCAGTGACCCTGATGTGGAGGTGGTGTGTTGTGCTGGTGTGAGAGGATCAGACACATCTGTGCTGCTGGAGTTTATGCACACTGTGTCCACTCACTGTCCACTCTATTAGACACTCCTACCTTGTTGGTCCACCTTGTAAAGTCAGAAATGATAGCTCATCTACTGCTGCAGATAGCTCATCTACTGCTCTAGTCCTTCCTCAGTGGTCACAGGATGTTGTTGGCTGGATAGTTTTGATTGGTGGAGTATTTTCAGTCAAGCAGTGACACTGGGGTGTTCAAAAACTTCAGCAGCACTGCTGTGTCTGATTCACTCACACCAGCACAACACACACTAACACACCACCACCACGTCAGTGTCACCAAAGTGCTGAGAATGAAGAACAAGGTGAAAGGTGATTAACAAAGTATGCAGAGAATTGTAGAACTACAAAGTGCACCTGGTAAGTGGAGATGATGAAATGCACAATGAGTGTAGACACAAGGAGGTGAATCTAATGAAGTGTCCAGTGGGTTCACAGTTGTATGCAAAAGTCTGAAAGGTCAGATTTAAGTGCACATTTTCTATTTTAATGTATTGGGGGAAAAAACAAAAAAATCAAACTTGTGCCACAATTTTCCCCCTATCATATACAAAATAATTAGAAAATCAAGTTTAGTTCCAAAACATTTGCACACATTTGTGTTCACTGAACCTTTTTTTTAATATTATATAATGGCTGTGAACAGCCTAAGTAATGAAAAAAGGTATGTTGCACATGTATGCTTGGAACAAATCATACGGGACTCAATATACACTCAATGTAAAGAAAAATCAATTAAATCCCACATATGTTTATGCTCTATTGCAGTAGCATGGAAAACGAGGTCTTTACAGAAGATGCCAAGTGTCAGGAAGCGATGGCATTCATCTGGTTATGGCAGTATTTAATCAAATCTGCTCCCCCCTTCTGTCCACAAAGAACAGGATTAGCTCAGTGGTGACAGGAAGGCCTTGTTCAATTTCTGCTCTCATACTTGTTTGAACTCACTCCATTTTTTAAGGCCACAGGCTTTGAGCTAGTACCCACCTGCTGTTAGATTACAAACTGATTCTGCAGTTCAGCCTGACTGCATTTCCATTTGAGGACTGCATTATTGATTGAAGTGAACAGGGCCAGTTTCCTATAAACTGCAAATGACCAAATCATGCATCTTTTCTTATTTTGGTAATAGGCTGAAACCACACACACACACACACACACACACACACACACACATCACAGCCATCTTTTGAAAGATATTGATCTTTTCATACAGTTATGCAGGCTTGCAGGCTAAGGAGTAAAAAGAGAGATTTTGTTAAATAGTCGAGATCCAAAAGATTTTACTGTGTTTTCTTGTAATGCAGTTTTGTGGCATCCATCATTGGGGCTGTGCTGCTGTGGGGACCTTAAAGGATGTGGACATGCAGAGTAGCTCCCTGCATGCGCCACACTCCCAGTGAAAAGAAAACACTGCTGTTGTTGTTTCTGGTGTTGCTGTTGCTGATGTTGTGTTGTTCATTTAGTTGGTTTAATTGTAGTGAATTGCACCTAAGGAACAAAGCTGCTGCTTGCCACCAGGTATTTGTTAATGGTAAGTCTTTTAATGTTGTTTATATTTATATTTTGAAGATAATAGTCTTTTGGAAATTTTGAAATAAAAAATTTTTACATTCCGCAATTTGGAGGGTTGGAGGAGCCCCCTGTGAATCTTTGCCTAGGGCCCCAACAGACTGCAGAGGGTATATTTTGTTGTGTATGTTTGTCTTTTCTCCTCATGTGTTGTTTTCTCCCCTGTTAGCCCTGCTTAGTGTTTTGGGCCAGGTAGCTTTGCAAAGACTCTCATTTCCTGAGTTTTAGTGTCAACACTAGTTTATGTGTCAACACTAAAATAGGTTGTAAAAGTAACCTGAAATGTGTAAAGTAGGTAATTCAGGTAGGTGAGGTGTAATATAACATCATTTGTACCACATTTTGAAATACAAGTCAGTGTCATTCATGTGTTATAATTATTCTGATACAAACAAACCACTCTGAATGGGCTTGTGTGTTGACTCAGGAAAAATCACAGAGTATCTAACAATAAAGGAACTCGTATGTCCTTTATACATTGGGAAAAACACTGTAACACATTGATACTTGACTTTACATGTTGATGCATGTTGACGCTTGTTAGTTGTTCAGTTCTATAGGTTTAGGGCTAAGGTTAGGGTTAGGATTGTGATTTGGCATAGAAAATCCTTTTTATAAAATGGGCAGTTATAGTGCTAAAATCTGATAACTGCACGGCATCCAAAGTCATTGCGAAATACTCAACATTAACACTTATATGAGCATATCATAGCAACTGAATTCTCTTTTAATGCTGCAAGTCTCCAAACACATTGTGCATTGTTATGAATTGACTGTTACACTGCACAAACTGCTGTCCATTATGGATACTGCACAACATCATTATTGACAAAAGGAGCAAGTTCAGTGGTAGGTTGCTGTCACAGAGCTGCTCTACAGACAGACTCAGGAGATCCTTTGTCCCGAGAGCCATCAGGCTCTTCAGCTCTTCCCAGTGGGGCCAGAAGAGGGAAGAGGACAGATGAGGACAGAATCTCTTATGTTAAATCATAAGTTTTATTTATCTGCACTATTGACACTTTACTGTATATCTGTACATCCTGTACATCTTCACATCTGCACTCCTGGACACTCTAAACACTTTACTTGAATACCAATATAAGCACATGTTTATTCAGTATTGTCATTGCCTGCTGATACCTGCACCCCGGCACATTGTTTATAATTGCACTGCTTTTTTATCTCTGGTATCTTAATGCATATTTTTTACATATTTTCTTCTGATCTACAGTGATATTTGTATATTTGTTTGATAGATTTTTGTATATATTCTTGCCTCATTGTAATAAGTGAGATATATGTATATATAGCTGACAGTATTATTTATAGTTAATAATTTTTTGCTGAGCCTGTATGTACTTATGTTCATACTGTACCACCCTTATTATTGTATTGTATTACTGTGCTGTATTGTGTAACTGGTACTGTAGCTGTACTGCTATCTATCTATCTATCTATCTATCTATCTATCTATCTATCTATCTATCTATCTTATGTGGCTTATAAAGACCATAAGTGGGCAGGGTAAAAAGAGTTTACAGTTGCCTACACTGAAGCATGACAGTGGCTTGGTAATGCAGTGGTGCACTGGCACTGAAAACCTGCAGTGTGTGGAGGGCAAGTTGAATTCTATCAAGTATCACGTGTACTGAAAAAGCTGGTATTGTTTAACCGAAAGACTGAAACTTAACAACCTTTCTTAACAACCAGGCTAACATAATACAGGAAATCACAGTGAGCTGCTAGTAGAAATTAGCATCATCATGGTAATTTGGTGAGCAAAATCTACTTATTGGATGATGGTTTCTAAATTAAACACTGCTATATTGAGAAGTGTTCATTACCATATGACAAAACACTAACTAGTTCATAAATCACTGCAGTCTATGGGAAACCAATGGGGTTCCAGCCATTATACTGTGAGTAAAGGGAATTTCCCAAGCTCTGCTTCATATCATGCCTCGGAATACCACTCACTAATAAAATTATAATAATGTACAGGCTCTTGTGGCTTATTGCTTTATGATATCTAGACAGCTACATACAATATATGCAGTTGCAATCAAATTGTTCAACCCTCATCACAAATTAGGTTTATTAGCAAATTGAAACAAGAACAAAAATCAAACAAAGACATTTAACAATATCTTAACACAACTAATATAACAAGTGTGTTTTTCCTAATGCAACACAAAATGCCACTTTTAATGACGACTGCAGTCTCAGAATTATATAACCTCCCCCCCTCCCCTAAATAGAACTCCTCATGAGTTCACACATTTGCAATTTAGGTGTTGTGTCAAACACATCTGAATGTGACTCATTAAGTGCTTCATTAGTTCTATCAGATGTGCTTGAGATAAAACACATTGAATACCTGGACAGGCTACAGGTTTGTCACAAGTTCAAAGAGAGTTGTCTAAAACGTTAAGAGAAGAGATTACCAGATTATGCTTTGCATAAACATGGAAAAAGATACCAAAGACATGGCAAGAATATTCCTAGTGATACATTTGAAAGAATAGTTTGCAAGATCAAAGTTATAGCAGTTCTGGCTACACTACCTGGACGTGGCAGAAACAGAAGCACAGATCACTGGCTGCCACCAGATTCCTGAGGAGGCAGGTGGTCAAAAACCCTTGACTAACCGCAAAAGACCTGCAGCAAGATTTGATGGCAGCAGGCACTGAGGTTTCAGTTTGCACAGTAAGGTGCATACTAAACACCAAAGGTCTCCATGCCCGACCTCCAACACGTATACCTTTACTGACCCTGAAGAAAAGTCGACTGCTGTATGCTCAAAACCATATAAATAAGCCACAGAAGTTTGGGGATTGCGTTCTGTGGAGCAGTGAAACGGATCAGCGGTATGCCTGGACGAGGAAGAATTAACCATACGCTGAAAAGAGTTTACCCTGCCACACTGAAGCATGGCAGTGGCTCGGTGATGCACTGGGGCTGCTTTGTCTCCGTAGGCACTGAAGGCATGCAGCTTGTGAAGAGCATGTTGGATTCAATCAAGTATCAGGAAATCCTAGGAGAAAACATCATGCCTTCTGTGAGGAAGTTGAAGTTTGGGCATCACTGGGCCTTCCAACAGGACAATGATCCCAAGCATATTTCAAAATCCACCAATGCTTGGTTTCAGAAGAAGCCCTAGGCTAAGATTCCTCGGGAACACTACCAGAAGATGGTGTCCGACTATGCATCACATTTGGAGCAGGTCAAGTGAAAATACCACTGTTTTATATCAGTTGTGTTGAACTATTTATATTGTTCTTGTTTGATTAGTCTGTTTCAAACAGCTAAAGGTTGTACTTTTTGCACACTAATACTTCTGACTGCAGTTGTATATGAGACATATTATTATTGCACAGAAGTACTTACAAATATAAAATACATATGGGGCATAAAGACAAGCTAAATAAATGAGTGGAGATGTTAAACAGAATAAGTGCAAAAGCTTCCAAACCATGATGCGATTAAGAAACATCCAACTATGCTCTGTGGAATGTGTATAAATGCTGAAGAATCCCGGCTGACCTTGAGTTTGGATTAAGATGGCAAGAGGAAAAGATATAACATTGAAAGAGGGTTCATTACTGGGGCACAGACTGAAGGAGCTTCAGTCACCAAGACTGCTCAACTGGCTAGTGTTTCATTAGGTACAGTGGCTGAAGTGACATCTGAATTTATATCTCTGGGAAAGACCTCACTGAACACTGTTAGAAATTATGGTTGAAAGTGCCCGTTCAATAGCTGACGCTCACTGTGATGTGCAAGGAAAAACAGAAGAGCCACTGTTCCTCATGTGACTGTCAATGCAGGATGTAATTAGACTGCATCAGCAAAAACAGTCTGTCCACAACTACATACAGAGGGGCATTATAGTAGGGTTGCAGTACATAAACCCCTCATTACAAAGACGAATGCACACTTGATGGTTTAGTGTAAGAAAAAAAGCAAATAACATGAGCACTGGTTTACAAAGATGTGATGCAAGGAATGTAATCAGGTGAGTCCTCCTTCACCATATTCTCTACGTAAGTGCACATATATGGCAAATGAGTGGCACTAGCCTGAACACGTGACAACTACAGTAACGGGGTCCCATTCCTCTGTTATGATATGGAGAGCATTTACTTGCTAAATTTAGATCCAATTCACTCATTTAGGGAATGGGTCACCTCAAATCCAGCATGCCTCCATCCATAGGCACAAGGAACCTATCAGAAGGGTTTGAGTGATATGAAAATCATGGAATCGCTATCACCAGATCTCAACCCAGGTGAACACCTATGGGAGGTTTGGATGGTTTGATGCTGATGATGGTGGTGGGGAGTCTAAACCATCCAAGGGAAAATTGAGGGAAAATTATTTGGAAGAATATTGTTCTGTTTCTGTCCCTCCATTATAGTTCCATGGACTTGTAGAGTATATGCTAGGTCACACTCAATGGCAATAAGGACTATGTGGATCTCAGCAATTGCCCAGTTCATAAACTTAACTAACTCCAATGTGTGCTCTTGCCCAGTGAGTAATTGGATGTCCTTATGAATTGGTAATGGATGAGAAGGCAGTAATATATAAGAACCTCTTGAGGAAGTCCATAAAGAAGACTCAGAGCCTCCATACTCCTTGGTCCAGCAGTCACAGCAACACATCTATGGATCTGTGCTATACTATGGAGAGGGGTCATTATGCTAATTGTTCTAGATTGGGGTATTAGCTCTATTGTTAGCTTGATGGTAGCTTCAGGCCTTTTTTCCTGCCTTAATTATCGGTGAATGTAAAACTAAATACAGTTTGTGGAAGATAAATGTTACATGAGATAATGTTAACAAATATTAATCATGTGGAAGACACTGTGTTAAAGCTTAATGCTTCATTGTAATCATGCACACCAGATGGGCCAAAATCTGTACAAGATAGTTTGTAGATTTTCCTGCAGAGGTACACCTACTAAAGCTGCCGATTAACTGATAAATTGAGTCAAATGTGTTAGAACAGGGAAATTACCAAACTGTGCTGGACTCTTGCCCTCCAGGACTGGAACTGGCCACTCCTGACTCCTTACTAGGTAACATGAGTACATCTCCCTGCGGTTGAGTTTCAGCCTGTATTGGGCAGCAGCCATCCCTGTCACATTCTAATCCAAATGAGTTGGCAACATGGAGCTCTTGGACAGATTAATGCATTTTAGCTTACGGTTTCAGAGGAAGAGCATTGTGTTTTGGTAAAACGGCACATCAGGGAGAAGGGATTACAGTACTTCTTGCTTATTGAAGAAATTGCTGGATTTTAGCAGTATCCGAAAGGAGCTCCTCAAACTCTGAGAATTCTGCCAAAACTTGAGAACTGAGAATCAATCAGCCACTAATGCGATCGAATGCTTTTGCGCTGTTCACTCGAGTTTGTGTAAGGGACACAAAGCGGCGCGTGACCATTTTATAATATCAACTCTAGGCCAAGACAAAATGAACAACTTGGATAGCTCAATTTAAAAACATGCTGGGGCACCAAATGAAACAGTTATACATTTGGCAAGAATCTCATACCATGTGTATTATGTAACTGCATAGATTAAGCCTCTGGAAAATAAGCATATTCATGCTGTAGAACAGACTGGGATGTATCTTCTAATAGCTAGTAGTTGAAAGCTCAGTGCTGCACAATGATGCCTGTGGCATACCCAGCCCAAATTGCCTGTGAACTGGAAAACGATGTTTGTGGCCTAATTCTGTTTTTTTTCTTGGGTTCCATATATGAAATGTGGATTCAAGTACCAAAAACAATCATAATTCATTTATACACAACCATTTTCCAACTTTTCTTTATTACTGTCATTATGCCTGTAAGACTGATATATGTAAATGACCTTGGTTCTGATTGGATGGGTCTTATTTAAGAAACACAGCCTTCAGATTCAGGTGGCTACTCAGGAGTTATTCCAAGTTCTTTGGATTTGGAAGCCACTCCTAGATCTCTCATTATAGAAAGACCACCAACGTGTCCTTTTGTACATAAAATAGATGTAGCCAACAGTCTGGATTTGGTCAGCACCCAATTAGCTGAGGGAGGCTTGATCTGGATCACAGTAGAGTTATGCTGTTTGCTGAATGACAGATAGCTACCAAGCAGCTAATTAGCAGTGCACCTGGTCTCCTGCATTCAAAGGGAATGCTGACATGCTATTAATTATAGCCCTGATCCTGAACTGATGAGAACATCAATACATGTGCTGCAGTTTTGACCATAAATCCTGCGGAGGATTGCTCAGTTTCAGTTTCGACGCGGGAAACATCTTAATGCAGATTTGCATAGACAACTCACTCATTACAGGCTTGTGAATACACTGATGGCCTGGCATAGGGAGAGCTTAATGTTAGAAGCCCACTCCTGTGTTTACCAGGTATAAACCTTGCTTTATTCCAGTGCCTGGTGTTTTTTTCCCCCTTCTGTCTGTTTTTCTGTGCGTATAACTGTAGACCTTCTTTCACCGCCTCCATAATGGGTATGAAGACAATAAAAGTTTCATCAACTTCCATCATTGTAAATCCAATAGAGAAAGTTATTGGATCATTTTTGTTTTCGGTTTCGGTTATGATGCCATTACATTTGAAAGGGCAGAAAATAGAAAGAAGCTTGATCCGGAGTGTATACTGAGAGGACTGAAAATAAGTCTTTGCTGTGAGAGCATGCATTTAGAGGTGGAATATGATCAGCAATACAATATTCATTTTCCATACTAATGAACCCTAGTAATGTGACTAACAGGACTCACTGTTCCTCATATGGGATTCTGGCATGTGACAGGTTGACAAGTAAGCCGCAGTAAGCCATTATTATGGTGCAGTGAGAGGGGGCAGTAATGACTCATCACGGTGAAGTAGAGAGTTACTGGTCCTATTTCTAGTTTGGGCAGCATGAATGCTGACCTCCTGCACCACTGCTGTTGTTCTCTTGAACAAAGCACTTAACCCCGAGCTGCTTCAGCAAACCTGTCTCCTCTGTTCCACTGGAAAACAGCAGGAACTGGTCAATGGCCCTGCCATGCATAGAGAAAGCATTAAAATGTGGCAAATATATGGGGAATAGGCAGCCACCGCAGTGACAGCCTGAAAGTGTTTTATGTTGAATAATAGAGATTAGACACTCTAATGTGTCAAAAAGGTGTTATTAAAGTAACAACTGCCCAATAGTTAACCAAGCAACCTATTTTTTCTTCTAACTTCATTTGAAGGTTATTTATAACACTTGCATAAGCACTGAATGGCATATTTCTATAGCTTGTAGGTTAAGTTTATAAGGTTGCATGACAATTACATAAGCCATGTATAAAGGCTTCATCTAGTAAACAGCAGCTGTCATAAAGACTGTTTTTGCCATCTTCAGTGTCACCTATATCAAGTAACATGGGTTTTTGTTGACATTTTGTGTCATCACACTTCATGGGGTGAAATGACACAGTATGTTATTTCATTTTTATTTTTTATCTTTCATTTATATTTTTTATAAAGCTGCTGTCAGAAGAAAACCTGGTATTTGCAATTTTCATATTTGAAAGCATCTGTTACCCTTTACATTGAGTGTAAATTTTATGATAAACGGACAAAAAGAAATGTCCCAAAAAGTCTTGTTAGACTAACATTAAAAGTAAAGTTATCATTTTAGAAATATGAGGTTATGTTCCGACAGCAGAGACATAATGGTAAGTAGGGTATGATAATGCACTTTTCCCAATAGTGCTGAACATTTCTTCTCAGATTAGACTAGTCAAGAGTGCTCCGCATGAAAACAACTTTATTCCTCTTTAAACAGCAGGTCAAGAAAGAGAGAGAGCGATAATTTCATGATTTGAAATGAAGACTTTTACTATTAAATACTGTATAATATACATTTGTTACAATTTTGGATACAACAAGTTTTTCAAGAGAACCACATAGGAAATGGAATTTCAGGTGTGTTTCAAATGTAACCCCCCCCCCACCACCCACCACCCACCACCCCCGCCCAACAGTATATGTCAGGAAAAATGAGAAGGTTCTTGGAAGTGGCCTATAAGGGATTTTGAAACAAAATCTGTGAAAGACACTTTACATTTTCCTGTTGCTTTAAAAACGATGTCAGATGTCCTGACACATTACATGAAACATGCAAGAGTGACTAACCCCTAAATTCATTCAATTAAGAATGTAGACTCCCCAGTGCTCAATTTGCAATCACGGTGTAGAAAAATGTATTCCTTTGCAAAGAATGATCACTGAAAGTAATACAAAGGTCAGCATATTAATTTAAACTGGGTTTCATTTCACAGTCTGCCAGCATGAGCTCTGTCATTTGTATCCTTTGCCAGAAATTTGTTCTGTTATACATTTAACAGTGTACCGATCATGTTAAGGAGCCCATTAGTAACAGCAGAGCCATGATTAGAGAGTGAAAATATCTGATACTGGAAAAGCCTCATGCCAGACCGATCAATTCCAAGCAGTTTTGGGTTTTTAGAATCAAAATAACTTACTTGTGAAAATGAAACCCATATGCTTGAGCAAACAATTGAATGAACACCAGGCCAGCCCAGAAAGGCCACTGTTTTGCAATGACAATTCAATGCTGCCCTTTCCAGCACTGTTTCCCTTTTTTTGGTAATTTTGAAAAATGATATGTGCAGTTAAATACAAAAGAGTGAGTGTTTGTCTTTCCCTGTTGATAGTGTGGTAAAGGCTTAGCCCTGCCTCTTCCAAGGTTATATGCTGCGTGGTATTGCTCAGAATGCATCAGTTGTCCATCTGGGTCCTATGGTTTGATCTTCCTCATTCATCTAAATTCACATGCCACTAGACAGCTGTTGGGACCATACATCATTGACAATCAGAGACAAACTCCTCCTGGCTTTGGACTGGAGCCCAGTTTTTGAGCCATGGCCTGACATCTCTGGGCCTAGCTTCCCAAAATAATCACTGGATGAAAATCATTATATTACATGAAGCTGACCATTTAACAGTGCTACAGTGCCACAAGTAATAATCACTGTATGGTATTATGATAATCTTCGATCTTTGTGTTGTGAGGATTTTGGAAAACATGGCATATTGTATTATTATTAATTATTAGTTTAGAATTATTAATACCGACTTAATAATGGGTTTTGTTGCTTATACTGTAACATAATATATTTGGACATATTAACCATTAACCATTAACTTTAATGAAGGCCTTTAGGTTATTCAGTGGTTTGGGGGGGATTGGTGTTGCACCCCTAGTAGTCTCCAACTCACCTGTGGACTGTAGGAGGAAACCGGAGCACTCCGAGGAAACACACACAGACACAGGGAGAACATGCAAACTCCACATAGAATGGGAACTGAACCTAGGCCCTTCTTTCTGTAAGACAACAATACTATCCACTGAGACTCTGTGCCGCCCTTATTGCATTTTTTGCCTGTTTTGACTCTATTACTTAGTTATAGTTATTATATTACAAACAATAAGTGAACATTCTATTTTGTTATTAGTCTGTAAAACTTGATCAAACGTTTAATTAGAAAAAAAGAATAGCTTATTTTCAACAGAACCTAAAAACCCTAGCCAGCAGTACAGTTTTGACTAGTTGTAAACACATAAAATTATGCTATTTTCAATTTAAACACAAATATATATATATATTTAATTGCAGAAAATCTGTGTGTTTTGGTACCGACAATTCATAATATTACACACTGATTTTCAGACTTTGGGACACTTGGGATGTAACTACTCACCATGAG
Organism: Semaprochilodus insignis; assembly: GCA_034552555.1. Lineage (NCBI taxonomy): Eukaryota > Metazoa > Chordata > Actinopteri > Characiformes > Prochilodontidae > Semaprochilodus > Semaprochilodus insignis. The sequence continues at coordinate 24,522,883 of CM067476.1, read as the reverse complement.
ACCATGAGGGACAGGGATGCAATCTCACTTACTGCTCTAAATGCAGGGGCATGGCTAAAATAAGTCTCCACCCATAAACCAAAATGTGATGACATTTAAATGGGACAGCAATTTTTGGATAAAATATTTTTTATTTAAATATTAATTTCCTGATCAATCCAATTATTTCAAAACTACTTTCACAATTTAGGGATTAGGGCTTGGGGCAGACACTTCCCAATAGAAAGTACCCTATGAATGGTTATTTTATGTATATTTAGCCTAATACTATCATAGTTGATGGCTTAGGTTCATATACTGTACATCATAAGTTAATATCTAAGGTCTGAATTCCTACTTGTTTCCGTTTTTTTGTCTACTGTGGGGCTGCAATTTGGTAGAATGGTCCATACAAGGAGGATACAGTGCAGACTGACATACTAGAAGCTAGATGGCAAAAGATATTTTAGAATATGTTTTATGTAGTATTTCAAACTCAGGAACCCCATGGAGTTATTAAAAGATATGGTTATCATCCATGAAATACAACCACCACTTTTCAAACACAAGGTATTCCTGGTATTAGAACTTCATTTCCAATGTTATACAGCTTCCTTACTAGTTGTGGGACCATCAGCAAATCCATTCTTCATTCTGGACACAAAACAAGCAAACAAACAAACAAACAAACAAATAAATAAGTTCAAATTTCTAAGTAGACAACATCATGATAGAGTCATTACATGTATCTTCAACAAATTGAAAACATGGGAATTCCAAACTTTCGAATAGACTATATAACACTTTACTTAAACTCTGTTACATAACACTGATATAATCATGTCATGGACATGTCACATGTCATATATGGTCATGAGTTATAATCTCTGATTATGGCTAGTGATATAACAGTGCAACGTCAGTGTCATAACTTTGAATGTTTTTTAATAAGCAAATGTAACAAGATTTAAAAATGAGTATGAAAATGACAGCAATGAAATATTACGGTATGTAGACTAACTATTTACTTGATTTTCCACTTATAAACAAAGCTAAATGATGTGATCCTTAATACTTAAAAAGTAGAGCCAGTAAAAACTACAATGTATGGATAAGCGCTCTGATGTCTGTGTGGGATTGATGACTTTTTTTATTGTGAGAGAAGGGTGCAGAGTTTGTGTCTGCACTGTTTAAGTCAAACTGGCCAGCTGGGTGTTTGCATGGTCATATGGTGGAGCTGAGTGCTTAGCATTCTCCTCAGAGTGTGTTAGCATGTTGACGGTGCTACATGGCTTGTATTTTAATAAGTTGCAGCAGTTGGATGCACATTGTGAGAGAGACTGCAGTCATGGCTTTGTGATATGACTAAACTGAGAGGGAAATGATGCAGTCTTTGCAGTGCTCTTATATAACATCATTTTTATTTTAAGAATTGACATGACATGATCTCTGCAAGAGCAAAGTTGGGCTTTATTGCTGAGACCTGAGCTCATCAGAAGTCAAAGCATGGAGTATAAATGGCTGAGCTCTCATGGGGCAGGCAGCATGGCATAGTTCCCCTCTCTCTCCACTCTCTGTCCATACAGAGTGCTGCTAGCCAATAGAGGGTGTCTGTTATCTCACGTAAACAGATCAGCACAGTTAGCGCTGTCTTCCAAGCTCATTCAGCTGCCTATGACACTGCGTGTTTACTAGAAACAAATGGAATAATGCCAGAACTCTATCTTCTCCTATGCCAAAATCGAAAACCATTCAGCTTGTAGCATATCGCAACACCTCAACACTCCATAACACGTAACAAAGGTCATGGTCCAGTTAGTTCACCAAAATGGTGCAATATGCCTTTCAGCTTTCTTTTTTTCCAGCAGGCCTTTACAAAGGAAATACTGTAGTGCTGTTAGTTCAGGAATTAATATTTTATGGTACCGTGTTTGTTTTGCCCTCTGGAGTGTTTGTCCAGGGATTCAGAAATGCTGCCTGCGCCACTCTAACACAGCACTTCAAGCCAATAAAAAGGACATACAGTAATCTATAGCACACACTGTTTAGAATATAGCTTTACAGCCTTATAATTCACAAAGGGACATTTAATGTCAAAGTAAATATATGAGCTACACTGGAACAGGTTTGAAAACACAAAACACTGTGTTCCCTTTTGGCAAAAAGCAATTCCTTTTTTAACATCCATACAGCTGTGTAAAAATACTGAAGCATGGCTTGTTGTTTTACGAATCAAATGAAAGTGGTGATTATAGAGGGGAGCACTCCTTAAAGCCATTTAATCTATGTTGTGGCAGGATTTTAATACAATAAATATCAACTGGACAGTAAATTAAGGTTTTCTGGGACTAATATCCCAAAGTTAAACAGTAGTTTTCAGGACTAGTAAGTTTCCATCGATTTTCCAACATTTTCAATTGTGTATGCCAAGCTGCAGCAGCCACATTTGTGGAGCACCTCTGATACACCCATTAAATGTGAACAAAAAAGCATGTTGTTCAACCTGGAAACCATAGCCAAACAGTGTGCGAGATTTTGAGACTGAACAAGACCTTGTTGTCATAAGTTATTGACAATTTATTATTATTATTATTATTATTATTATTATTATTATTATTATTAATGTTTCCATCTCTAATTTCAAGCATTTTACAAGTGACTTCACAGCCTACTGATAAGAAAACATGACGGATCACATTTCGCTGCCATATAGAGCAGTCTGAGCACTTTTCATTTAGAAAGGCTGTAGTAGTTTCTGGGCTCCTCTCTATTTCTGTAAGTGATGAAAAAGAACAGCATTTCTTATAAAGCTGTCTCATCTCCTTCTCAGTCCAGCTAAACCTCTCCGCCAATGTGTTAGTGTTTGTTGTAAGAGGACTTTTTTTATGATAAATTTTTTATTATTAGTTTTAACACTTATCACAGTACACCACATGCAACGGAGGCAAACAGAAACAAGGGCAGTCCAAAATCATTCTCATGTAACATAAACGTAGTCATAATCACACCACAAATGTACACAGGGCAATTTCCAATGGCATACATCTAATGAGCTAATAGTATCTCCCTAGTGTTCATACAGTTGTATCCCATGCCAGTACAGTTGCTGGTTTAGCTTTATTCAATATTGCAGTAGTCTGTTTAAGAGAGACAATATTATGATATAATAATATCTGTTGTTGTGGAAGTCTTATATTTGGATTGAACTAGTTATGTATAAAAGTTTTTAGCAGCAGTTTTGAGCTACTATAAACAAAGAGAGGGATTTAATGTTAATCGAGATTTTCAGCATATTAGACAATATGGGTAATACATAATCCCTGAATTTACTAATCATGTTGTAAAAGGACTCGAGGGAAATCTCTCACATGATGCTAAAAGTATACGTAAGTGATTTCTCCTGTCTGAGAGAAATTGCAGAGAAATTGTTTCAGGTACTGACAACAATTTTTAACACAAAATAAAAAATATTTCTGACAACATTCAGAAAATATTATATTTTATGTTTTCATAGACTATGTTTGCAAACCTTTTGAAGCATTAAAATGTGTTTTGTTTTCATACACCTCACACAATTTATGTTTTCAAATTTACTGTGGACCCTTCAATGTCAATGTCATATCAATATCATAACAAAACTTGGTAACAGTCATAGATAAATAAATAAATAAATACATAAATAAACACATTAAGTGTTGGCTACCTAACTTGACGTAATGCATTAGTTAACATAAGGTAATACATTAACAATTGTTAACTAATGCTAACTAAACATGTAACAATTAGTAAACATGTAGTTGTTGTATGTTTAGTTAAGATTAGTTAAGCATTGTAACCATTGTTAATGTATTACATCACTAATCCACTACCGATAATTAGTGCATTATGCATAAAGAGTTACCCAAAACTTCATATCTCATAAATAGTAGCTTTATGTCCTTTACTCTGGATCATTTGTCATGAAAAGCTCACATGATATAAAAGAACTGGGATTTATGTTCAGGGTTATGAGAAAGTAATGCATTTAAAGTAGAAGAAATCTCTCTTTAGGGTCACATTTGAGCAAATAAGACAAATTAATTTACTTTACACTACACTGAATCATTTGATTATTGCTCATTGATTATTTGAAAGCCCTAGGAGGAATATATGCAAAATATGTTCCACTACAATTCTGAATATACCTGACTAACAACCTGCATAGGTCACAGACCTGCATATACATCACCCATTCCCTGAGCCAGTCTGTTTCCGATAAGCATAAAATGGCCACTGAGCATTATATCCCCTATCTTGGCCTAAAAAAAAAAGTTGATGACAATGAAAAATAGATTTTCAACACTTTAACATTGTCTTAAAAAGAGCTAGCTGCATTCATTGATCCATTTATCATTGCTGTTAATGTTAAGTGGTGCGTACAAGTGAAGAGCAAGCCCTCCAGTTGCATAAAATCTCCACAATTGAGGGATAGCAATTACTGACTTGGCAGTATTCAAAGCATGCAGTTTAGCCAGGACTACCACTGATCATTACAATTTTGCCAAAAATGCTGACTGCGGTGGATGTGAAGGCAAGGATTATAGTATCATTTTTCTCCTCTGTCACACACACTGTGGGACATATGTGTGTTCGTGTGCTGATTTTCTGAACATAATACTTCGGATCATTTAAAATAGAATGGCCCTGTGTCCTACTGATGTCTTTATAGAACATTTAGCAGCAAATCATGTATTTGTAAAAGGCACTGAGAGCATAGGAGTCTGTAGGTCATGCAATATGAAAGGGTATTTAGAAACCCATTTATCTGGTAATATCAGATCAGGGACTATAAACTCTGTCTCATTTAAGTGCTCATAAGGAGGTACAACATTCTCGTGAGTAAAATTTGAGAAATTATAATACAAATAGGATCATGTGGTGAGGTCATTAGTAATCAGTTTTGTTCCAGTCTGTCGTTTTAATGTATCTACATCAGACACCACATGGCCAACAAAGTATGTGGACATCCCTTCAGCTACACCCATTGCTAACAAGTGCATACAAATCAAACATGCATATCGTTGAAAAAAACTTCATATCTCCTTTATTGTTGTTTTTCCAGTTTTTTAAAGGTACCTGTTGCCCCTAACACTGTGTTCAAATTTCTTGATGAACAGATTAAAGGAAATGCCCCAAAATGACTTGGAAAAAAGTCTAGTTCCATTGCTTTACATTACAAAGTAAAAAAAATAACTAAATAAAAAAAAAACCTTTAAAGTTGGTATTTGGAGATAAGAGGTTTTGTTCCAACAACAGTGATATGATCTATTAATCATATAACCAAATGATCTCTATAGACAAACATTGGCAATAGCATAAAACACATCTGATCTTAATGACTTTTAGTCTGGCACTGTCATAGGATGCCACTTTTCCAACAAGTCAGTGTATCAAATGTGTTAGAGCTGCCCTGGACAACCGTAAATACTATTACTGTGACGCTGCTGAGCTATGAGACAGGCAAGGCCATCTGCCCAAGGCCATCTGTACACTTACTATGGAGGTCCATACTGCCTTCGGAAGCACAAGAACTGTACCTTAGAAGCTTCACAGATTGGGTTTCCATGGCCGAGTGGATACATACACAAGCTACAAACAGCAGTGTAGGTTTGTAGCATGACTACACAGTATGACTACTTCATCAGACAACATTACAATATACAATATAATACACCAGTCATTTCATGTAATACCTTGCTGTGAGAGAGCCATTAAACTCCTCAGATGTCTGGTTCCTCCACACCCTCACTGTGAATGATTTTGACTTTCAGCACATATGAATGTAATGTTTGAGTGTGCACATACATTTAGCTTTGCAGTGTATATGATGTATAGCTGATGTTGGTTGAGTGCAAAGGGAGTGACATTATTCCAAAATGTATGTTACATTACAGTGGTCATTTTATTGTTTCCATGGCAACTATGCATGCCTGGAGACTGCTAAATCATACCTGGAACTTTTGAAAATATTACTATTTTTTATCTGCTTCTCTAATTTTGAGAACAATATAGTGCATTACTGGGTGGCTGGTTAATGTAATTTAAGGAGTACTGTACGGTAATATTGAAATTAGACATGAATAATTCATCAGGAAGCAAAGAAGATAAAAAATGATTTATCTCAATAATGATTTAATATTCTATAATAACTCGGAGAGTCATATTGAAGCAGCAGACTTGTCCTCTCACCCTTTATCTAAATAAAATCTGACTCAGTGATTTTATAATACACATACTATGAGTTTTCATTATGATAAGGACAGCTTGCCATACGCAGTGAAGTGCCACTATAAACGGCGGGCCAAATGAAGTCTTTGTTTCTGATGTTTCAGAAACTCAGGCTTCAACAGAAGTCATATTAATAATTTCACATGGCAAACTTTTAACTTTTCACTCACTGTGCCATGGGCCTATTGCCAGCAGTAAAGCACGCAGTCATACAAATCCACAAAGCCAGGCCTGAACATTATCGCAGGCTCAATGGAAGATATTAATGGGCCTCCCTCAGTCTGCAGCAGGCACGTTATGACAGTTTTATGCTCTACACGCTGTCAGTGCACTGTTTGGACTGTGGCTCCCTGCAATGCTTGCATAGCCAGAATTTTGCATAACCTCAGTTGCCTGTAGTCATTCCATCTGTTTCTGAAAGGCTGTAACACGAACAAAGGAACACGCGCACGCACACACACACACGACCACTCTGAATTTTTGTATCAATATAAACGCACATTTCACAAAGCAGCTTCTAAAACATCATTGTACGTTTCAGAGCAAATGTGTTTTGCAGATATGGAACACTGTTTAGCATTAAACCAACATTAATATAGGAGCGCACACACATAGATGAGTCTACAAATAAGTAATCACACAGACTGTACTTTCCTTTCTCTTGCCTGTCTTCTTGCATTGAAAACATTGCAGGGAATGCTGTGAGGGGGATGCCTGCAACTAAGACATGTTCTATTTATTTATTTATTTATTTATTTATTTATTTATTTATTATTTGTTTATTCATTCGTTCGTTCATTCATTTTTTTATTCATACAAAATGTACTTCACATTGTAAAGGGATGGTTTTGTGAAAAAACATCAGTTGCCCACTTACCCAAGCTGATCAGCTGAGACATGTTTGGTGTCCAAATTGTAACACTGGGAGAGCTAAAGAGGCAGGAAGCATGTGCAGGTCCGAAGGCTTATTGAAAACTCCAAAGAAAGCGCATCCGCAAAGGTGTCAAAACAAGGGAACAACACTAATGACCAAAATAGTAAGATAGAAAGAAAACAAAAGAGTAATTGGCATGAAGTAAACTAGAACACAGTCCGAACATAACAACACAGGGCCTAACAAAACAAAACACCCAAGAAAACACAAATAGTGGTATAAGTATGTGGACAATAAACACCTGGGGCTAACAAGAGGGCGGGGCTATAAATTACACACAGGGGATCAAGGTGACAACAAGGCAGGGCAGTTGAGCAGACGCAGGCTGTGTTCGAAATGGCATACTACATACTACTGGCGCACTAAATCTACCTAAGTAGTATGCAGTATACTGTATGTGACCAAATTGAAGATCTACAGTGGAGCTATCTTTGTGGTGTACTGAATCCCATCATGCACTGCAGCCTCACCATGTTGCGTCTTTAGTTTAAAGTCAGACCTAATGTTGTTAACATGCTTATATTTTGCATTAAAACAGTAGTGTAGCTTTGTAGAATGAATATACAGTATTTTCAAAAAACCTTTTCAGCCAAAACTTCACCAAACAATATTACAATATACAAAATATGATACACCAGCCATCGTATTCAAAATCATTTCATCTAATAACTTTCTGTGAGAGAGCCATTAAACTCTACAGAGCTCTAATTCCCATCACCATCACTGTGAATGATTTTGACTTTCAGCACATATGAACGTGATTTTTCAGTGTGTACATACTTTTAGCATTGCAGTGTATATGATGTATAGCTAATGTTGCTAACAAATAGTATAAGTCAATAGGCACCCAAATCTTTTCCATGAAGACATCTCCAAAACTTCCCTCAACCATCTCGAACCACATCTTCACATCTTCAGTTCTTCATTAAGATTGTACAGATACTTGGTTTAAAACTCAAATGAAATGTGAAACAGAGAAATATTTTAAATAGCTGATATGAAAAATGTCCTCTTATGGGCATAAAGAAAAAAGGAAGAAAGAAACATATTTACAATCAGAACACACTCAAAACACAACTTTAGAATCTGCTAGGTATTACCTAATATGATAAAGCATATTGTAATTTCATACTGATTTACTTTGTTAAAAACAAATCTATGAAAGGACCAGATTCTAAGATTTAGATTAATATCACATTTGTGTTTGTAAGCAGAAGAGCAGATATTTTATCATGCTATGAATTTGATGAACAGGTACTATTGTGCCTTGTTTGGCAGAATGAAATACGTCCTTCAGTTTTTTGCCAAAAAAAACAGCCAGCAGTGCAGACTTAAACCTGTCAGTGGGATATAAATCAAATGTAATGTAATTCATTACGGAACAAACTATGTCATTAATTATTGCATTTAACTAGCATAGCAGAACTTTGATAACAACTCTAGACTGCTGTAGAGTAATTAAGAATCACTTTGTGTTTAAATTGATGGTACCTAAGCATTCCTTTAGAATTGGGAGTTGGAAAACATTTCCATCGTCTGTGTTATTAGACTGGCATGCTGGCCTTGGTGATGGTTTGAGGTACAGCAGTTGGCCTGCGCTGCAGTCTGGGCTGTTTGTATAACAAGTCCAATCTCCTCCCACCCGGGGTGCCACTGGCACATGCTTTCATATCTGAGGGACACTCGCCTTTGAAAAAAACTTCTGAGAGGAACCCCTCTGCTCTCAGAGCCATGCATTTAGTCCAAGAGCCTGTTACATCTCATTTGACACACCAAATAACACAGTAACTCTTTGGAAGGTTACACTGTGGAAGAAAGTTATTTTGCTATCAGTTATCATTAGATGATGCTGACTGCTGACTAGAAAGATGCAGCAAGTTAGTAGCCCATTTCTCCATTTCATCCAAAGCTTAAAATAGAATGTAGAGAACACCTTTATGTACAATTACTGTGTATTTGCTGAATTTAACACTCTGGAAAAAGTAATACATAACATGTAGCCTGTGCTTTATTTTATTTATATTGAATCTATTTTTCCTAATATGTTAAATGTTAGTTTGATTACATGAATTACTTGAATACCACACCTAACGTATCCTTACAGTGTGACCATTCCCAAGCATGCAAGATATGTATATTGTGTGAAATTAATTACACACTCTAATTGGAGATATTTTGGCAATAACTGAGGTTGTGTCTCAATTTCTCATTATGTTGAAAGAGGTTTTTGCCAACGTCCAGTCTCATAACAATTACAAAAGAGCAGATATGTGGGTAGAGCATGGCAAGATCAATTAGTGGACTGTTGAGCTAATCACTGGCACTACAACACTCGGACTACTTCCAAACAAATAGTCACTAGTGAGTTCTTAACTCTGAAAGTAAAAGGTAGCGATAGAATGACCTTGGCCTGGTACTTCCAGCCATGCTTGAAGAGTGTCCTTGACTTTTGGCAGAAAAACAGCATAGTAGAGAGGTCCTTAGGGCATTTGTGGATTAGATTGCTTTGCCTAGGACTGTGTGGAATTGGTAAAGCCACCTGGGCAACAAGCTTTCAACTACAATACAATGACTAGTTGAGGTTGCAGGTTTTGAAAGGTTTTTGTGATGCATTTGTCTCACCATGAGTGTGTGTGTGTGTGTGTGTGTGTGTGTGTGTGTCTGTGCTCACAAATAAAAGAGACAGACACAGAGAGAGAGACAGAGAGAGAGAATTGCAGAGAGATATGTCATCTTTAATAGATAAACAGTTCTACCAATTTATTCCACTGAACAGGAAAAAAAAATCTTTTTTTCACTCTGAAAATATCTGAGCAAGTGGGCCTTTCCACTTCCCTTGCATGCCGGACAAAGGTGTGCAGCGGTCAGCCTTTATGTGGAAGGTTCAGGACTCTGTGGAGCCCTGTGGCACTCTATAGGCAGTGACAGAGTCTGACTGTGCTGAGGACTAACTCCTGCGGAAACATCACGCCTCCCTTGGCAGGGAGTCTCTGGAGGACAGATGCAGGAGCCAGTGCCAGCGAGTGTTTTAAGTTGCTCTTTGTGAAAGGGGAAAAAGAGGGATGTTCTTTGCACCCTCTCGGTATGGGCAGCTGGATCTGCAAAAACCTCCAGAAATGACTCTCCGCTTCAAGTGATGAAGTTAAAGGCGCAGGTTGCATTGCCGAGAACATTCTTCATCTTTTGGGGGAATATGAACAATATCCAGCAATGGCCTTTCTAGTAGTCTCCAGGTACCTTACACAGTGGAAATTTGTGATTGGTGTATATTGTATATAAAGTCACAGCTCATAGCACCATAATAGTAGCTTTACAGAGGAAGGAAAGCATGGTTCATAAGTTAATGTAACAGGAATTTATTCAAAGCAACTTTGGGCCATTTCTACCAGTCCTGTTCTATTGATCATGTTTGAATCAACAATGAATAACTTGCTGTTTTGTCTGGAAATTATATGACTGAGTGGTTTTAAACATCATCCCTCTTGTTTCTGGTAACTCCCCAAGATGTTCAACTTTGAAATATAAAGGAATTGAATGCTTCCACATGGAATGGACACTTTGGACTGTGGGTGGGAAGCAAACAGAGATATTTATACTATAACTTCATTTTAAAGTGCTTTTAGATTTTTATAGATGGTCTGCAAATTTACAAAGCCCAAAGTACATGCCAGAAGGAGAAACCCTTTCCCACAGAAACCACTTTTCTCAGTTGCCTGAAACCTCTGACTGGCATTCCACCACTCTTCTCTGTTACAAGGCAGTGCTGTCTCATAACACAATTCTTATTGCCCACCTACTGGCAAGCATGGCACAGCCTTACACAACACACAGAGAACTAAAACTGTAAAAGCTTTAAATCCACTCTAAAATGCCTTGCTCCAGTCCAGCTTGCGAAAGTGGATTGTGTCTTTTAACTTGTTCTACCTGACTTTCAGTGTAGGACTCTGGATCAAACTGCACAACTGACACGATCATAAGAATAACCACAGCGAAACGGTGGGGGTGGAACTTGTAGCAATACGTTGCTCTGGTGGTTGACCAGTCAGAACAGAGTGGGCAAGCTAAGCAATCAGAGCAAACTTGACTCATCGGGAGGTGGGGCAGAGTGTTTCAGACAAAGGGTGAATACAGATTTACAATATGAGAAAAGTATTGTGTTTTGAGAAAACTGAGGCATGTAAATCTATTCTAGTGGCATCACAAATATACGATTATGAACATTGAAAATGATTTGATGATGATAATGTCTTTATGATATAGCCTGTTAACACAGTTACAGTAATGCTGATGAAGTGCGTGCATGCATAAACAAAATACTTTACCTTTCATATTGTCTTAGCACACGCAAACAAAATAGAACAGATAGAAAGAGTGCTAATACAACACTGAAAACACATTAGACATGCAATCTGCATTATTATTGCAGTAGTAATGTTTGGTACAAACAGGTGAAAACATATTACAAAAAAACATAATTTCACAGTCTATAAAGGCACATCACATTATGTAAACTGATTTAAATAGTGTGTTGTATCTTTATACCTTACTACTGAGCTACAACGTAGAGTTGGACCCGAGGAAGCACTGCAGGACCTGAACTGACCAAATTAAGGGTCCTATTTTGACAGTTTCAAAATTCACCAAAACTGACATCACTTATTATTACAAAGCAACTTCAATAAGTGAACAATTGTCTCCAGAGTGTACTCACTCTTTAAGAGCAATTTAAGATGCTAAAATAACTGGTGATTTTTGGGCCTTGGCCTTAGAATTAAAATGCATTTACATTACTTTATATTTTGAATTTGATACAATGTCCTGAACAATGTAAATGTGTCATACTAATGGACATGAAGCTTGCACGCTAAACAATGTATTAACCTACAGCGTAATCAAACCCATGGATAAACACATTATAATAGTGTTTATGTATCTATTGTCTTGAGGGAATCGAAATTCTGTTAGATTGTAAAAGATGTGTCTTATTAAGGAGAATCCAGAGGATTTGTCACATGTATCGACCTTAGCATTCACAAAACGGACACCTAAAAAGATCAATTAATCAAACCCATCCACCACACTAGGGTAAATGGATATGTGCTTGTTTTAGAGATAAAAAGCATTCATTAGTTACACCTATTAATTTTGCCTCTGTGCACATTTGAACATGCTCTTTCCAGCTCGAGCTGTCTGCTTCCTGCCTTGCCATTTGGGTCAGCCTTTATCTGCTAAACTGAAAGCAAGGTAGTGAGGTGTCAAAATCTCTCCCGATATAAAGGTCATGGACTAACAGCCACATCTACAAACAGATAATTAGAACCGTTATATGTTTCCTGTTAAACACACAACAAAACACGTTCCAATTGCTGGTGCACATTACCACGCCTGTGCTAAAACTGGCTAATGTGAAAATGAGTGAACTTGAACAACATGAGAGTGAGAAGTGATGCATTAGACACTACACTTTTTTAATCAGTTATACTCCATAACTGGAAAATGGGTGCATACCGCTGCCGTGCAAAGAAAACCTAGTATCTCCAAAACAGCGACTTCACAGTAAAAGACTAAAAGTTTGTAACTTTTAATGCAGGTTATTGCAGCAATACTTTATTCCGAACAACTTTAGAGTATTCCCATTGGTCCTTTTATCATGAAATTCACACAACAGTCACACAACATAAAGGGCAGCTGGTGTACTCAACTAGATATACTTGTTTTTTATTGTGGACGATATGGGCAAGAACTAACTTATGTCAATTTCAGGCTGACTGAATTATATGTATACTCTTAGAACTTAAGGCTCCTCAATGGTTCTTGGCTTGACATTTTGTTCTAAGAAATATTTTCATGTTTTCATGTATCTCCATTGCAGTATTCTTTGGTGACTCTTTCGTTCTTCTAAAAACGTGATCATCAAATCCTGCCCATGGCCAAGTTCTCTTGCCCCAGTCCACTCTCCAAAAGCATACAATTAGGCTAAGTAGCAGGTTAAAGCATTGTTTTAGCATCAACTAGTGAAGTGCATTGTCACTCATTTTGGTATGGCAGACTGGAGTGTAGGGCTGCTTACCGTTTTAGATCATTGGTGATAGGAGGGGATATGTAGCAAAAAAAATAGCAGCACACAGACAAATGTGTTTTATTAATGAAAAATAGCCTGAGGAAATTAATAGGTTTTCATGTCCGATGAGCAAGAGAACCTGTCTACTCAGAACAACTAATGAGATAACACTACAGCTGGATGCTGACAACTCATCATCTTTTCACTGTTTCTGGACGTACTCAACATCAGCAGTTAGCCTAGGTGTTGATAAAGCCCCACTACAGCCAGCTGTACCGCTTTCTCAGTCAGTCTTAACTATGGTAAGCTATTCATGTTTTGTATCGTCGAAGTGGAATATAATACCACGAATATGCGAATCTGTCATTCTGTGTTTACATGTTCACAGTAGTCAGATGACAGCAAACTTGTTCATTGTTTTCAGTTTCCAGACTCAAAATAAATCTGGTAAGTGAAAAGTCAGACTGTTAAAATACTTCAACATTTGGACAAAAATTAGTGTCACTTTCTTTTGTACAAATTAGCATTTCAGATTTCATTTAGGTTGGTGTTTCATGCTTTATTTAGGTTAGTGTTTTTAATGCTTTATTTAGGTTAGTGTTTTTAATGCTTTATTTAGGTTAGTGTTTTTAAAGCTTTATTTAGGTTAGTGTTTTTAATGCTTTATTTAGGTTAGTGTTTTTAAAGCTTTATTTAGGTTAGTGTTTTTAATGCTTTATTTAGGTTAGTGTTTTTAAAGCTTTATTTAGGTTAGTGTTTTTAAAGCTTTCTTTTGGATGACAGCTTGAAGCATGCATGGAGTTCACATGACTGATGCTGTGGCTGGTGTTGAACACTTCCAGTCTCTTTTTGTGATTTCAACACATTTTTATGGTCGATTTTAGAATGTATTTACAAAACAATGTTTTTGAAGGACACATTTAACTACAGTGCCTTGTGAAAGTATTAATCCCCCTTGACTTTTTACCTGTTTTGTTACATTGCCACCTGTATTTAAATGTTTTTTTTTCTTATCTGAATTGTATGTGCTGCATCTGCACAAAATAGTACAAAAGTTGGTGAAGTGAAATGAGAAAAATAAATAATAAAAAAAAAGAATTGATGCTTTCACACAAAAAAACCCTGAAAATTGGCATGTGCATATGTATTTACCCTCTTTGCTTGTGTTCTGTTCTGGTGCAACCAATTACCTTCCGAAGTCACATTCTTAGTAAAATGAAGTCCACCTGTCTGCAATCTAAGTGTCACAAGATCTGTCAGTATATGCACACCTTTTCTGAAAGGCCCCAGAGGCTGCAACATCATTAAGCAAGAGGCACCACTAACCAAACAACACCATGAAGACCAAGGAAGTCAGGGGCATGCATGCAAGTCAGGGACAAAGTTGTTGAGAAGTACAAGCCAGGGTTGGGTTATAAAAAAAATATCCAAATCTCTGATGATCCCCCGTAGCACTATCAAATCCATTATCATCAAATGGAAAGAACATGGTACCACAACAAACCTGCCAAGAGAGGGCCGCCCACCAAAACTCTCAGACCGGGCAAGGAGGGCATTAATCAGAGAGGCAGCACAGAGACCAAATGTAACCCTGAAGGAGCTGCAGAGTTCCCAAGCAGAGACTAGAGTATCTGTCCATATGACCGCAATAAGCCGTACACTCCATAGAGCTGGGCTTAATGGAAGAGTGGCCAGAAAAAAGCCTTTACAGGCACTTTATGGTCACTTACAGACAAAAATAGGAAGGCTCGTTTTGAGTTTTGTATATAGGAATGTATGGAGGAAGGTGCTCTGGTCAGATGAGACCAAAGTTAGACTTTTTGGCCAGCAAGGAAAACGCTATGTCTGGTGCAAAACGAACACATCTCATCACCCCAAGAACACCATTCCCACAGCGAAACATGGTGGCAGCATCATGTTGTGGGGATGTTTTTCAGCAGCAGGTACTGGGAACCTGATCCGAGTCGAGGGGAAGATGGATGGTGCTAAATACAGGGATATTCTTGAGCAAAACCTGTTTTGGAAAAATCAAAAAGTTGTAGGCATGTTCTGTAAATGAAAGGATGCAAACCCTCAAATAATCCATTTTAATTCCAGGTTGTGAGGGGTGAATATTTTCGCAAGGCACTGTACATACACACACACGCACACACACACGCACACACGCACACACACATACATACATATTATACATATACCTTCATACATACATATACATTAAATATCTTTAAGTGAAATTTGGAATTTGGTGGGTTTTTCCTGTTTTGGATTGTGTAATTGGAAGTTTATATATAGCTGAAATTATGAACTTTTAAATATGGTAAAACAAAATAGTCATAATGCATTAACCAGTAAAGCAAAAGCTGTAGAAATGTCACAGTACTATTTTGGAGCATTGTATCGGGGATATTCTAACACAATATAATGTAGGGGAAAAATAATGAGACAGTGACACAGACCACAGTGCAAGTGCAGAGCTGAGCAAGCGGCTAACTTACATAAGCCATCCTCAGTCCACCGCGTTTATTAACAGCCTTTGGCTATATAATTAACCAGACATGTTTGCTCCATGAAAATGTAGTCCTAAATCATTTATTTGAGAAGCCCTGTTCATGTTATCACTCCAACAATAAAAATACATAAAAACATTTTTGAAATGAGGTGTAGCCTATTTTAAACTTTGTAAATACTTTGTATTTGTTGAAGAGATGAAAGTCACTTCAACTCACTTACTCTATTTTGCTAAGTTAAATGAATGTGTGTGCGTGTGTGTGTGTGTGTGTGGGTGTGTGTGCGTGTGTGTGTGTGTGTCTAAGCAAAAAGAAACAAGAATCTTGATTATCACCTTTGCAATAACAAACAAATGGTGTTTATATGTGGTGGATTCACCGCCTTGTTTCAGAAATTAGTAACAAATCACCAAACACGCACACAGAAACAAGGCTCATGCTGTGAAAGAACTGTTTTCTGTATCGAAGCGAACTGCAGCATATTGTAGAGGGTAAGACCAGGAGAGGCAGACATGAGCAGTATGACAGGTGAGACAGCTGTGGCAGTCTTCTTGACTTTAATTTTCTTATTTTTGTCCCTCAAAATGCCATGTGTTAGTCACACTGCAGCCCCAAACACAGTATATGGTTCTAATGCCATTCCCATGCCAGAAGAGAGTTTGCATGTTTAATGCTTATAAGTAACAGTTCAATGCCAAGTGATAATGAAACCACACCTAGACTCTGAAAGATGGCATAGTATGTTATAATTGAATTGATACTTTGTCTATTTATTTATTTAAAAAAAGATTTTTTTCAAGACATCAGATGCTATGACTGCTTATTTGACTATATACTGCAAACATTGCCAGGAAATATGTGGTTAATTTCTTGATTTGTATGTGTTTGTGGGCTGAAAATTGAATATGAAATTGCATTGATTTACTGTTTCGTTTGCATGAATGTGGCACATAAATATAGGCCGAAAACATGAGTGCCTTGCTTATAATGGAACATTGCTTGTGGCTGTCACTGGTACACTCCTTTCACTATTAATGTTGTCTTGAGGGTATGAACCAGCTGTTGCCCTTCTCATCTGTGGACATAACTGTGTGAAAAGCTAGGGTTGGGCAAACTGATCAATATTTAGGGCTTGAATTCTATTCATGAAGCACTTTCATTCGGATAAGTTTTGGCTTGGTGCTACAGCAGGCAAAGCTGTCCTGCTCTGCAGATGAATGCTTATCACAGTGTGAAAAGTCAAAAGGTCTTCCACCCTACAGTTATGAAAGCATCTAACTTCTTCTGGCAAACAACCACAACAATATGATTGTTAAACCATGCTCGATAATCATGTCATGATCCCTCCATCCCGGCTCCGCCCCATCCTGGATCATGGTTTCACTCTGCCCTGACCCTGCTACTGCCAGCACACACAAAAGCGCTGTTATCCCCCCACTGTGTATTCTGACCAAAATTATAGGATGTGCCTTTGTAAAGCTCACTCCAACATCTGCCTCCCTCTCAAGTTATTCTGCCTCCCTGTTGGGTTATTCTCTGAACATGCTGGCACCAGGAATAGGTTAAAAAAATAAAATAAATCTTTATAAATGTTTAATTGAAAAAAAAAAAAAGGTTCTAGCATTTGCTATCACATAGAAGCATATATATGTGTATATCACATTTCACCCCAGAGAATCGCCACACAACGTGTGTGTGTGTGTGTGTGTGTATATATATTTTTCATCCGAAAAAATAGTTGCACCCAGAAGGGATTGACGGATTGCAATGTTATTTAGAAGGAAGATAAAGGTTACCAGGAACAATAAATGATGAAAAATTTAGACTGCTATGGGCAATATTCAGTCATTGTAACAGTCTGTGTGTATGTGGTTGTCCATCATGCAGCCATCTACCAATGGTACTGCCACTAACAGGATGACTCATGCAGGGCATTACTGCTTGTTGAATGTCCACAATCGTGGCTATTGGGTCACGATGGTCACTTGTCGGACAATTCATCGGTTCTCTCTTTCCGTGGTCCGTGTAAGTATCTCAGATCCTGCATGTCACTTGTATGTGCCACCTTCTATCCACTGCCCACAACAGGGTGCTATGGTAATGACTGTAGGGAATGGCGTGCAATATGTCATTAAGAAAATCCCTGCAGAGTGTGTGACAGGATTCACACATTGCAGTGAATGTCTCATTTGATGTGTGAAAAGTGGATGGCAAAGCAGATGTTAATGATTGCCAAAAAGGAGTGATTGTGCATGTCAAAGGCCATAGTGTGAAGGAAGTAGTTGAATTTGTACAGTTCAAAGTGTACGGTCATACACTGAAAGTGTATGGTCATACGGGTCTACCAGCAGTGGCAAAAATCCCAGTCTACAGGAAATTCTCCTCAGAATTGTGCCAGAGAAGGCATCTGCGAAATCTGGTCAAACTGCTCAATTCTTTGATGCAAGAGTGACTGAACATTGATGTTGCCTACATCGAGAAACCAGTCCAGTCCATGCCTAATCGAATTCCAGCTGTTATTTGTGCTTGTCGAGGTATGACACACTGTTAGATATGTTTCAGTTGTGAAATCTGATGTTGATGTCATGCCTGAAGAGGCGTCAATCAATGAGACTCGAGCTCAGTGGAACATTTCATTGCAAGAAAATGAGAAGCTGCAAGCATGGCGGCTAAATAAAAACTAATGTGGAATATGCACTTGAACGTCTGTAAATTGTCTGTAAAATGTGTCTTTATGTGTGGGGTCTCTCATGTTTTTAACATTAGTTAGAATGTTTAAAATCCTGCATTGTGGACTGGACCTTAATTATTATAATTATTATAAGTTAATGTAGAATGGCTATGGCTATGTATATGTCTGATTGGCTATGAATGGCAAACAGAGGCGGAGTTTAGCATTGGCCGCGAAAATGGTAACTTTCACCTGAATATGTTAGTTTAACTATGTGATGGTTTTCTTACTTTCCCCAGAAAGTGTGAGAAACAGAAAGAGTGGACAGGCCAAAATCAGAGAAAGTGGACAGGATAATCTAGGTGCTGAAAACCCTGAGTGTGAATGGATATATTGTTGTTAACCAGTGTTGTTTTTTTTCCTTTTCTCCATCTCTTTCCATACTGTGAGTGAATGTGTGAGCCGACTCTTTCATACATTGAGAAAATGACACTCTTAACTGCTATGCAGGACCTGGTAGACTACCAAAACTCTCACCATCAGATAAAGCTTTCATCTTTGAAAAAGAGGAGAAAATCAAACTCCGCTCTCACTTCAGATCTGAAAGAATCCACAGGTGTTTCTGTCCATCCGTCCATGTGAGAACACAGCTCAGCGCTAAGGCTCTGAAAGGATGTGTAGCTGTCAAGAAGCCTTTTCTGAGAAAATAGACAAAGAAAGGAGAAAATTTGCAAATCAAACAAAGAATCTGGATTTCGTGATACAATGGACTGACCGCTGCAGGGTTCAGACCTCATCACCGAAAGTGTTTGGGACTGATTGGATTGGGAGAAGCAGAAAATGCTACAAACTTCTAAGATTGAACTTTGAAGGTGTGGAAAAAAACCCTGCAGACTTTCAAAAGCTGAAAGCAAGTCTCCTAAAAAGAGGCTGTAATAAAAGCAAAGAGTGGACACACAAAATACTGAAGAAGATATGGTAATATTTCCTTTCTGCTCTTTTCCCTCACTGCTGAAAAATCATTAACTTTATGTGTATGTGTATTGATTGGAAATTAGTATTTGCATATGTAGGGTATATAGTATATTGACATTATATTTAATGCATCTGTCTTCACCACAGAGAATCACCAGAACGTCTGTTTCTGTCTCTGTAGAGACAGTGGCTGTGGAGTATTTCCTGAAGGTGATGTTTCTCCTCCACTGTTTCTTTCAGACTTTAATTTCTGATATCAGCTTCGTAAAAGTGTTTCCATGCAGCTGGACATCACTTGATATAATTTCTTAGGGTTTTTTTTGTCCTTGTGGTGAATCAGAATGCCAACCTCAGCAAATGAGCTTGCTCAATGCATTTTGACTATTTGAATAGAAGCAATTACCTAACTTGTCACTATCTGTCATGATGCCGACGGTAACAGATTAGCTTAATTCCTCCTCTGACAATTAGAGTTGATGCTGCGAATTTCGTTTGCTCATATTCCACCTTTTTCTTCAAAGGTCAGATATACACAGAATTCTTTTCCTTGTGCGTTCAAGGTTTCAGTTTAATACAAATCTGATAAATCAGTCAGTTAATATGTAGTTAATGTTTAGTGTGTATCTCTTGATCTTGTTCCTTGTGATCTGCTGAATCCCTTTTTTAATCACTTCCCCTAAAGCTAATTGTATTTGAAAACACCAAGTTAACACTGTTATTAATAAGCCTGCATAAGGGATATTATTAGCATTTCATGAAAATAACTTGTGACAATCATCTTGGCAGAAAGATGCATGTCTCTTCTGAGCAAATTATTGGCAAGTGGCACAGATATTAACACATTGTCAGGCAGCTATGTCTGGTTTTGTGCTGCTGATAAACTCTTTTTTTATCATGTTGGCAATGTATGAAATAAAATGTGTTTTTAATACTTTGTGGTTTCATGCTTTTGAAATGACCCATTCATGCTCATCTTGCAAATATATACCTTTGTATAAACTGTTGTGAGGTAATCTTTTCAGAACTCTCCCATTCAACCCAATGAGGAACTGTACTGCATGCAATGATATCCAGTCTAAAATGCAATGATTTCAAGTTGGACTATGCTGTTGTAGCTAATCCACAATTTGTTGTTGCCATGCTTATGTTAGTTTGATTGCTTTCACATGTATGCAAGATAAATATTATTTGAAATTAATAATGCACTAAAATATAGTTATCTGGACTGATTTTGAGTTCCCTGGTATAACTGCACATTAGGTTGAGTGAGATTTTTGCTAGCTGCCCATCTTGGCAACAGCTGTTATGAAAAGACACACTATGCACACTAGTCTATGAGCTATGATCCAATTAGGGACTAGCTTTTCGGTCAAAATGGCATTTCAGGTTTCAGCCAAAAGAAAAAAACTAGGCCTAAAATGAAGTGCCAAAATTGACCAATTTAATGGTAAAGAAATTGAGAAATAGAATATACTGACACGTTCGACCAGTTTGAGGGGCAGCAGGTTGACAGTTAAAAAGTCAACCCATGTAGAACCATTTCTATGAGGGACATTATGGCGCTTTTCCACCTCATCATTCAGCTCAACCTTGACTTGACTGTACTCACTTTTGGTACCAGCTAATTTGTTTTCTACTGGAGATATAGTACCCTATCAATGTATCTGGCCTTTATAGCAATGCTGCATGACATTGCGGTGACTTCACAAATTTTGTTGAAGAATTGATGCAACATCAAGAATTGAAGAAACATCACTGAAGTCATTGCTTTAGATGACCAAACATGCTGTTGTTAATTGTAATCATTTTAGGAGGCTTATTTCATACCGACTGTTTTATTGTCAGCCTTTTCTGGTTTTTGCTCTGGGTTCTTGGTGAGTGTTCGGAATTTTAGTTTCAGCCAAGCATCTTTATTCGATGCATCACTAGTTCAAATTTTGCTGTTTAAATTTTGCTGCTGAGTGCATTCTACTCGAACATTTGCCTTCATGCTGCCTATAGATTTGCTTGAAATATCAGCGTCTCTGCTGTATATCTTTCCTCCCTGTGTCACACTGTATTAGGACTCTTTCACACATATTACACACATACTTATTACCTGCTGTCTGTACAGTGTAACCTGTATTCACAGAGCCTATTCATAGTAGAAGCATATCAGCTTATTTGAAATAATATAAATGCCAGAAAAGCTTGAACAGTGTTCTGCAGCAGAGCTCATCTCAGAAATTATATCTCATGACCTCTTTCCCTTAAGAGTATGTTTCAACCGGCATTAATGATATAATTAGCATTTGTTCAATTTCACACCAGTTTCAATCGCAAAACTAGAGGCATTAACTTAGAGTGCCACTCTTTACAACTGTTTGTTTATCCATTCATTCAAATTTTATTTATTTATTTTCTAAAAGCATTCCAAGTTAATTTGGCACATTTAAAAGGTTTTTTTTCCACTCGTCTTTTCCAATTGGGAAAGTAATTATTTTTAAATGAAACTGTTGGTCGAGTTGGTGTGATGGTGCTGCACTTTTGAGATTGTGGTCGTTGAGAAGAAATAGTGTAATCTGACCCTTCCCTCTCTGATTCAGGAGCGTAGGGGGCAAGTAATTAAACTTTGTATCCAAGCGAAGTTTTCACTGAGACCGCCAAACAAGCACAGAACTCACCCACTGAGAGTCACCAGGAAAGAATGACCAAACGTACCAACCCTGTAGCATAAAAAACACACTGCTGGCTCAAATTAACCTCAGCCCAAAGCTTGGCTCCAAATAGGTGCTGTCAGAGGAAGGTACAAGATTTATCAATGTTCTGCAGCGGATCAGTGTTGAAAAGACTAAACAGTGAACGCTGAACACCAAAAGCCTTCTTATTACCCCTAAAGTGACAGCAGAAACAACCGACTAGCGGGAGTATTGTGAGGTACGCTTTCTGCTCTCTAATAGGAGGATTAGAGCAATTTAGATTCAATCTTGTTCTCTGCATCAAACTGCTCATCCACTAGAGGTTCAAGAATACCACAAGACAACAACTCAATGTTTATTTCTACACGACTACATTAATAAAGCGGTTTAAAAGAAAGCTTTCAGAACTGCTTTTTAGCTAATGTGGGCAAGCTACTATTAATGATGGTAGCTTTGTTTGTTTGTTTGTTTTCAACTTTAATGAAGAAATGTTTTGAATGGAACAAGTAAAACTCTCCACTGCTAGCACTTGAATTTAAATATATGAGTGAATGTTGCAGCTTCTGTTCTTCTAATGACAAAATTACATTGACGTCAGATGTCATACTGTGATCAGATACATTTCATCAACAGCATTGATGGTATTCATGTCACTGTGTCGCTAGTTATCTAGAGCCGGACATTCAGTACACTGTGGAATGGCTACCCAGTGTTCTTTAAGGTTGTATTTCTGATCAGTCAAAAGAGTAGTCTTTATTAACAGTAGCATACTATCCTGACACTATATGTAGTGATGGACAGTTATGGAAATGATTGGAGTTTTTATACCGTTAGTCACTTGTCAGGCAGTGAAACTGCTACTTCAGTAGATGACAGCTCCGTTCAGCTTAACTATGACTAATATCTCTGACTGCTCATACAATGTATGGTGGCCATCCATGATCTGATGATCAACAGTAAAGGCAACATGAGACTAACCCTAACCCTAGATCATGGTCATGTCTGCATACAGTACTGGGGAGTAATGGAATACATGTGACGCATTATGTATTTAGAATACAAAAATTGTATTCAAAAATGTATTCTGATACAGTTACATTGTTGTCACGTCCTGCCTGGTCTAGCCCCTGTTTTTCTTGGTTTTCAGTTTTCTGTCTGTCTTGTCATTGCCATGTGCCCTTTGTTATTCCTTTCCATGTGCTTCTGTTTTGGTTTCTTGCTCCTCCTGTCTCCGCCCTCTTGTCAAGCCCCTCACCTGTCCCTCGTTTGTAGCTCCGCCCCTTCCCAGGTGTTCCTTGTTAGTCTTGTTCCCTTATACTCCTTGTGGTTCCCTTTGTGCTTGCTTGGCGTTTTGTTTGTTTGTTGGTTCTCTTGCCGGTGTTCTGTTTCCCTGCCAATTGTTTGTTTCCCTGTCCTTTGGTTTGGTTTCCCTGTCGGTTCTTTTTGTGAACCTGTTCCAAGTAGCCTCGCTGTTTGTTAGTTGTTTCTTTTGGTGTTTTTGTTTTGTTTGTTCTGTTAATTAAACCCTTGCGCTTATATCCAGCCTCCTCGTCCCTGACCCCCTCGTGACAATTATAATAGATAGTATTCAGAATACAGTTACATTGGTGAAATTAATGAATTATTCGGTGCTCAAAGAGTCCACTTCCAACCTAAAGAAGCATCTTGAAGTAAGTTCAAGTTGTCTACAACTTATTGGTTAGCTTAGTTTGGCT
The DNA here is from genome assembly GCA_034552555.1 of Semaprochilodus insignis. Lineage (NCBI taxonomy): Eukaryota > Metazoa > Chordata > Actinopteri > Characiformes > Prochilodontidae > Semaprochilodus > Semaprochilodus insignis. The sequence continues at coordinate 24,499,093 of CM067476.1, read as the reverse complement.
ATCTTAACAGTTTATATTTATAGGTAGGTAGCTACCTACTTAGTGGAATTGTCAACAGATAATCTCCTATATGCTAATTGACGCTAGATAGCATGTCAAATAGCTGTAGTTAGCATAAAGAAGACTGTTTATTTATAATTTGACATTAGTTAACTCTATGTATGCACTTCCATGTTTAGACACAATATAAGCATTCATGTGTAAGGCTGGTCTGAAAAATGGTTTACATGTTTAAATGTTTCTGCACACTGTTATACGCACACCGTTACTGCTATATGCATGATTGCTCATGGTCAAATGTCCAGCCTAAATACATCGTGGCTTAACAATTTCAGTCTTTACTCCTTTACTGCTAAGGGTATGGTCCCAGCAAATGTACATTCAGGGAAACTCCAATACATTCAGTTAGTTGCCACAATTGAAAAGCTCAACAGAATATTCTTCCTAAGGACGCCAGGTGTGATTTCCACGTTCATACTGTTTCAAAATGTAAGAAAATGTTAAAGTATTCCAAAGTATTTAGAATATGTTACTCACCTTGAGTAATCAAGTGGAATACATTACAAATTACATTTTAGAGCATGTATTTTATATTCTTCTGAATATATTCTGAATATTATTCTGTATTATTCTGAATATAATACATTTTGAAGGTAACCCTCCCAGCACTGACTGCATATGATACCTTACATAACATGCTTATGGCATGGTAATGATGATATGTTGCAGGGTTCAAGGAAAGTGTTAATTAAAAAAAAATAATAATAATTTAACACACTAGTGAGTGCATGTACATGCACCGAATAATCCAATAATGGCAGAAAATCGGATTTACATCCACTGGAATAATAAAGAAAAACACTGGGCCAACATGAGTCAGGCAGTATCTGGATTTTTGGTTTGCAGCTAGCCAATGAGCTCACAGAATAAGATAGCTCAAACTTTATAGATGCATTTTATTCTGCATTTTTTAGAGTATTTCACTTTACCTGAAAACATAAATACACATGATCTAGAAGATGAAGAATATTTAAATCCTCTGTTCCATCAAACATGTAGTTGGTTTGAGCCTTGCTTCAAAAGTGTTGTGTTGCCAGCTCACAGTTAGAGGCTGCTTGCTTATTTACGGTACTGCATCCGGTTTTCGCACATGCACTCTCAAATCCAAAAGAAATCAGAGTAAGAGTGTAGACATGCTGTGGAATCCAATTACTGAACTGAAATCCAGCTCTCTTCAACAGGTTTCTTAATCACATTTCTAGGCCTTAATCTGATCTGAGAGAGCAGAGTATGTTGTTTACATGTCCACTTGAATAATCAGATAACTGCAGAAGTCTGATGACAAGTGCATGTAGGCACATTCAGTATCACAAAACATTGTATACTCTTGAATAGCAGTGAAAACAGCAGCTGTAATAAATCTTTTTACCGAAGAGGAATCACACTTTGAGTAAGTTTGTAGTTGTGCTAATCAAGTGCAAGAGCCACTTTTTAACATTTTAGGAAGCCTTAAAAAATGGGATGGACATACTTGAAATCAGGCAAATTTGGTGTTATTACTGAGTTATTAAGGTTGCTTTGTATTTGCCACTTTTCACCATTCATGTTTCTGTTCTAAATGCCACACCTTTAATATACCTCACGGCTTAGCACAATATGAAGATAGGGTAAGACCATGTTGCTGATAATGCACTGCAATTTCCTTGTAATTATCTGCAGACATATTGAGCCAAATGCATTAATAATACCAGTATTGGAGCTGATTCATTAAATAGTTACACTGGTTTCTGAAGCCGTTCTGTTAGATTTGTTTACAATTCCTCAACACCTTAAACACCACAAAAAATCATATTTCATTATTTACATACATTAACAAGGTAAACAGTGTGCAGTTTTACAAGGCTATTTGCATTTGTGCTAATGAGGTATTAGTTCTTGCATCTGTGAATAGAAGGAGAAATCATTTCTTTAGCTTTTTCCCCCTCAAGCTCTTCTGTAAACTGTCGTCACTTCATCACACCAAAATAACAATAATCTCCTCTAAACATCGTACTCTTTTGTAACAGCTTGTTTTGGCAATTTAATTGTATGCTGGCCTGGTAAGTGTTTTTTCATGCTAATTAAGGTGGCTTAAGCCTCCTCTTTTCAATAAATACTGTAATCAGAATATAATTAACACGGATGAAATTATGCGAACTCTACCTTTTAGTTTTCTGGCTCATTTAGTGTTTTTTTTTTTTTTTTCATTTTCTTTCCATTCTTCTTCCTTTTTCTCCTTTTAAGCACTTTAGTCGGATTGTATAACTGGACAAATGTATTAGTAACTGGACAAATGTACTAGTATGTCCAATACTAATAACTGACATGCATTTATGAGTTTTAGTCTTGGCTGTCTTCTTCAGCTCCTCTAAGCTTAATGAGTGGCACTTTGCAGTCAAAGCACTGGAGTGGCTCGCATTTAATTCTCTTACCAGTTTTAATTAAAACCGTTCTCAGTATCTCTTAATACTTCTCAAGGCCCAAAAGAAAAGTGAAATGCATAATTTATTTGACCTGAGCACCAAAAATAATGCCTGCAATGGCTTTACATGTTTTCAATTGGCCTTTTGTGGCTTTAATATGGCCTGATATTGTGGTTTGAGAAGTTTTCATGAATTTAAATAATACTATTAAGCATTCCAGCAGACACTGATGCTATCACTTATCTTTTGGAAGCCATTTTGTCTTTAATTAACCAGTAGCATGATCTGTACAGTATTTCTCAAATGAATTACTACAGTTTATTAATTACTGGACGCATTCACTGGCTTGATCTCGTTAGGCGGAGGAAAATCCCTTTCTTATGTGCAATTAATAGAACAATGTGCATCAATAGATAATTAGTGGATTATTTTGCCACACTGTTTGCTGAGCTAGTGGGTGTCAGTAAACAGTAACACAATAATTGCGTGATTTTTTCAAAATAAAGACAACAAATGTCAGTGCACGCAGCTTTCACATTTAGTTAACTTTTTAAAAAATATTCGAAGCCTTGTACTCACTCTCTTGCATCTGTATCACAAAGAATATATTGCAAATCTGGAGTTTCTCTGATCATTTATTTATTCTGACTAACACAAAGAGTGTGAACTGTCCTCTGCCAAAGAGACTCCAAAAGAACACAGTGTTGAAATGATTCAAGAGCATAAAGCAACTTAGTTCCCTATGGTATATGCACTCAGTGAGCCCTTTGTTAAAAACACCTTCTTATTTATACACTCTTCAAAAAATAGAGGTTGGCCAACACAAGCTTTCCAGCAACAGATGAGCTACGGTGTCTGACTTTGCATCTAAGAGGTGAACAAGACAGGTGAGTGGACAGTATGTGGACACAGTGTTAAACAACTCCAGCAGCACTGCAAAACACTAATACACCACCACCACAACCACGTTATTGTCACTACAGTGCTGAAAATCAGCATCCTGATTATTGAAGAACAGGGTATGCAGAGAAACAGATCAACTACAGTCTGAAATAGTACAACTACAAAGTGCTCCTGTATGGTAAGTAGAGCTGATAAAATGAATAATGGGTGTAGAAACAAGGAGGTGCCCATAATGAAGGGAATCCTCTTGGGAATTTAGGCTGTCTTGTCAAATCTTGTGGAAAGCCAATATAGGGCATTGCATTATAAATAAAACGCATATATCAAAATTTTCTGTCTGAGTAAATCAATTTTGTTGATTCCGTATTTGCCGGCACTCTTGGACAGAGTTATATAATACAGTTTCTTTTTAGTTAAGATTAAAGACAGGGAATCCGTTTTTCAGGAACCTTGAAGGATTTCATCTGCTATTTACCTGTAAGACAAACTAGGAGAGAGTTGGCTGTCACATGACTTTAGATACTGGTTTAGATAACAGACCAAATGATAAACAGATTTAGTTTTTTTTGTTTTGTTTTGTTTTGATAAACAGGTTTTCGGGGTTTGTTACTCTCTTGTTCCTTGTTCAATAAAGCCCAAGTTACTTTTAAATGGTTTATTCATTAAGCACTGAGCTTCAATTAATGTGACCTGTATTAGTGCAAACGTGGATGTATTACACGTGGATGTATAAGTATAATAATATCATAATTAATGATTAATAATTTCAATTTCAACACGGTCCTAGTCAAGTGTTTATAGCACATTACAGCTAAGAAAACCATGATATAGTGATTTTCACATATTTTCGCAGTACATATACATATAAGTTCAGCAGACAAGAAAATTACTCACCTGTGACTGAACGTACCTAATAGTGTTTAATACCTCCACAAGCACGAATAACAGATTAAATTCAATTTGACACAGACTGGACAAGTTTCTGGATGTAGGCAATATCATTGTTCATCCTCTCTTGGATCAAAGAATTGCGCAGTTGGGCCAGATTTGGTAGATGCCTTCCCTGACACAATTCTGAGGAGAATTTCCTGTAAACTGGGATTTTTGCCACTGCTGGTAGACCCATATGACCGTACGCTTCCATACATTTGCAAGTACAGCTACTTCCTTCACATTATGGCCTTTGGCACGCCAAAAGGCAATCACTTCTTCTTACCAATGAATTACATCTGCTTTGTGTCCCATTTTCCACATATTGAATGAGACATTCACCGCACTGTACCACCTTTTCACTATCCAGGTAGTTATAGCCTGTTTTTCCTCATACAGCACTATTTACAGAAGCCTGGAATTACTAATTTTTTGTCCGGTCAGCCTATGTACTAATAAGGATTATAATGAATAAAGCTTAACGCATATTGAATAAACTATTTTGAAGTGTCTAATTTGGGCTTTACTGAACAAGGAACAACACCTTAATAGATATGCTCCTTAAAACAAAGATTTAGCAAAGAGCATTATACAGTTGTGCGCAAACGTTATGACCCCCAGGTCAAATGATTTGTTGATTTTCTAAATACAAATCTACAAATCTTAAACAGATAGCACACACTTAATAAACAATTACCATTTATTTTCTTAACTTAACATATTGGACATAAAAAGAGCTGTGAAAAACGTATAGCATTTGATGTTTTACATTTTATTAGTTCCCAATATGTTAAATAGCTAAATTAAATTGAATTTGAGTTACAGAAAAATATCATATTGACATTTGTTAGATCATTTTTTTGAATTGATTGTCATTAAACTACACATATTTATATTTATATATTTATATTTATTTATACACTGAGGCACTGTAGATACACAGAAAAGAGTCCTATAGCTGAAATGAGTCAGTGGCTAAAGGTGATCCTGGTTATCACACTCTAGGTGGGAAGGCAGGCAAACTTGCCGAAGGTCAAAAGCCAGATCAAGATTTATATTAGGTATAATTCCTATTGCCATATAATGAAAGATACTTCATTAGGTAATAACATAGCTATAACTATCACAACGCTCATTTCTTTGTTTCATAGAACATACAGGAAGAGGTTAAATGAGTGATGAAAAAGATCACATGCTGTGCTGTGTTTATTATTAAAGGGATGTGACTCAATATCTTAGTCTGAGGGTTTTAAGTCAAATGATTTTCACCTGTGAACGAGCTGCTGCCTCTCAACCCCACCCCTAAAAAATCCACTGCCACTCAGTTAATCTCCATCCAGCTATTTCAGGCAAGCTATCTGAATACAAATGCGATTGTTTCAGCCTGTACTGCACTATTAACACGAATGAGTTGCTGCTCAAACACCAAAGTTGTCATTCAAAAACAAAGCTACAAAATGGCTCTTGAATTCATTTTTCAGCCTCATGAGTCCATAAGAGTCAGGAACAAGGTCTAATATATATATATATATATATGTTCGTCAAGGACTGCATCCCAGCATGTACCTGTCATAGATTTCTCATTAATCAACTGAACATATGTAATGGTTTTATTACACCACCTCTGTGTCACATGGGGTTAGCTATAGCAACCTGTCTTCTTTCACCTTTAGAAGGCTACACCTACAGCTACTTTCTAAATCCATATTGCTGTATTACGCTGTCAGAGAATCTACACTGAGAAGCTCTTTTTAAGTTTATAATGAATGGTAATCCATGTCTGGAAAGCCCATTTTTCAAATGAAAGAAATCTGGTTGCTTTGCAGCTGATTTACATGTATTTTAGTTTGTCAAGGCTATTACGTTACACATTAAGGTGATTAAATGCTTATTAGGATTATTCAAAATAAAAAGTGACTGTTGTTGTTATGCTGTTATTGCTTCTTTCTCCCCAAGCATTTCATTTCAGTAATCATATTAAATCTAATACGAATAGGCTTGCTCTGTGGCTTTTTGATGAAATACACAGATTAAATCTCACCATAAAAATTAAAAGCGTGAAATATATAATTCAATGAATATTGATTTTGCCTTTCAATGTCAGTAAAGTTTATATTATCTGAAGCAACAAGAAATTGGCTGATGATAATATTCGATTTTCAGATGTATCTTTATTGAAAAATGACATTGGAACATGAAGAGATATTACTCAATTACAAACATGTCAGTCATTTGAACAGTTTGATCTTTTATCATCTTGGTATGCCAAAACAGCTTTATTCACATATGCACCAATAATTCAGGGAAAAGAATTCACTGTTACGCTGAAAGAAAAAAAATGTCAGAAATATTTGCTTAGAGCAGGTTCCAGACACCCTGCAGAGAGCTGGCGCATCATGCTTGTGTCTTAGCTCTTAATTATAAGAGACAATTGGACAGAGATGACTGTATTTTTCAGGGCAGCAATAAAACTGGATCAAATGCCATTAAAAATGGCATATTTACATGATATACATATCAATATAATTGATACATTGATACATAAAAAGTAAATTATAGCACATTGCTGGTGTAATGTACACTCATCATCAAAAAAATAGCTACACCCAGAAGGAAGTGTTAGGCTGCAATGCTATTGGGAAGGAAGATAAAGATTACCAGGAACAATAATTGATGAACAATTTAGACTGATACGGGCAATATTTATTGTGCTACACATACAGAAGTAGTGTCTCTTAGTATGGCGTCAGGTCATCATTTTTGCTAATGCAACATGCAGCTGTCTTGGCATGGAGTTGTAGAGGTTCCTAAAGGTGTTCTGCAATAATCCATCACATGCAGCTTGAATGAATATTCTCACACAGTTCCTGCAGATTTTGCGTTAGGGGTGGGGGTGGAGTGACTCCAGGACTTCTGGACATGTGATATGTCACGACAAACCATTCATTTTGGCGCTGACAACAGTACCTCCACACACGGATTTGTTGGTCGTGTCCACCAAGACAAAAACAGGACTCGTCACTGAAGATGACGCACTGCCATTCTGAGTCACTCCATGACAGTCTGGCACGACACCATTGCAGTCTTTGGTGATGCTGACGTGGTGTTACGGGTAGTGGTCATAATTGTCTGTGAGCCTGTCGTCCTGTGTCATGCTGCTGCCTGCCAATGGTGCTGCCTCAGGATGACGCTGAATGTCCACAATTGTGGCTGTTTGGTCAGTCAGGTACAGCGATAAGGCCGTCCTTGTTTACGTCACATGCACGGCTGAGTGTGAAACTTCAATCATTTGCATGTCTCACAATGTCCAAGCTACCCACCAAAAGTTTCATTCCTGTCTGGGTGCTACTATTTGTGCAACTACTCATTTGATGATGAGTGTATATTATCCATATGTAAACAATTAACACATTTCAATGATGTATATATTATGTATGTACTATGTTTAAAGGTTTGTAGTCATCTGTCCATTGGTCCCCACCTTTGCTGCAGTTGTTACAGCCTCTAGTATTCTAGGAATTATTGCATTTGATTGCATTCAGCCACAGGAGCATTAGTGATTTAATGATTACAGCTCTTCCCGAAGAGACCGGATGAAGCTCCGTTACTCCAGAGAACACAACTCCACAGCTCAATCTATGGGGGGGCTTTATCTAGCGTTTTGCACACAGTGACCCTAGGTTCATATGGAGCTGCTTCAGAGAATCCCATTCTATTAACAATCCTTTTAATAGAGATAATACAAGCTGTTTGCGTGCAACTGAATTTGTATGTCAGCATTAGGTGCACCTTGAAGAAGCCGAATTCACTAATTTGTGAAGGGTATCTGTGAACGGCTGGACAAACAGTACTGTGCAAAAGTTGGAGACCACCCTTCGTCTATTTAGTTTGCAGTCAAAACAATCATTATGCAAAATATATTCATTTTTCAGGATCATGAAAAAATAAATTTTAAAAAATAGATTTTAAGATCTATTTTCCTTTTCTCAGCAATGGCTTCTTGACACTTACACATCCTTTCAGACCAGTAGTGTTGATTTGTATTCTTACAGTGCAAGAACAGACACCTGTACATTTTTTTGCAGATCTGGAGCAAAGTGGAACCTTATTTTCTCATACCTTTCAAAAATCAAAGTACTGCCTATTTGATGTTGACAGTTTTGATGGTCTAGCAGGTCCTGGAAGCTTGTTACATGTCTTTTTTTCTCCAGATCTGTTATGTCTTTTTACTAATGTTTTTTTTTTTCCATGTATTTCCTTTGATATTCACCTTCTCTATGCAAGGGCATTGTCTTATAATCTAACCTCGAAACATGAATAACCTGTACTTAATGGCTGTTTTGTGCTAGAAATGAGATGTAATGTTGTCTCTGGCCTTTTCACAGTACCGTAAGGTACATTCAAGCACCAGTTTCAGTGTTCACAACCCAATTTCCCCATTGTATTCCATTGCATTCCCAGTTTCCACTGTATATACGTTTTAATGTATAGCGTGGTTTGTTGTCGATACATTTTGTATGTGCTTTTCATCATGGGATTATATAAAACATGGATAGCAAAAAAGAAACACGAACAGAAAAGAAAGGACCAATCCATGCATAACTCATTATTAACTCAGAATGTATTGAACTGAACTGCCTGTGGCGCAAACTGGAGAGAGCCATATTTACTCCTCAATAGACAGCACATAGAGATTTCAGATATGCAGAGAAAAGAGAGAGAAAAAAAACCTTTAAAATACAATATAAACGAATTTATACATTACATACTAGCAAACCTAAACACTGAAATATTCATCATGAAATTGGCTTCCAAAAATCAGTGTAAATGGCTTTAAGACTATATGACTGAAGCCTGTTCAGTGCTTGAACGAAAGAGGCTAGCAAGAAAACATTCGGCATCAAAGTCAACTTCTAGATGAATAATGACCATTCAGAAATCCGCCGTTCAGAACGAGCAAATCACAGATGGCGTGGCTTCTAACGGAACTTCTGCTAGCTATTTAGACAATCTGCTGTGAGACACATGAAAAACTTCATGCCTACGGCATCTACAGCAGCTCCCAAAAACAATCTATCCCCAAAACAGCACAACTCTGGCTGCTACCAGTGCTTTTAAAGGCTGTGTCTTGCTATTCCAAATGTTTCACTGAGCTCATTTCAAAATTCTAGACTGAGCTGTCAGTTGGAACTAAAGATGTCACAGGGGGTCAAAGTGTAGAGCCCATCACCCCAAATACTTTTTTATTAGACTAGTTTTAATTTCATGTTAACATCCTTGCTAAACTGAGAGGGTGGAAGGAGGGGAAAGCCTCATGCGCTTGAATTAAGCATGATTTTCTCGGTGCTAAAGCAGCATGAAATTGCATCTGTTTTGGGAGTGCTTCCTGGGACCTGCATTTCTCCAGTCAAGTCTCATGTCATTGCCCAAATGATTTCTCTGAAAGCTTGGAGCATGGAGTCTTTTCAATTAGAAATGGTGGCAGGTTGGTGCTTGCTCATCCATGAAGGGGCATGACAAAATAACGGGAAAACCTATGAAAAGTAACAAGGCCTAACCAAACACTCTGGAAGTGAAATTTTATATGCATAAAAATATCAATTTTTGTCATGTTGTACTTTTTATATATAGAATTTGAAAATTCTAGACTTTTACAATATGCTAAAATTTCACAATGAATGCACCAATAGACAAGTTCCTGAAAACATTATGTTCCATTTAAAGTAAACAAGTTTTTTTCCCCTTCACCTGTAACGTTACCAGCAATACAGAGTAAATGTATATATTTAGGAACTATTATACACCAGCACACACAGTAGGTTTAAAACCTTATCCATACAAATGTTTCCCTGGTTAGGGAAAGGTTTGAGGTGAAGCCAGCAAATCTATTTACAGATCTCCCAGACACAGTACCCCTGAGCACCGTGGCAAGCTATCCGTGACTGATTAAATACTGCAGCACATATGCACTGCCTGATTACAAGTTTGACAGCTGGCAAGGTTAGAGTAATTGCTCTGGACTTTTTCAGCTCTTGTATTAGTAGTTTGCATCCAAGACATACACCGAAAAAGAAGAGTGTATTTTACATGCATGTTTATGTTGGCCACCATGTTCTTGCATATCAGTATGCATGCAGTACACTTTCATTTTCCTGATAACAGTATTTAATGACAGTGAGCACAGTTTGGGAAACTATATAAAACTGTATATAACTACTTTTTTTAAAGGGTCCACTTCATTTAAAGCTCAATATTCCCCAATTTTTAAAAATAAAAGTGCTTGATATGACATGTGACTATTTCAGAAGTCCATACAGTCCATATATGGAAACTTAAGCTGTAAAGATGTTGCAAACTAATTGCTTTTGCAGTGTCACAAAAACCACATTTACATCTATGCCTTTTCAGCCTACAGCAGTTTGCTTCACCCATTCACCCTAAAGTTAAAAGGAATGTTAGCCCAGGCTGTTTTTGAGTAAAGTAAAATTCAGGGCAGCCAATCAGAACAGAGTTAAGTTATATCAGTCTTAAAGGCAAAGTAACCAAAACAGCCTGAGTTACTTTAAAGAATACAAAGAGTTTGCAAAATGAAAATTCTCTAAAATTAGCAAGCTAAAAAGTCTTCTTGGAACAATACTATAGAAGAACCACTTTTAGTTCCTTCCAGAACCTTTCAACAGACAGTACATGTAATAGTCCTAAACCAGTTCCAAATGTTTCCTAGATCCATGCATGGAGCCTTTTAGAAATCTTCATTTTTAGAAGACACTTTTTTTTTATGCAGAGCTAGAAACAATTATGCATGCAATACTTGTTTATTACTAGCTTTTACATGCTACACAACACATGAGGTCACATGGGAGGCAGTCCTTTGGCTCGGCTTTGACATTTTCACGAGGCACTGAAACGTCAGCCAAGCTCTCAGTCTAAAATGGAGATTTTATTACAGCAGATTTCCCATAAAGCAGCAGCAGCGGTCGTGTCTTAGCCTGGGCTGCTCATTAGAGTGGCATAAAGCAGCTTGACACACACAGGATGCCAATCCATCACACACAAGCTGCTCTCGATGGGGGCCAACCTCAGGAGAGGCAGGCTGCAATGACTAGAGGGAGAAAAAAGTCCTCTGCAAACTAAGCTGTCGTCTGGTGAGCTGCGATGCCAACACCCCGAGGTACCAGCAGAGCAGCTCCATCAGGCTAGCTGGCTAACATGTCTCAGATAGCATGAGCAAGGCAATTAGCAGCAGCTCCTGAGAATAATTTCTCTCCCTCTCTCTCACTCCCTTTATGCTTCATATTCCTTTTTTTTTCTTCCTTGCCCACAGTTTACGATGCAGCCATCAGCATACATACAAATATACTGCGCTGTTCATTGACCATTCCTATCCAGTGACTGCAGTACTCATGTTTAATTAAACCTCCCTACACTGAAAAGAAATGTCATTTAACTGGCTAATTATAACACAGCGTGATTCACAAGGGGAAAACGTTTCAGAAATAGTGTTCCTGAAAATTAATTTGTCAAAAAGCAACCTCTGGAAATCCTTGTTGGCTAAGCAGTGTTGGCCAAACATTACACCACATATCTGTCACCTTGGGAAGGAATCCAACCCAAGAGACTAAAAGAAGTCATTTGAAGTTCTGTCCAGCTCTGTTATATGTATTGCATGGAATTTAAGGTTGACATGGAGACGATTTCACTGGCCAGTTCTTCTCCTGCTTTGTAATACAAACCTTACTCAGTGTCCACCTTACACACACCTTGTCTGACCAAAGATGAGGTATATCACTGACAGGTGGACATAAAATTGATGACAGTGGACACATGTGGTGAACGAGGTGTGCCAGAGTTTGTTACAGTGAGTGGCTCCTGTCAGTGGGTGAGCTCTAATGATGTGAAACTGCTACTTTTGGGGTATGTTAAATTCATACACCAGCTTTTGGCAATCATGAGGCAACATAAGATATACGTAATTATCACAAATGAAATATTTGTGTCTAGCAAATATCTGTTTTGGCACTAGGATAATATGATGTGATAGAAAAGGACTTACACTGAAAGCAAACAGGGAAATGATATGACATAAATTTGAATGGCTGGTGAGGTCATAGATTAAGTGACATGATGATGAATAAAACATGAACTTTTTCACCTGAAACACTTGATTTCATCATTGTCCTATGAATTTTTTTCCACTGCATGCTCACACTTCATATATTCCATCCAGAAGTGTTTAATGTTGATGATACACGAACAAACATGCTGAAGTAAAGCATATTACTTGGTGTTCTTCAGTTCCACATTAATGCATTTATCAACATAATGTGGGATCAGTGTACATGTTTAAATAAAGTCAATTCAAAACATTTTTTGTTCAGTGTTCATAAGGCTACACAACACCTACATAAGCCCCTCATGACAACTGAAAGACCTACATAAGCATTCATTAACACTTATTCCAACAGGCACAATTTGTCATAAAGGTTGCATTTGCCAGCTTTGAGGTTAAGTTGATGTTCATGTCAGAAGGCAATCATGCTTTTATGATATTAGGCTGCATTATAACAGTCGTATAATGGTGTTTGACTGTACATAAAATACAAATTAATTGTGTAACATGTACATAAAATAATTCTGTCCTCAACTGCAAAATGTACTTTTGGGTAAAATTCACACTGTTAATTAATTCATGGCTGTTATAAAGGTACTTCAGAAAAGCCTTTAAATATTACTAAACGTTGTGCACATTATGCAGTGAAAAAAAATAAGTAAATCTACCACCTGCAAAAGTTTAATAAATTTTACCCAATTATAATACCATTACGTGGCCGAATAGACGCATGTTGAAAGCAATCACGCAAATCTCAAATTAGTGCTCGAAATGTTGAACTGTTTATATTTCAACCGGTGAGAAGCATTGTAGGGCTTTGACTGTGTGGAAAACTAAGCGCTCCCTATTCATAAGACTGATACTGAATGGGATGTTGTGATACTAAACTGCTAGTGTAGACATTATTAGTATTTTACGTCACAGAATCAGAATTGATTCTTTCCCCCCAAGATATCATAAATATATTCAGCAGAAAACATCAGTCAAGCTAAGCACGAGTTACACTTTAGGGTCATCTATCCAAACTTGTGAGGCATAACATATGTGATTTTGTTTATAGATTTTTTTTATAGGCACAAATGAAAAACTGAAACTTATAAGTAACAAAAAGTGGCCAAGAAAGTGTGAGGGTGTGACTCTGTTGAAACCGAAAACTACTCTGAATCTGTCTTTGAAGAAGAAGAGGACTTGAACAAAGCAATTATTGACAGACTGGGTTGCCTCTTTCTTGTTGTAAGGGATTTCCAATGTGTCTAACATATGCATTAATGAAATTGTAGAGGAGCTTCATTTCATTACATCGTCAGCATCTGTTCAAGTTACTAAAGAAATTGTCTTAAGCACTTTGAGAAAGCATGACTGCAACATAGATAATTCTGTCACATCAGAATTAGCAGAAGATATTTGCCAGTTAAACCCTATAAGTGCAGCTTTAGGGACAGGTGGACCTTTCAGCACTTCTTATAAAAGAGGTAGCTTTCTAAAGGAACATTTTGTTTATCATTGAGCCAGTTGAGTACATACTTGATGACAGGGCAAAAAAAACATTCCAGGATATACCTGTTTTGCAGTTACTTTCACAGCTTCTCAGCAAAAGAGATATTCAAGAGATGGTGTTGAAGAGCAGACAGGATTCTGTTTTTTTTTTTTTCAGAATACAAGTCCTGCCATGACGGCTCACACTTCAAAGAAAACTATTTTTTTATGTGGACAAGGCTTGAAGCTCTCACTCACAGTCTATGTTGACGATTTCGAAGTATGCAACCCTCTGGGGACATCCCGCAAGAAACATAAAATCACAGCGGTTTATTGGGTGTTAGGAGACATTCCTGCTACATCATGATCTTCTCAGATACCTATTTATCTATCTATACTTGCTAAGGCAGATGATGTGAAGAAATATGGATACCCTAAAGTCCTAGAGCCCATACTCACATATTTGCAAAGCTTGGAAGATGAT
>CM067476.1:24454190-24480307 GCA_034552555.1 Semaprochilodus insignis | reverse complement strand
GATCTATAAGGGTCTTGATGCTGCAAAAACTGGGCTGAGAATTGGTCAATGCCAAAGACTAATTGTTTGCAAGCCCTAGTAAAAGATCATTTCTGTTACTCTGTTTGTAATAAAATACATCAAATAACAACAAATCTACAAGGTACCACAAATGTAAATAAATAAAATAAATATAACAATGTTTGGGTGGTCAAATTACATTTTTTGTTGATTTTCTAAGCATTTTCTAAGAAAATAAATAACAATAAAATAAAAAAATATGAACAGATTTTATGTTTTAGTTTTTTCCTAAAATGTTACAACACATAGAAATTCCACACTAAAAATTCCACTAAAAATGGCATTATAAATTTCCCTGTAGAAATGTGCTAACTTATTTCCACTTAGAAATATAACAAAAGATGATATTTGACCAGAGGTGTTCAAACTTTTACATCCAATTCTGTATGACAGAGGTGATATGTAATTCAGTTCACAGGGCGTTTACATTTATGGGTAGAAGCATTTTTTTCTACTGGCATATATATTTGTGGAGTCTGAGTCTGTTGGCAGATCTGTTTCACTGGCAGATGGACAGAGACATCACTGTCTGGTCATTACAGAATCAGTGTCAGACGAACCAGCCAGACAAACCCACTCTAAAGCTGGTTAACACCTATATAAGATCTCTTCTCTGGCAGACATGGCTCTCTGCAGGGGAAAAAAACACAGTGCTTTCAACCTTCAAAAAATCACTCTGCACTTCACCTGCATTTCAATGATGCTGAATTAGAATGTGTTTTATTTATGCTGGTGTTCAAGGTCAGTGTTTTGAATAGTGCCTTCTTTCTCTCGTCAAACAGCTGAACAGCATCAAATTCTAGGTCCACTAACTAGGCTCAAACAGAATTCCATTAACAGGAAACAAATATGTATATAGAAAATTATAATGGAGAACACAAATAACAAAATTCTCAGAGTGAGTTACTGGACAATTAATTTTTCTTGACGTTTTACACTTTTAAACATTACGCATATTTGTGAAAACCCATTCCCAACTGACCCAAGTGCTGAAAAATGAAATACCCATGTCACTAAACAATGTGTTTACAGTTAAATAACTGAGATCCATTAAACCCTATTACTCTCAGTGAGAAACAAGTGAACCACAAATGGGTTCCAATTTATGTTTCTCAAACTGGGCAGAAAGGTTAAGCACACGCTCTGACGCTCATCCCAATGAAGTTTTTAAAAGCCTGCAAAATACAGGAGGTGGCTCACACGTTTTTGACCTCTCTTTTACATCAAAGCTTGAAACATTTCCTGTTACTGAAAAGAGAGAGAGCGGGCTAAACGGAAGAGCCATGACTCCCAGCGCAATTTTATTCAACGAACCTGCTCAATGATACCAGCAGGAACCCTTGCGCTGTATGGCGCACTTGTTTGTAATTTGACTTTGCTTGCTGTTCACAACATCTTTATAAATTTTCATGTGGCCCTTGACAAGTATTACAGTCACATTGAAACACAAGGTAAATGTAAATGCTTGTTTACTTGAGGCTGCTGCACACAAATGGAAATGGCAGCCGTTCGCGTTGCCATCACAACCTGTTTTTCCTTCTTTAGTATCAAAGCTGGCACTATGTTATGCCTTTGGGATCTCACATTGACAGCAATTTGTGAAGTAGTTTTTTTTTATTTTCTTTCTTCACATGCAAAAAAATCTCAGGAAGAGGTATTGTACCAAAGTCAGCTGTGTTCTGTTGTGGACAGTTCTTAGTCCTTAGCAAGGCCCAAAAAGATTTTGCGCAAGATAACCATTATTGTCACGCCTTGCCCTGTTTCCCTCCCTAACTGTTTCTGTCTTTGTTTACCTTTTCTCTCGCTCCTGTCATTTTCCATGTACTTCTTTTTATTTTGGTTTCTAACTCCTCCTTGTCTCCGCCCTCATGCCACGCCCCTCACCTTTTCCCAGTTTCTGGCTCCTCCTGTTCCTAGGTGTTCCTTGTCTGCCATTTTGTATATATTACCCTCTGTTTACTCCCAGTCCTTGTCTGGCATTGTTATGTTATTGTGGATATTGTTAGTATGTGATCATTGTTTCTTTATTGTTTGCTGTTTGGTTTCCTGTTTCTCGGTTTTGTTTTCTTGTGTTCCTGTTTTATAATGGCCATTCCAGCCCTCACCATCTCAGTTTGTATTCTTGGTAATGTTAGTATGTACTTCAATAAACTAACTTTGCATCTGTATCCACACTCTCTGCCTGCTCAATCATCACAATTATGATATATCACAAGTGCATATACTGCACGGTGCACTGTTCAAGAGAGAGGTCTCTAAATTTAAAAAGTTTCTTCAGTCCCATAAATCTCTTTTGCAATAATGCTTCTTGAAGGAGTCATATACTGAAAACTTCTTTAGGGACACCAAAAATGGCTCTTTAATGGTATCCCTTCAAATATCCCTCTTTGGTACTCTTACTTTTGAGAGTTTAAGCTCTCCAAAAGTATCCAAGCACATAACTGCTCTCTCAGTGTTAAAATTACCTTAGTTTTGTACAGCCATTTTCCAATTAAGCTATTACTGATAATAGTAGAACATGGGAGCCTAGCGAGAGATCATTTTATAAAGCCTTTGAGAAACTGGGATATATTTAGTTCTTTATGAGATCTCACCTGTGGTAGAGCAGACCAAGGGCAATTCAAATGAGATACTGAAAGGTACACTGTAGAGAGATTTTGAACTTTGTAGTGTAATGTTGAACAAAGGATTTGGAGATAGTGTTGCCGTTTTCAGGTCCCTATACAAAGCTTTAAATGAAAAGAGCACTGTTAAGGTTGGCATGTACTATGAAGATTTATAAACATGGACTTCGTATATTAGTTCATGGGCTTTATGATGCATAAATAAGCACTTACTGTCAAGAGTAAACAAGCATGTCAGCATTGTCAGATCACTGTGTGGACATTTCATGATAGACATAAAAATAAAACTATTTAACAATGTTTTATTTCTCTTGTAAGTTACCAGTCTGGAGATTCAAGTTTTGCTCTGGCAGTGACAGAATGCTTCAGTTTCATCTAAAAACAGAGTCAAGCTGCTTATTTGTTTTTGTAATAGAAATCAGATGGATATGTCCAAGTTGAAACATACTTTTTCAACCCAAAGCTCTGTAATCAACACCAAACCTGAAGGTTACAGCTCATCTTTTAATACTCTTGACTGTCAGTTGTTCGATGGACTGCTGTAGACTTTTTGCAGACTCTTAATTTGTCATTCAACTAGTAGCTGCCTGCATGGGATTAAAAACTTTCATGCTCGCCAACAAAGCCAAGAATTGATCAACCCCTCCCTACCTTATGGCAATGGGGAAGAGTCAGTATGTCTGTACCCTTTGAGCTTCAAGTACAGCTCGGCTTGACCCGCCATCCCTCAAGATGCATGGAAGACAAGCGTCCAGACTCTTCTCTGTCCAGCCACCGAGATGGTGGAATGAACTTCCACTGGCTGTCCGAACGGCAGACTCTCTCGTGGTCTTCAAATGCAGAGTGAAGACTCATCTATTTGTGAAGCACTCAAGTGAGCAGTAATCGAAGTATATATTGAAATGCATTGTATTTCACTTATGCTGATCTAAACCTATATTCTCCCTAGGTATGAGCACTGACTTGGAATTGCTAGGTATCAGCACCGGTACCTTATTCAGGCAGCATCTGAGCGTCAGAGTTTGAACTCTAACCTATTTATAACTAGGATACATTCTTTGACTGAACACTAAGCACTTTTGTAGGTCACTCTGGATGAAAGTGTCTGCTAATGTAATGTAAATGTAAATGTAATCATGTTCAATTAAACCTTCCTATTAATTCCTACCCCAATTAATCCTTCCACTTTAGAAATCAACAAGGACTGTAATCCTATTTCTGACCCCCGGGTCTAACCCTACCCCTAATCACTTCTGAGAATCACCAGATAGACTCGTAATTCGATCATTTGTAGATAATCTATACAGCACTATGGAAAGTGTGATCCAAAACACCAAAAATGGGTCCATCTATTTATTAGTTCAAGAATATTTTAATTTGATTCCTTTACATGAGTCATATCTCAATGAGCACACCTACATGGAGAGAGGAGAGGTGAGATAACAGTAAGCTAATACATGACATTAATAATACTTTTTCTCTGCACCTCTTCTGTCCAACATGTCTATTTTGCTCTCTGTTTAATACATTCTCTTTGATACATTAACAAAAACACCTGTCTTAGAAAGTCTGGCAAGCTTAGCAAATCAAAAAAGCATGCTCAGTAAGTCTTTTGAGCTCGTTGGAGACATTTCAAAAACTAGTTCAAATCAGTCCACTTGCAGTTTTGCCCCCAGGTGAGGACAGTATAAAATATTAGAGAAAACATCTCACTCTTTTGCAGAAGATACTCTGTATACTACTGACAAAATATCTTCTTCTTCTGCAACAAAAGCAGAACCCTATTTTTAAAGGTCTTCTTGTAAAAACCATGTACAAATGATTCAACAGTTTACTTAAAACAACAACATGTGCTAAGCTTTGAAACATAATAAAACACACTAGAATTTCATCATTATTATGACATTAATGTCATTATTTTATTTATAGTAGTAGTGAGATTCTCTAGGACAATATAAAACCCGTCAATGTGAGCAGCACTGTTGACTTGTCATCTATGTACATAAGAATGTGGCTTTTATTGTTTTTTATTTATAAAGTACTGTTGAAACAACATCCTTCCTATATTTCTTCTTTTCTTTATGTTAGAAAAAGTTAAATATTTATTAGAAATAATGACTGGCTGGTGCTGAAAATACCATTCCCCTGTACATAATTTGATAAAAGGCATTTTCATGTAATGCCCAATCAGTATGGAATAACTTTTAACTGACAGCTAAAATACAACAAAATTTTAAATGCCCAATTTGCTGATGACAACCATCATACCCTACTATAAGCCCAAGCAGAATGTATTTTCTTAAATCAAAAAAATTGAGATGTCTTTGTTGTTATGTCTTTGTTGTTATATACTCTCTGTTTTTGCCTCGGAGCACACTATTCACATTTGACTTCATAGATAGAAAGAGCAGCCGCATCAAACAATCTGTCATTCTTAATTCAACTTTACAGAAAGATGTAAGAATACCTGAAGCATTTTTTCAATACTTACATGGAACAATGTTGTCTGTCACTAATGATTTTCACTTTTGACAAATAGAAGGTGGGAACTGTATTAATATGTTCCCTAAAACACACTACAATTCTTAAACACTGTAAGCCGTAAAGGCCTTATCATCCATAAGCAGCCATATATTCCAGTTTCTCTATGCCCTGTGGCTGATAGCTGAGGGATGGCCCTCAGTAAAACATGTGATTTTAAAATTTCCAGTAGGATTGAATGTGCTTTGCTATTCCACATTAAGGGGGAGATGCATACATGTTTTAGTTTCATAGGTCCCAGAGATTACTGACATCTGTGCCAACATATTAAGTAGAATGTTTCCCAATGTGCTGTTTCTCAGTATCAGGAAATCCATATGAAATATAAAGGTTTGTTGCAGCTGCCTCTGCAAGAGGAATGAATCAGGCATTAGACTACAACAGCTCCAGTGAAAGCACTCTGACTTTTCATTACCGAGTTAGACAACATAACAAACACTAGCACAGCACTTCTCACAGAGAGCGGCTGAAATAGACCAGATATGGTTGGTTCAATTAGGAATTAGCAATGCCGCAAACAGTATTACTGTCACCCCAGGTTGAGCGCTGAGCCTACTAACAAAGAGAGCGGTAATGTGTAGTATGTATTATATGATACTGTGGTAATAAAATCTCATAATTCTGAAATGGTAACTTTATAGAAGAAGAGAAAAAAATTCTTGACTTTACATTAACGACATTTTTGGGCTATTTGTCTTGGTCCACCTGACTGTAATGGTGCAATAGTCAACATTCAAGATGATTAACCTCTAGCAGTGAAATAGGTGTACTACAACACTGGAAAGATTTTTTTCCCTATGGATCTGCTACCCATCAACACCAAGCATGGGCCCAGAATCAATGAAGCTCTTTGGAGATCATTTAGAGCAGGCATGCCCAATTTGCTTTACCTTGTTATTTGGGAATAGATGATAAACATGGCATTATGCTAACGCTGCTTGAGATCAGAGTCCTCTTTATAGCCTACTTTCTCAACAGAACACACAGAGCGCTGCCCTCTATCATAGCTAAAATTAACATAGCATGACTAAAATTTCGCATGTTGATAACAACAGGTAACACAACTGCTATAGTCTAGTTATCTCAGCGCGATTTGCTTCAAGAGAGAGCTACAATGCTGCTCTCCCACTGGCAAAGAACTGATTAATTCTGTTTAAATTATGATGATTTCACTTATTCAGAGACACTCCAAATATTACTTTGTATAGCAGCAGCATTTAGCCAGAGTGGGTATTAAACTCCCTTGTCTTATTTGTCCAGGGTGTCTGATTGTGTTAGCACACCTGGTGTTGCCCACTAGGAAATTAAACTGCTTGATAGCAAAGTCACAACCTTATAAGCACTTGGCATTCGGTTCATACCGGTTTGCCTCTGCAAGAATAGTCAAGAGTGCCTTCGCTGTCTGGTTTATCTTCGTACTGAGCCTCTGCAAGGTTTTCTGAGAACCATCACTGCCTGTGTTTGCTAGTCAGTACCGTAATGTAGATTTCTATGAAAGTGGTTTATCCAGAATATCACTTTAAGTGCCCCCCTGAGTAAAGATTAATCTTCTTGATTTGTCATGTAAAGTAAGCAGGCACACAGTGCTTACATACCGGTCCAGAAGGAATGACGCTAATTCAGTACCATCACCCTCTTCACATGCAATAACTCTCTCCATCTTGCTTGAATAGTGCTATTGATGTTGATTCTTCTCTTTTTGCACATTTCTTGTCGTTCAGTTTTTTGCCAGCACAGCATGTTTTTCCCACCATAGTACTAATACCTGCTGGCACCGGTCGCGAACCACATTCTGCTATGTTTTCTAAGCCGAGCAGACGGAGGTAGTGGTGAACTTTTGTGGTGTAGGGGTTGACAGATGGTCAGTGCAAAGACAGACTAGCCCTCTGCTCTGCCATGCAGTTTTCCATATAGGACTTCTTACACTTGTGTTGATGCCATTACCTAAACCATGCATTTTTAGTCATGTTCTGTATAATCGCTGTCCAACGAAAACCATGTATCTCCACTTTTGTCGATTTTTTCCTTTTATGCATCATTTAAACACATCAGCTGCTGTTTGCACTGTGTGACAATTTCATGATGAATGGACCAACAAAAATGGCCCAACATTACCTGGAAGAACGTCTGGTTCCATTGACTTACATTCAAAGTAAAGTAGGTTTTTGCCCTCTCCTGTAAAGTTGCCATTTTGCAGATATTTGGTTTTCTTTGGACACCGACGTTTTACAAATGGAATTACCATTTGTGTCAATGACTGAATCTTTAACTGATTATTAAATATAGTGGTGGAAATCTTCTGTGCATTGTCTGTCCATGTGATGACTGAGGACCTTTCCTCTATGTGTCTCTCCCCTGCTCTCTAGTATAATTACAGAGATATGGCATGCAAAGCAAAGTCAATTAAATGATTGTGTAATAGGGGCAGCTATCAGACACTGAGATTTCCAAAATGTCCCTGTTGCCTTGGTCACTTGCTTGACCTTTAATTATCTGCTTTCAAAAAAAAAAAAAAAAAAAAAGCACCGATAAAAGACAAAAACCAATGAACACACATTGCTATCTCCTTTCAATTACCCTAGTCATTCGACGAGCAGCAAAGAAAGAGGCTTGATATTTATCAATGTTATCAGTGCTTTATTTTCCCCTTCACAAAGGTGGACAACACATACAGCCCTCAGTTGCTTAGACACATATGAGACTGCCTTGAAACATCTGATAACATGGTATTATGATTTATTGATTACTGCCGTTTTGGTCATCATTCATTATTGACATCTGGTCCAACCGTGCCCTGATGAGTGCCATTTCTAAATATGGTAAGAAATCTGCTATGAGAGAAGTCATTTTCCATTTCTAGCAACTGACTGGAACCCACAGGAAAGGCTACAAGTCAAATTCAAAGTGAGTGAAACAGGAAAGGATCCACTCACCATTTCATCTATAAAACAAACCGTCGATTGGTTAGTTCCACTGCCACTCCATAATTATGATGGTAATTACCACCCATTCCAAACCTGTTTTTGACAAGCTCTTGTTAACTTGACCTCGACATTTTCCCCACTTAGTGTAGCTGTATTAGCATAATTGCTAATTGTTTGATGAGCCCATGGAGAGGTGATGCAGCAAATGAACATCATGCCCACTTCAGCAGTAGAACTTTTCAAGAAACCACTGTGACCTGTGTATCAGCTAAAATAGACCCTTAATCCTCAAGTTCATGACAAGAAAACCACAGCATTTTTGGTGATGGCCAAATTACAAGGAGAAAGAAAGTGAAATATGTCAAAAGCACCCCTCACACGCCAGTGCAGCTTTTGTCTTGTTGGACGGCATTTTGTAAGTTAAATAAACCCACTTTGCTATTCAAATGGTAGTCTATATGCCAGTTAGCCACACACTGTGTTGTTATTGTTTAGAAGTGCAACTCCTATCTCATAATGCTGATGTAAATGTCAACACAATGATGTTTTGATCCAGGCTATTGGGGGTAATTTGGAGAAAATTACAGAGGTCCTTTATCACATACGAATCGGCAAGTCAATTATACACCTATTACATTACTGGATCTCCTCTGGTAAAACTAGTTCCACTCAAATAGGGCTAAAGTCAGCAAAGCAATATTAAAAAAGTTAAATGTAAATGTCCAGAAATAACCAATTTGATGTTATGTAAATGATGTGTATATGTAAATTTAAAATTTAACCACTTTTTGTGGTTTTATGTGCCAAAAATGGTCATAATTCCCTTTTACACAACCATTTAGAATTCTATTTTCACCCCTTACAACTAAACACTGTGACACTGTCCCCTTAAGACTGAAATAAAGATAAATAAGTTATGTTGTATTTGACTGCCATGTTTTTGTGCTTTGTTCAATAGGCATTGAGACCTGAAGCACTGTTTACAACTTCAATTTGAATGGGAGGAGTGACTGCTGTAGGGAGTAATGAGTTCTCACTGACATCACAGAAATGATTTATTCCCTACCCAGGAAAAAAAAGAAAGTACACTGAAGTATATTTAAATATATTTAGTATAATTCTTTGTACTCACGACTAATGTATTTTCGATACATTAACTTAGAATGCTAAATATAATCATTAGTGCTATTAAAATATACTTAAACTATTTTAAGTAGTAGTTAAGTAGTTAACCAGTTTTATACGTAAACTAATTGTACTTAACTAAGATTCACTTAGATGTACTTAAGTACAACTATACTATACTATATTATACTTAAGTATAATATATACAAATATATACAGTATATATACTTAGTATACGGAAGTACACTAAAGTACTACTGTAGTAAAATGTACTTGTAATTATTACATTTGTAATGTATATACAGTATATTGCACTGGTTTTCAGCACACAAAACAATAATGTGTTTGGACTATACTTGCTGATATTAAAGTGCCTTTCTTAATTTTTTACCTGGGCAGAAATGAACTGCTTTGCAGTTTAGTTTCCATGAGCCATATGGACTGAAGAGTGAATGGCACATTTTGCAATTTTGAAAATGTCACATATCAAGAAAGCAAGGAAAAGGCAGTTTTCAATGATAAGGGCTCTTTAAATTACATTACAGATGTATTTTTCAGTTCCCAGAAATCATTAAGCCTTCGCTGAAGGCAAAGAAGGACCTGAGGGTTCCCCACTGGTACACACATATGCTGTATAAAGTGCATATACTATATATAGTTCTGCCTAAATGCCACTGTATTAAAAGTGTAGACTTATAATACCTAATAATACTGTTGAAATCTCCTCACTCCTCAATCTGGGTGTTTGAATTAAGACTGAATATAATACTGCAGCTGCTACACGTTACACTGTTTGCAGGAATCAAAAGAGAAATTCTGCCACAGAGTTCAGGTTGTAGTCTGCTTGCCAATTAAAGCTAGCCACACAACCATATTGCCTTATTTATGATCAGGAAAATGCTCTTGCCAAGAGTGAATGCTGAAGTCTGAAGTATATTCCTGCTGCTCACTTTGTGTCGGTAGTGTGGGTATAAACACACTTTAGGCCTGTGTGATCATTTTCCTTTCATATCAGATCATGTCAGCTGAAGAATTTTTAAAATAGCTACACTCAAAGTGTCTCCATGCTGGAGGACCACAGATTTAACAACACCTTACTTAAATCTGCTGTCAGTGTAAGCTGAATTAGGTGGATTAGAGCAGAGAAAACTCTGCAGTGCAGAACTCCTTAAGGGCTTGGTTTAAATATGTCTGACTTTAAATGATGTGTAGCTTAAAAAAGCATCCATTTTTGCCCTAGGCACTTAGGTCTCCATTAATGTATTGTAATTATTGAATGACTATTACTGATATTGGGCAACACCACCCATGTTTAATGGCAGTAGCTCAGCCTATGCTGAGCAGTTCTTTTCATTATGATCTTCAAGATCCTGTTGTCAAAACTTATAACTCTTGAAGGTGGAATTTGGCTTGCAACCTACATTCAAACACTATAAATCTTTCTTTCCATTCATGCCTTTAGCAAATGAATAATGTTTTATAGTGTGTTTGTATGGTTCTTGTAAACTATAAGTTTACAGCAAGGAAATTCCACAGACAAAGTCAGAAGTGCTAGTGTTAAACTCAAGCAAGTTCTACCTTATCAGTTATCACTTGTGATGTGGTTGATTCTGCAATTGGGTTGCCAAGCTTAATGCATGATAAACTTGCATAACAATACATAATGAAGCCTATCTAGAGCACATAGAAAACAATATTTTACCTGCTATCCCTACAGATCACACCACCTTAAAATATAATAATGCATTATAGCTTATTAGAATGTCTCTCAACATTCACTCAACACTTTAACCTATAAAAAATATGAATACATCTTCTGAATGGTTAGATGTTTTTGTTAAGATTCAATGTTGTAAAAATAACAAAAATAGTTTAATTGTTAATCATGAATTGCAGACCAAGGTGGCAAACAATGTTTATGATAAGTTAGTAGTACGCTCTTCAATTTCTGTATCAAAAATACACATAATTTATTATATAAACACAAATTATAATATAAACCTTGCCTGTTGAGAATAGTGTGAAGACTATATCAAGCTGTCCGGTCAGTCTGACCTAGACCATAAACCAAGAGTGTGCAACTCCTCTGAAAGGTTTATTGCTGTAATGGCAAAGAGATCATTGGTAGCCCTGTTTTACCCTTATCTCCAGGAGCAATGACAACAACCAGCAATAAAACAATGCCCAGGATCACTCAAGAGGGCCCTTTCCCAAGAGTGTGTGACCTAAACACACATTAAACAGTTAACTGCAAAGACATGCAGCATTCAGTGGAAAAACAGAAGTATCACAATTATCATTTCCATGAGCAACATTAACAATTTGGAACATCATGTGACATGTCATATCACTGCTGTTCAAATAAAGGAGAAGGCAAAAACATTCCTACTTTCAGTGGAAGTTAATGTAAAAATATTTTATTTTATAGCAATTTTGGAGTATTTTTTAACACAACATAAAGGACATCTGCTGAGCTGCGGAGCTCAAATTATGCAGAAAATTATGAACACAAAATGTTTTTTGTACAACAGTGATACATTGTGTAAGGCTATCATGTTGTATGAAGGTGTACTTCCTAATTTAGTTGTTTTCTTGAAGTGTGTGAATATATAAAAAATATATAAAAGTTTAATTTCAAATTACATTTTACAATTACAATCATGCCTGCAATATTGAGATGATTTTCAATGTCATATGATACATCAGTTGCTGGGCTTTCAGTTATCACAGCACAAACCTGGTATGAGTGGTGGGACTAAAATAACTAGTCAGATAATCAGCATTAAGGACCAGAAATGGCATAGACTTCGGCAGTCCATATGTCTAAACCCCAGTACCCCAGTACTGGTTTCTGTTTGAGTTGCAAACTGGGGGTCTCCTGACTTCCAGACACCAACTTCTGAGTTGGACCTCTGGCTCCAATGCTCTCATTGATCCCACTCTGAACTAAATTTGAATCGTTTTCATCAGAAGACAAGATAACTTGTGAACTTCTGGATCTCATAGGATCTTACTGGGTCTTTTACCCTTGACTCCAGAGGAAAGCCAACCAAAGACTGATGCTAGCAGCCAAGCCTTGGTCTCAACCCAAGGACCATCTAAGTCATAACTATAAAGATTTTCCCTACTTCTAAAATTTTTCTGGGGGCATGCCTCGAAGTGCTGCAATGCTCTAGAACCCCGTTTGGTGTAAACTTTAAGTCAGTGGCCACCAAACCTAGTCCTGGAAATGCTCCGTCTAGTTCAAATCACAAGTTGCCAGACCTGCTTCAGCTAAGTAGCTTGTGACTGATCCTGTGACTGGTAGGATCGGATGCTTTTGTTGTGGGTAAGGATTTAGGTTGGAACCAAACCCAGGAAAAGGGTTGGTGACCACTGGTTGTTGTTGTAAGCCATTTCCATGGTGTGTTAGCTAATCAGACTCCATGGTTTTTATGTAAGTAATTTTATTGTACTGCCTGATACTACTTTACCTGTACAGATACGTACATATCTCTATATGTGTTCTCATATTTTCTTGTTTCAGTTTAATTTTCTTACTTTGTGAGCTATGTGAGCTCTTGTTCTAAATATATATCCTGCATTATTCCTGTCTGTTTACCAACTGCCCTCTTATTAAACTTTGAAAGTTTTACTTTTGGGTTTTAGCATCTTATGCCATAGAAGTTCTAATAATTGGAGAGATCAAATTTCTTTACTATTACTATTTCAGTTGTTGCTGTTTACTGTCTCATTGGGGTGAACAATCAAGTATCCTCATTTGGAGACTACTGCATGGTGATGAACTTTTACCTCACTAATTGGAATTAGTATTATTATTAAAAATCATTTGCTTAAAGCAACATTAGTTAACAATTTAGCATAATGTTAAAATAAAATAATTACCTTAAAATAATAGCTTCAAAATCAGGAGACCTTTGTAACACTTTACAACACCATATCCCACATCGACAACTATGGGTCTTCAGCTAGTCATAAGAAGAAGCTTGGTATTTCCAGCATGGACATCTTGGCATAGGCTGTGAAGAGAAAATGTTCACAGAGGAAGTGAGGAAGAGAAAAAGAGATTGATTAAACAAGTTGCTGCAGTTTCGACTACCCAGTAAAATCCAACTCTCCTTGCAAGGATCACACAAGCATTTGAACACATGGATGAATTCTTATACACAGAAACAACTGAAATCGGGAGTGTAATGTATAGCATTCCTATGCCTGGCTGCTATGCTTTGTATTGTATGACAGTGGTGTAACTCAGTTCTAAGTACAAAAAAGAAACAAATTTGTCACATAATACTGCTTTAATTAATAGTAGCAATTCACCAGTAATGACTACAACGGCAGGCTCTATTATATATATTGTATATATTGTTTGCAGAGAATGATGTCCCTGGCCCAGTTACTATTTACTGCTTGGAAACTTGTAGTTATAATTTGGTGATGTGAGCTGTTAAAACTGGCTAAATGCACCATAATTATTATATCGTCGCAGCCCCGAGACAAAAACATGTGTCTCCAATATGGCAGCTTTACAGGAGAAGGCAAAGACCTAACTTAATTGTAATGTACGTCAATGGAACCAGCCTTTTTTTTATTTGGAGCATTTCTGTTGGTCCATTCATCATGAACTTTTTACACAGTGTAAACAGCAGCTGCTGTTTTCAAATGACGCATAAAAGTTGACAAAACTCGACAAAAACGGAGATACATGATTGTCTTTGGACAGTGACAATATGATGTTAGGTAGCAGAAACAGCAAATGTAAATAATGTGCAAAGACAAACTCGTGAGCTGTCGTTTTGTTCCCACTCTGCAACAACTCTTATTTCGAATTACAGTTCAGCCATAACACTGAGTAAAATTCCATCCCAACAATTGGACCAGTCATTGTTGTTTAAGGTGGCAATGCCTGGAATTACTGCATGGTCATTTCATGAAGTTAAATGATGCAAAACATGTAAAAATGGGCCTAATTTTGAAGTACTATGTGGTTTTATATTTTGCTTTGATTAGTTGTTTTTTTGGTAAGCATATAAGCGTGACAGCATGAGGGCGTTTGAAAGACCGCAAAGGCTCAGATGCTCGAAGAAACTGACATTTTGAAAACATTACACCAAGACTCATGCTGAAACGAACTGAGTCTGTAAACTCTAAGCACTTTCATGCCAGACGAGCAAAAGCAATAGAAAGTACAAAGGGAATATCTGAGCTAACATCTTGGTTCCAATAGAACCCTAAACTGAACAACAGCATGCCTGGTACTCTTCATTGAGAGAATGATGGCTTGAGTTCACAGAGTTCAAACAAAGAATTAACTACTATTCTGAAGGTATTCTCGAATAGTCTGCCAGGATATACCAAAAACGTAGCACTAATTAAGCGTTGTTTGCTCGGTGCCAAACACTATAGCCACAACTGAAATAAATAAACAAAGGAAAATCCAGGGTTGCAAGCTAATGGTCATGCATATGAGCTATTCATTAGTCAAGAAATCTTTAAAGGTGAGTCACAATGTTTGATCTTGTTGTTGTTACAGGCTAATGATCTGTCTGCAGTACATCAGCCTCCTTTGTAGCAGACTCTGACAAGTTGTATCTGAATAAAGAGGAAGAAAAAATAGAAGATACATCTTTGCATTAAGAATCATAGGTAGAGTTTTAAAGATTGATTTCTTCTTACTATGACTTTGATTTCCTCTCTCATTACCTGAAGTTTCACCTCTAATTTCGGTTCCCGCTCTGACTGATCCTGGCATCAATAATAATCAGACTGCCATTGGTGTCCTCAGATGCCAGGACGTCGGATGTAATCACGATTCAAGAGAAGCAATCGGGTAAAACCAAATGAGCAAAGCAGCTGAGGAGAGCTAACGCTGCCTGTCCCACTGACACTGAGGCATTACCGTCAAAATAAACATATCTAGAGTGGAATATTCCCTCTATGGCGGTACAAGTATTCAGAAGGCTGAGCATCTGGGTCTGTGTTAATTAACTTGGCATTAGCCACGTTCGGTTTTGTTTAGCGCCGGGCACAGGGGGCTGTTTTAGAACTGTTAATTTAAGCTCGAGGAACATGGGAATGCCTGTGCCTGATTTGAGGAGAATTACCGCCAGGCTTCCCTTGTGGGAGAGCCTCTCCTGAAATTTCACAGTAATTTAACAGTGCTGTCAATCAGAGTTTCCTTAACATTCCCACATGCCATTGCAGTGACAGGAAAGGGGAATGACGGAAAGGAGGAGAGGAAACAATGGTCATTGCATGTATTTCCCATTGCAGCAGAACAGGTGTCCAATCTACTTCGCCTCCAAATGCCTCCAAATGAATCCAGGAAAACATGCAAGACAAATATAGGATGATTACACTCTAATATGCAAACATAATTGCAGGAATACCCAACAATGTTGTTTATATATATTGCAGCACATTACAAATGTTGAGATATCATCACACTCATAACAAAATCTTGATGCTCCAAGAAAATGAAGAATGGTCCAAAAAAAAAAAGTTAGTATTTAATTGTAGTTAAAGTAATGAGATTTTCTATTGGTCATTTCTTCATTAAATGAGGGGTTTAATTCCAAGATCCATCAATTAGCCCTTGCATAAATTGTTTTTTTTTTTTTTTTCATGATATACATTTTGGTAAATGTGCTTTACACATACAAGAAATAGGAATGAGAATTATATAGAAATAAAATTAGAGATTTTGTTTTGACCAAGTGTTTTATACAACAGATGCAATTCTTTACAAACACCACTGTGTCACAAGTGGAATTATATGCAGCATTTTGGATTGTAACTTTTTTAATGTGTGCATGCAACATATGCAACATGAATGGCTGCTGCAATTTTCAAATGCTATAATATAAATACATTTAGTAATAAAATTTAAAAAGTGGTTTTACAGCATTAACCATTATATATGCTCATCATCAAAAAAAAAAAAAAAAAAAGCTGAACCCAGAATGCCAGACTGCAATGCTATTGGGAAGGTTATTTTTTTGATGTTACCAGGAACAATAAATGAATGAATTTAGACTGATATGGGCAATATTTATTGAGCTACATATACAGAAGTAGTGTAGTCCTGTGTCATGCAGCCGTCTGCCAATGGTGCTGGCACTAACAGGGTGACTCATGGAGCGTATCACTGCCCGCAGAATGTCTGCAATCGTGGCCGTTGGGTCAGTCAGGTACAGGCCTGTACTTGCTTACGACACATGAACTTGAATCATTCGCATGTCTCACAAAGTCAAACCCACCCACCAAGTTTCATTCCTGTCTGCTGATTCTTTCTGGCTGCAGCTATTTGTGCAACTATTCTTTCAATGCAGAGTGTATATTTTCTATTCTTTCTGAAGATTTCCTTTTTCCTGAGTCCTAAGTGCTTACAGATGTTGTCTTGCATAAATTCATGCTGATATGTAAATACTTTTCTGTGTCACATTATATTAACATGCTGTTATAAAATAAAGCGCCATCTAATGGTATATTGTTATACTAGTAATTACAGTAATAGTATATATAGTATTCAATATATTTACAATGTATATAATAATATATTGTATCTTGTAAATAACTATAGAACCCTAATGAATAAGTTTGTTGGTACTTATGTAGTATTTTTATACTCATCTACTCATTATACTTAAATTACACAACTTCATGTGAAGTGTTTGCATATACTGAAATACCATAAAAAATATGCTGGCCAATGGCGTAGCAAATTTAGACAGTTATCATCAGTAAAACAGTCACTGTAAATGCACTAAAAAGTAAGAAATATTGACAGAGGTTTCACACCACAAACTCTCTCCTCAACGTGCATTTAATGAACGAAAGAAATAAACAAGCAGCACTTCACTGTTTGTATCCATTCATCCCCATAAACATTGATATACATTCTATAAATTTATAAAAGACATTCACTTCACATTGCTTGATATTTTACGCTCTTTTCTTAAGGCTAATATCAATAGATAAATTGTGACCTTCAAGTACCAAGGCTGATATAACATGAACACAGTATATATAAATTTGCCAAGATGGCTGCTAGGTAGCTACAGTATCATTAACCCTTTACATAGCTAGCATATGTTCAAACAGGCCAAAACCAGAAAAAAATCGTCTATAAAACATTCGTTTTTTCGACATTTATCTGCTTTAACATTAAATATAATACAGTTAAACCAATTAAATTGACTCATAAACAAGTATTTCTCACCTAAAAAGTAAGAAATATTGACAGAGGTTTCACACCACGAACTCTCTCCTCAACGCGCATTTAATGAACGAAGAGGAAGAGTCGGTTGCTCCGCCTACTGCCCTCTACTTCCCCTACTGGCGAATTCAAGTAGTGCTGCCCAGAAAATGACTGTTGCTGTGCTATAGGAAATCCACAGGCTTAAACAATATTACACTACATTCATTCCAATCCTCTACATAGATTTTTGACCTCTTACATCACCAGATCAGTTTTTGACATACTTGTGCACTATTACATGTGTTATCAGGGCAGTTACTGATATGTTACCGGAAGGTCAAATCATAATCAATAGTCAATTTTAGGCACATTTCTATATCTATATAGAGCAATAGTTTTGCTGTGGTCACACAATTGTTAATAAAGTGTTTTAATATTAATCTTTGGTGGTTTGTCCTGAATTGCTCACTGCCCAGATTAAAATAACTTGCTGTCTTGGGGTAATCATAGTATTTACAGTGGTAAATTTGAGTTCCTAGGGCGTTTATAATCCTAGGTGGTGTAGTTGGCTACATAAACTCTTTTTATTGTGACCTGGCCAGCGTCACATGATATTAAGCAATGATACAGCATTCAGCAGTAAAAATGTTACCAGGAGTTAAACAAATAATATTTTTACTGAAAAACAGGAATAAAGCCATTTTCAGCTGTTTTTAAAAATGTGACTAACCAGTTATTTAAAAACGCAGTTATATTAGTACTAGAAGTACAGAAGAATGTTGCTGAACTGCTGCTTCAGTTAATTTTTTCCAGGTAGTTTGCCATCCCACTAAAAATACTGGATCTAACCTAGCCACCCCATTGTAAAGGTTCTGGCTATGCCCCTAATGCTGCCCAACCTTATAAATGCTGTGAATGGTTTTTATAAATGCATTCTAAATTCAGCCACAACATTATGAGTCCTGTTAACTATTATTATTGTTTTAAAAAAGTATATTTAAATTACATTTAAATTATACATTAAGTATTTAGCAACAGTTTATTAATTACAAATTACCAAGATAATAATAAATAACTACTTCATCATTTAAAATATAATGCAAATGATAATTGAGGAGTTATTCATAGTTATTTATAATGATTATGCATTGTAAGCAAACTCTTAATAATTAAAGTTGTATTATTTATTAACATACAAATACTACTATAATAAACCATTATTAATTATAAATCATTATTAATCACTTGTATATTATGTAAATGGTTGATAGTTGAAAGGGAAGTGTATTGATACACATGTAACAATTATATAATTATAAACCATCAGTAACAAACCGTTAGATAATAATTACGTTGGTATTTACAGGGACCTGTCATTATAAAGTGTCACTCGCTTTCATTGCATTGTTCAAAGTCTTCTCATGTTGTTGTCATTGTTGTTGTTGAATATCTGTAAGGATCAGTCAGATCAAAAAGGCAGAGCCAATGACAGCCTATACAGTACATCATGACTACAGACAGTACTGGCCAAGTTGTCTTTGTACTTTTCTCCCCAAGCCGCCATCTAGAATACATATTCAGTGTCTTTTTCAAGTCATGGATCTTAGTAAGGTGGCACTCAATTGAGTGTTAAGCGCTAACTTAAACACTAACACTTAAGATACTCTTAACACAACAGTGCATTTGGGACAGTGTGCCTTGAACACTTGTAATCAGAATCTATGCAATAATCTTCAGCATCACATTTTTATAAGGTCATCTCTCAAAATTTAGCAGTGGTCAATAGTGCTTTATAGTTTCAACAGCCAAAGGGCAGTGCTGGGGTAGTGATAAGGTTAATAACCAACTATACTGCGCTGAATTGTGTAAATCTGCGGTGTCCACCACATCCCCAATAGCCTTCATATTGCTTGGGAGCAGGGATGTGCCTGAAACAGGCTGTAAATTGAATTTTAATGGAGCAATATAATATGCTGAGTCATGCACTTTTTTCCCACCAGCTCTTTCCAACACTGTCACAAAGCAGTCAGTCTTATGACCCTGAATTATCCCTGTCATCTTGCTCCTCACAGATTTATCCAATCAGCCTCTGGAGAACACACAGAAGGCGCGTGCTGCGGCATGTGTGAGCAAATCCACAGACTGTATGTCATTTGTACACTTCTCAAGAAGTCTAATCCCGGTGTTGTGGCTTTCTGACATAAGGACTGCTTTCGTTTTTGGCAAAGAAATGCTTCTGTTTTGTGATTCTAGAAGAACATCTGTTTGTTGGCTTGTCAGGCAGCTGTCCAAAGTATTGATCCTTACAGTGGGGAGAAGTCAGTGGTCAGAACAAGGGTGTTGCACTTTTCTTATTTTCACCAAAAGAGATACTCCAGTCCCAGAAACCTTACAAGCAGGGTTAGCCACATATATTGTTGTGGGTTCCTTTGTGCACTTTGACAACAAGCAACAAAGTCTGACCACATTACTCCCAGTATTACATCATCTCCTCGCTCCTTGATGCTTACAGTAGGCCTATGCTGCTTTTGGATAACCTTGAAGTGAATTCACACACTCTTATCTGTTATCAGCCTGCATCAAAAGCTTCATTCACTATTTATAGAAATGATGACCCTGATACCTCTACAGTTATATACAGTACTGTGCAGTCAAAGACTACCCTTGGAAAACTTGGAAAACATTTGGTATCGATCCCTCTTTTAGGAAAGGCTCTGTCTGTGCTGCATTGTACTGACCCATGTCTGAAAATCAGTCAGACACATAAGGTTTACATGGTGGTTGGCTTTTTGTTTGCCAGCTTGTTGTTATTAATTCTCCTGTTCAGCCTTAAAAGTTGCAGCAGTTAAAAGCAGTTCCCTAACCCTGCATTCACGCTAGCAAATGACAAAGCGACAAGCAACCAGTCATTTCCTATAGAAGTACACAAGTGATTTGTAGCTGCAATTTAGCACCAAGCAGGAAGAGGTGACACTGTAAGTGATTTGCTCCAACAAATTCTTCGGACCAGCCGTAGACATGGGGCTCTGAGGTCCCCAGCTTCTGCTCTCTGAACTATTTGTTTCTACTGGCATTTCATTCCTATTCTCAGCAGTGTGGTGGTAAACTTGGAAGAGAAGCTCATAACCTCTGGTTCTTCTTTTCCCCAGTTTAAACTCTGTGCACATATACATTTGAAGAAAAATAACGGGTGGAAGAAAGTAAAGGATATTGTTGGTGACTAATGAGTTAGGTCACTTGGTAAGCATGCTAACCAGCCAATAAAGCTAACCACAAATGCAACCAGTTAGCCTTCCATACAAATTTGTTAGCTAATAATAATATCATTTTTAAACTAGTTAGCTGTCCTGGACCTAGCACACACCCACACATGATAACGCAAGTGGCCTTGAATGTCATCTGCTAGTGTAAATGCAGGGTAAGGCATCGGAATGTAAATGCCGCACCCTTTAAGGTGGAATTGTAAAATTTGAACAAGATAAGAAGCTGACTAATTAGCACACATACAGGTTTTTACCGACTACAGCTGGACGTTGGCATCAAACATAACCTTTATCCACACAGGAGAAGCCTACAACAGAGCAGTTCCTGTGATTCGCTCCTAGCTTTCACATAATGCTAGCAGCTCTAGTGATTTCTGGTGGAAAAAAAATGCCACACTTTTGCAGAGGTAACTCAAGCCATGGGTGCCTCAGAGTGCCACTTGATGCTGGAAGAGGAGCCCAATATGAACGGCTTGTTGAATTCCATGTTTTCTGATCAAGGCAGCCCACAAAATACCGACAGCATTGTCTTATTTCACAGTTTGTGGCACATCAGGTACCCAAATGTATTAGCATAATAACCTTAAAAGTGAGTTTTTATAGGGTATCCCCTTTAATACCAAATTACAAAGAAGTATCACCAACTACGTACAGTCATATACAAACGTTTGAACACCACTGGTCAAATTTCTAGATGTAAATAAGTTAACATGCTTTCATACAATGTACAGTATGCCATTACTTTAACATAGGCCACAGTTTAGGTTGTTAAATATTAAACATTAAGTGTATATTAAGATTAGTGTGGTATAAGTGTAGTATGTTCACTGTATGGGATGCGTCCAAAAATTATCTAATTCGACCGGAGGTGCCCAAACATTTGCATACAACTGTACATTATACATTTTCAGTACTTAGTGTGTCCACTCTTTACCTTTATTACAGCTTCCATTCTTCTCAGGAGACTTCTTCAAAGAAACCTGCAAGAATATTTTTCCACACCAAGTTCAGTTGCAGAAGTTGGTTGCACTTTTTGTTTCTCATGATCAAAATAATATATATATATAATATAATATATATAATAATTCTTTGCTTAATGTGCAGATGTTCTTATTTTTTTGGCTGTTTCTCGATAGAACCAAATGTGTTGAGTTGTTTTCTAATAGTTAAAAATAGACAGAAACACATGTGCATTTTTGGATCTTAAGCAAGAGGGAGGTTTCTTGTGAATGATGTTTTAGGTTCTGGTTAACTGAGAGTGATAGTTTTCTTGGTTTTCTTGGGAGATCCTGCATCACTCTTGACAGTCTCAACTGACAGAATTTAGCCTGTTTTTCACTTAGTAAGTTTCCCCTGTCTTTTACACAGTACTGTATCCCACATTGTGGAGTTTTACATAAAATGCAGGAATTATGTAAAAAGCAAGAGCTCGAATGTACAACACTGGCCATTAGCGAAATATATTTTTTGGCTGAAACAGTACTGAAGGATTACCTTTGAACAGAAGAGAACGTATATTTAGGTGAAGAGTAAAACTGTCAAAATGGCCATCATAAAAGCTGTTAAACATTATAATGAGTCATTACCTTTCTTCAGTCCAGTAAGAAAACCTTTCATGAGATGCATCTGAATTACCATTTTATCTCATTAGGTGTTTAAACACTTGAATTGTGATACTCTGCAATGGTCTGTTAACACAATCCAATTATTATTAACAAAGTGGATAGTCAAGCAAGTGTAGTTTCACCTTTTTATCCCACTACAAAATCTAAAATTAAGGGATTATTATTTAAAATTCAATGGGCCTCATTCAGCAGCAAGCTGCTCTTTGGATGTAATGCAGTTATTATCAATAGCACAGACTATTACCTCAGTTAGATGCTGAATTGGATTCCTCTGGCAGAGTATGTAAAAAGCAGCTTACCGCTATCTGTTTGGAGGTTATCACTTCTGAGAATCCAGTAGAATTAGTCACCACATCAGTGAACAGGGAGATTAGTATAGTATCTGCCTGAGTTGAAAATTAAAAAGCCCTTTATCACTTTCATTATATCATATTTTAAAGTCGAACAAATCGTCTTGCGGCATCTTGAAGGAAAAAAAAAAAACGTGTCTGCGAGCAGTAGCTCATTCAGATAAGTTTTTACAACAAGAAATACCCCCCAGTATCAAAAGGAACCCTTGTGTTTTTTTTTTCCTCAGCAAGGCAATCTCAATAGCAAAATCAATGAAAATGTCCTTGAGATAGCAATAAAATGAGTATAACCACATAAAATGAGAGGAACGCTTCAAAATAATAAAAAGTTTTCAGTTAACGCCCCGGCGGAAAGATTGAGCTTTGTTAAGCCTAATCGTAATTCACCCTCTGATAACGACCACAATGAGAATTTCATTTGAATGGTCTATCCGCTAGCAGATGAGGCTATCACAACAGGAGATAGCATGCATTAATCCATGCAAGGTATTGTATGTTTCTCATCAGCTCTGAGGGGGCTGAATAATCCTCCCAGTTTTAAATGTAAAACAGACCCTAACTGCCCTGCTGATGGCTTTCTGCAGAACGATAAACCTGCATGGATAGAGCCGAGGTGAAACTGCGCTTTAGTCCAACAGAGCTAAATTCATTTTGCCAGCTCACGGAATGGAGTTATCTGAATCAACTGTCCTATATTCACCAAGGGATATTGAGGAAAGCCAAGGTCAAATTACATGGGATTCGGAAGGCATTAAACTTCTCTGGCAGAGAAAAGTTTTCCAACTCTGAAAGAGATAATCACAGCCTCCTTGTGTGCTCAGGAGGAACAGAAGAGTGGACTACCTTCCATCTACTCCATCTAAATCCAACAAAATAATCAAGACTGTACAAGTGAAGTAAAGCATTTCGTAAGGTGTTCTACAGTGGTAATCTTATATGCTGATGAAGTGAATTAAACTGAAAACCCTGAGACCGATTTCAAAAACCTTTGATCGTTTATCTTGTAGTTACAATGTCACAGGAGCGTCTGATCTTTAAGGTCTTCCCTCAGTAGAATAGCGCATTGACGTGACTGATGTTATGTTAGCCTAAGAGCGCCGGCATCAAAAGAGCCTGAATTGGGTCTGAGACCACTTAACATGTCTATTTGTCACAGCCGCTTGTACCATCTCTAGAGAAAAGCAAAGAATAAAGCTCACCTTGACCATTTATCTTTAGGTGCCATCTATTAAAGTGCCTAGGCTGTGTGGGATCAATCAATTTGCATTCACTTTGCCATCAAAGACAAAGAGATGTATATTGATTTGAATGATTCTCTAAGGCCATGAAATCAAGAGCTGGCCTGGACACTTTTGTGTGCTGAAATAGCACCATGATGAACTGTTAACACTGTTTTACATTTCACGTACTTCATTGGACAATGAATAGATGGTGACGACAGTAACTAGATGCTTGAGTCCTGTTAAGGTTTGATGTTGTTGCATAGTATAAAGCGAAACAGCCATTTCTAGTAAAGGCATTATTGTATTAGCCATTCGTTTTCCAGGAACATTTTGTTTTACAGTGTAACTACAGCTAATCGACTGTTTAATCAACTGTAATTACAGGGTTCCAAACTGATTCAAATTATTTAATTCTATTAGAGTCAAATGTGGTTTTGTTTTGAGATGTTGGTCAACTCAGTAGGTTGGGGCAACAGTGGCTTAGCAGGAAAGGGACTCTACTGAATGGTAGCTGCAGAACTTAATATTAGCAACTCGTAGCAGGGCAGAACAAAAAAGTGTCCATGGAAATATTTACTATTCAGTAATTCCATCAATCTAACAGCAATAACTGAAAAATGATAATGGTGCTACGCAGTGGTGCCTCCAGAATTTTTCATAAGGCAAAATGGGATTTCAGGAATTCTATTATGCTATTGTAGTATATAGACAAGCTCAAGCTCATAGCATAGCTCAAAACTATGCCAATATGAGAGTTATGGAATTGAATTCTCTTATTTTACACTTAATGTTATTTATTACCTGATGTGCATTATTAGGGCTGTCAAAATTGGTCAAAACTGACATTCAATTATTCCTTTTAAAAACTTTTAAATATCAGTGTTGCATCACATTAGTTTCTCCTTCAAATTAACGTTCCCCTTCATTAAGTCCCTAGGAGTGTGTATTCACTGAGAAGAATTCAACAGCAAACAACACTGCAACTATGGAGAGATCTTCACTTTGCCACCGACTAGATTACAAAATCGAGGCATAAAGACTTTGTTTTAGTGCTGCTGAATGTGCATGCTTTATCAGGAGGAACATGAATTTGAGGAGGAAGTGAAGCATTAGGGTGCATATTTTTGAGATCTGGTATGAAGGGAAGGCTAACTGTAGCTTACATAGCTTGCATACAACTTTATCTCAGGGTTCCACAATTTTGTTGTCTACTGACCTTTAAGAATTGCTAACTGGACTTTGCTTGCTCATGTTCGAGCCTTTATCCTCTACGCTTGTGTCAGTGGAGAAGTTAATTAGCTGAAATTAAATCTATTCTGATATGTGTGGAGCTGCTTTCTTACTAGATAAGCTCCACCCTGTCCTTGCTGGTCACTTATTAAGCATTTAGCTGTTGTTGTGGTTATACTGATGCTCAAGAGCATTTACTTGCTAATGCTGAATTGAGAATATGCTTGTTTATTATTTGCTGGCTAATATGACTTGAACTAGAATCTATAATCTTTAAACCTCAATGTAATTACTACTTATAATTCAGAACATGTAATACTATTTCCATATTCCAGGCCATGTAACCACTCCTTATTCAACAGTTAGTTAACTATACAAATATGATTGTTATGATGCCAGAAATATGTACATTCATACTCAAACACTGTAAAACTGCAGTGACAAATAGCAAAGTCAGCTGTGTGTAATCACACAATCAGAATTACATTGGGGCTTGGTGAATTATGAGTTCAGCACCGTGGACAGTTCCTGTTTTGCTGAGAGTCCAGAGCTGTTCCGCTGTGGCTGTAGCCCATCTATCACGATCTGTTCTCTGATAACACACACACACACACACACATACACGGTGCAGATCAGTGTTCCTGCAAATCACCAGAAGACAAACAGCCTCTCTTTGCCAACCTCAGCGATGGATTTGTTCTGTGTGTCCATGGTTAAAGTGTAGTGCTCACTCTGAACACTGCAGACAGGTTTTTACTAAAACTCTCAAGCAGCCCCCCAAAAAATAGACTAGCCATATCTAAAATGACATCAGGAACATGTCCAACAGTAGCAGTGCTGAATTCTTCTGATTTACCATTTCCTCTGTTGTTATAAAGACACGATACATACTCGTTGTGGAATTTGAATGGATGCACGAGGGGGTGGGGGTTTGGTGGGGTTGGGATGGGGG
>CM067476.1:24424720-24453816 GCA_034552555.1 Semaprochilodus insignis | reverse complement strand
TGGCGGGGGGGTCAGAAGCATGATTTTATTACCTGCCTCTGCAGTCTGACTCACTCTTCCAGCACAGATGAGGGCTAGGGTCCAAAGAAAGGAGTGCAGCACCTACACACATTAAGGGAGCACATAATGGCACAGCTCTGCCTCATGATATGGTACAAATATAGATCTGCTAGTATATGAAGTTTTCCATTTATCTCTGGGAAACTTGAGCTGCTGATAAACACATATGTATTCTTGTTACTCAGTGAGCAATGCCTTGAATTTGCTAGATACAAATGGGTTTCATTTCCACAGGAATTAGATATCAGATCATAGTGATGTGGTCAGATTACAATATCAAGGTACTAAAGACATATACAATATGTATCACAATAGTTGTTCTGAGGTTTCATGAGATGGAACAAAAGTAATGCATCAGTGGTGCCACATTTATAGAAAACAGAGTACAATCAAAGTGTGCAATACTGGGGGTCCTGGTGGGTTTGGGATTCCCTAACGAACTTCTTGGACCCCCTGAATGTCTTAAAATAAAAATTCTGGGGGATCCCTGAAAGTAAACTTATTATGATGTTTGTTACGTGTTTTATGCTGCCCATTAGGTAAAAACAGACATTCAAATACTAAGTCAAGAAAAGGCCATTGTTTGGCATGCTCCACCCACAAAGCCATGCCCAGGATACCTCTGAAAAAGTGTACCATATGCTATAGCAAATCTGAAAACTTTCCCAAAGAAAGGTAAGAAAGGGTGAATTTCCCAATTCCCAATTTATTCCCAAACTAAAGCCACAAGAGTAGATGCTTAAAATCTCAGGTAATGTTTGGAAGACCATGTTACGAAACTAGAAATTTGACATTTCTGAAAAAAGAGAATTTATTAATAATAGATAAAATACTTTTACTAGTGGGCTGTCATTTTTGCTGCCGTATCAAATGGTTGCTCTTGCTCTTGTCCACTGTGTGCAGTGACATCACTCAGGAGAAGAACTTTTTATTGATTGCCTTAGTTTCCGTAGACTGACTCCACTGCAACCATATGACATCACAGTATGACAATGGTGGCCTGCTAGTAGAGGTATTTTGCCTATTT
The DNA here is from genome assembly GCA_034552555.1 of Semaprochilodus insignis. Taxonomy (NCBI): domain Eukaryota; kingdom Metazoa; phylum Chordata; class Actinopteri; order Characiformes; family Prochilodontidae; genus Semaprochilodus; species Semaprochilodus insignis. The sequence continues at coordinate 24,452,729 of CM067476.1, read as the reverse complement.
GTCAAAATATTCCCATTTGGCTTATATACTCACTGTTCACTTTATTAGGTACACCTTTCTTGTATCTACACTCGTTTGTATCAGCTCTACTTACCATATAGGCACCTTGTACAATTACAGACTGTAGTCCATTTGTTTCACTACACACTTTGTTAGCTCCTTTTGACCCTGATCTTCAATGGTCAGGACCCCAACAGTACCACCACAGAGCAGGTATTATGTGGGTGGTGGATCATTCTCAGCACTGCAGTGTCACTTATGTGGTGGTGGAGTGTTAGTGTTTGTTCTGCTGGTGTGAGTGGATCAGACACAGCAGTTTCTGCTGGAGTGTTTAAAGCCCTTCATCAGTGATCAAATGACTCTGTTGGCTAAGAATGATCCCCCACCCAAATAATACCTGCTCTTTTGTGGTCCTATAAGCCTGCATTCTGTCATTGTAGAACAACAAAGTGCACCTATATGTTAAGTGGAGCAGATACCTGTAGTAGAGTGGAGGGTGTAGTAACCCATAGTTACCCGAATGTCAGTAACATCACGCGAGGATGTGAACACAAATGCGAGCTGCATTCTGAACTTTACAGCAAAGGGTGCTAAACAGAGAACCAGCATGCTTTTTCTCAGTCAACTGCAATAGCAGATGAGTCTCAAGCAGAAATGTCTCACTTATATAAACATAAACATATGTGATATATTATCACCTTTTCAATCCAACAGAAGAGGTAAAGCAGCTCACTCTCGTCTACTGTCCACACTTGGCTGTCTGAATAACAGTAGATTTCACCTTGATTTGTGCTTGTTGAATACTGAGTGTTTTAAATGCCACAATAATCTAAGAACATTCCACGTATCAGGTAATACATGTTCATATATATAAATATGCTGTATATATATGGTGGAGGCAGAGTGACACCAGGTCTGCTGGATTTGTGATACGCAACAACAAACCATTCCTCTTGCTGCTGACCATGGTGCCTCCACATACAAATTCATTGGTCGTCTCCAACAAGACAAAAACGGGCCTCGTCACTGATGAGTTATGCTGCCAATCTCAGTGACTCCATGACAGTCTGGCACGATGCCATTGCAGTCTTTGGTGATGCGGACGTGGTGTTAAGGGTAGTCGTCATGGTCTGTGTGCATGTAGTTCTGCGTAGTGCAGCCGTCTGTCAATGGTGATGCCTCTAACAGGACGTCTCATGACATCACTGCTCGTTGAATGTCCACAATGGCGGCCGTTGGGTCAGTCAGGTACATCGATAAGAGCCGTCCTTGCTTACATTACATGCACGGCCAAGTGTGAAACTTGAATCATTCGTATGTCTCACAATGTCAAACCTACTCACAAGTTTCATTCCTGTTGGCTGATTCCTTCTGGGTGCAACTATTTATTATCATTTATTAGCAGTAGTGATGCTTATACATTTTGGGAATACTCTTTGTATGTAGTTTGCTGTAGTTGTGAATATGTACGTTATAGCACTGAAACCTTTACTGTGAGCTGTGAAGAAAATCTCTGGCGAAACAGCTACTTGTTTGACTAAAATATTTTAGTATTTCAGTATTCAGTATTTTAAAGCGTCCTTGGGCGACAATATCACATGTTATATCTTTTTACGGAATATGCACTGAATATGCACAACTAATGTCATTTCAAGACCTTTCCTAGAACCATATGCACAAGCTAAAAGCCACTTGGGAATCTTTATTTCTGAAGAGTGTAGAACAAATCTGCAGATTACAAACGAAATATTTTTTCCTAAATAAAAACATACTTCAGTCTGGCATTAGACATAACCCTGGGTGTGTAAGTTGTGCAATTGAGCCAGAAAAGGGGTAGCATGCTTAAATAAAAGGAGCTTTAGCTTCTAATGTTGTTGTCATTCCTGCCTCGTCAACGGTCTCGTGCATACCCTCCAAAAAAAAAACATTACAGAGGACTACTTGTGTCTTAAACATGTGACTGAGTGAGAGAGGGGGCAGCAAAGAAGAAGGCAGCCGTGGCTAGCAGCGCCTATGCATTGCAATGTGGTCCCCCTCGCACACACACACAGAGACGACGATGCAGAGCAGGAGGGTCAAGCAGGGCAGCTCTGTCTCGGACTTTTATGAGGGAATATTTAAGCGTCGTCTATAGGCGTTACGCACCGTGCAGCACTGCAGTCTATCGCAGCTCCACGCGCAACGTTCCAGTTCCCTCGCGCGGAAAGGATACGCTCCGGCTCCAGTTCAGGACCAAGAGGTCGTTCTAGGCGCGTGCAGGAGCTTTTTGGTGGGGACAATCGGTCAGTCCCCCTCGCGTTGCACAATGGGAGCAGTGTGTTACCCAAGTTCGTCAGTGGACTAGGGCACTGGCGCGGGCTGACCGACTTTTGTGTGCTCCTGTTTCCTCTCCGCGAGCTCGTACCCCAGTCGCCGTGTTATTTCTAAAGACGAACACTCGATGAAGTTGGTCGTGTTGGGGAGCAGCTAATGTGGGAACCTTTCAGCGGAGGATGGGACGTGCTCGGGTCAAGTTTACATACTGCTCTGTGTTGGGGTGAGTTAAGGCTCGTCTTGTTCTCGCCGTTTGTGCTGTTAACACGCTACAAACCTTCTCTTAAGTCCAGCCCTGTTGGGGAGCTAGCCGCGGGGTGCTTTAGTGAGTTTGTGCTGCAGAATGCCGCCTTTAGTCTGTCATGTATCCACATGAGGGATGGGCAGCGTACAGCAGCGCATTAAGCCTATTACACGCAGTACCTGAGCTGCTGAGCTACAACTCTAATCCCCCAAGAACATTCAGCTATTTATTATACCATGTGATGCTACTTGATGGGTCATATGTATTCTGTCTCTCTCTTTCTGTTACTCTCTCTCTCTCTGTCCTTCTCCCTCTCTACACTGTCTGTCTCTCTGTTACTGTCTTTCTGTCTCTCATCTCTCTGTCACTCTGTTACTGTCGGTCTCGCTTGCTCTCTCTCCACCCTTTCTCTCTCAATTACTGTCTCTTTCCCTTTTTCTTTCTCTCTCACTCACTCATTTTCCCAATTCTCTCCCCTCTCTGTGTTACTCTCTCTCTGTCTCTGTTTCTGTCTCTCTGTCGCACCTTCGCTCTTCCCTTTCTCTCTCAGTTACTCTCTCCCCCTCTTTCTTTCTCATTCACTCACTCACTCACTCATTTTTCCAACCCCCCATGTCTCTCTCCTACCTTTCTCTCTCAATTGCTGTCCCCTTCTTTTTTCTCTCACTCATTTTCCAAATTTCTTTCTCTTGCTTTAATCACTAACTTGCTCAGTCATTTACTTATTCATTCACTCTATCATTTTCTCATGCATCTCTCACTCATTTTCCCAATTCCTCTCTCGCCTCTCTCTAATCATTGACTCTCACTCACTCACTCACTCACTCACTCACACATATATTCTATCATTTCTTTCACCCCTCTCTTTCTCTGTCTCTCTCATTTACTCATTCATTAACTCTATTATTTACTCAATTTTCTCTCTCTCTCTCTATCTCTATCTCTCTCTCTCTCTCTCTCTCTCTCTCTCTCTCTCTCTCTCTCTCTGTCTCTCTCATTCTCATTCTTGCCCCCCTCCAGTTCTCTCACTTGGTCACTCTGTCACCCTCTTCACGGTTTCCTCTCTGTCTCTTTCTCTCTTGCTGTCTCTCCCTCTCTCACTTCTCACATTCACTAATTTTTTCTCTCTGCTCTCAGTTGTTCTGTTTCTGTGTTCAGAGGCATTTTCACTCATTCTATCTGTCTCTGTGCTTCACCTGTTTACTTCTCTCACTCTCTTTCTTTCTCACTCTATCACCCACTCTCTCTCACACATACATTTTGTCTTGTGCTAATTCTCTTTCTCTTTCTCCCTCTCTCTCTCTCTCTCAGAGTTTGTTTATATTTCTCCAGGGGCCCAAGAACCCCAGCAGTGATGAGCTCTGAGCTGACTAGTGTCAAGTGTTAGTGATGCATGGAGGACCAGCTTCAAGCAATTCACAAACCATTTGTCCAGTGATTGACTAATTCAAATGTTTGCCTCTAAGCCTCAATGAAAGGCGTCACAGATCAGGTCATTTTAGTAGCTTGGAGGAATCTGAATACGCTTTCATACCAAGAATATCAACTTCATGAGTCACTGCACAGCAGAAGAGAGTACAGCTGAATCAGTGTTAAGCCCCAAGCACACCAGAGAAACTGTCTGAAACAAACACAAACATTCAGAGGTCTGCAGTCGGCTTCAGAATGTCCAGAAAAAGAAATGATGCCCCAAATGAACGAGAATGACTCTTCCAGCGTCAATCACAGGTATACACCAACTAAACATGATGTTGATTTGTTCAGTGTGCTCTGGCCTTTACTGGCAGCTCTAATACACAGTATATACAGTATATTATGTGTTGCACTGGTACATGTGGCTCATAAACAGCAGTTCAATGCAGAAAAACAGATGGACTACAAGCTGTAATTGTGGAACTACAGCAGTGCAGCTATGTGGCTGGTAGAGCTGGTAATATGGACAATGAGTGTAGTTACAAGGAGATGTGCCTAATGACGGGTCTGGTGGGTGTACATTGATTATGGAAGCAATTTGAAGATTTGACGTTGAAGTTCAGAGCATGGAAGGACCCATATTGGGGGACACTAAGTTTCCAATGCTGTTTTTGAAGTGGAGGAATTGAATGTAGTATGTAATCATTGTGACAGTCTCAAATCAAACTGCTTACTTCCCAGACCACATATGGAAACTGGGGTGCAAAAACAGCTTATTTTGCATTTGTAGTTTTTGTGACATCATGAAAACCAGCGCATTTATCCCTCTTCAGTCTACAGCATTCTAGCTCCACCTAATCACATTGACTTTGTTTCAGCCCAGACCGCTTTCTGAATGAGGCATCATTCAGGTCAGCCAATCAGAACAGAAATCATACATTAGCCACAGTAACATAATAGCCTGTTAATAGTCTGAAAAATAAGGCCATGTAAAAATGAATTCATGAACTATTCATAATACATAAATGACACAGATGCACCAAGTGGACTTGCAAGAGGAGAATAAAAAACAAGAAAAATGTAGGATATGAGCCCTTTAAGTATAAAGGGTGCGATGGTTCTTGCTGAAAGTATTATGTTTCTGCATGTGATCTCCATGAGGAATGGAGAGAAGAGTATAATCATAGATCATGCTCGCTGTGTTTATTGGCAGAGAGATGTATGACACACAGATCTGGTCAAATATTGTGCAGTATATCGGCTTGGCTTGTCACAGATGGAGTGACTGCGCTGCAGCACACTGCTTGCGAGACTCTGGCCGATGGAAAGAGCATGGTAGCCAATGCCCTGTGAGGATTTTAGCAGAGCGCTGTTATGGTCCTGTTTATTACCCTCAGCGGGCTCACTGTTCAGCGTCCTCCTGATCCAGCCTCAAAGCCTGCACAATACAGGGCTTAAAGCATGACGTGAATGTTCAGCTCTGTTAAAGACGTTTGCGTGAGCGTGATTTCTTTAAAAGGCTCTTTCAGCTAATTCATACAGAGGATGGTAAGAGATGGTGAATGTTTTGTAGGCTTGTTTTCTGCACCACTGCTATGTGTTATTTAGTTATACAGTGGGCGTGGTGTGGTTCTGATTTGTGTAGGACTGTATTAAAACAAGGTATAGGATACAATGAGAGAACAGAAGCCTGTTCAGAACCTGCTTTCTGTAGAGACCCTCAGACTCTGCTGTGCTGCATATGTGTTTTTAATTTGTCACAGTTTCTTTATAGGAACAGAAACACAAGCACAACTGCACCGAGACTCTAAATTAATAATTCACATTATGTATCTTGGAGTGTGGGTCCTTCTTTCTCTCTTTTAGCCCCCTATCTGTCTTTTTGTCTCCCTCTCTCACTCACTCTCTTCCTCTTGTTCCCTTTCTGTTTTTCTCTCTGTCCTGCTGTCTGTCTTCCCCCTTTCCCCCCGTTTCTCCCTTTCTTCTCTGTCTCTTTCTCACATATTCTCTCTTTATCTCTCTTCCCCCCACACACAGAGCCTGTATTGCTGTCTCTCTCTCTCTCTCTTCTCTGGCTCTCTCACTGTCCTCTCGCTCTCGCTGTCTCTCTCTATTTTGTCTGTTTTGTATTTTACCTTCTCCCTGTCTCTCCCTTCTATCCTTTTTCTCTCTCTTTCTCTATGTCTCTATCTCTTTTGCTCACCACCTCTCTTTCTCTCACTCCCACACACACTCCCTTTCCCTCTGTGTATCTCTCTCTCTCTCTCTCTCTCTCTCTTTCTCTCTCGGACATACAGTCAGCCTTTCTGTCTCTCTATCTTTCTCTGTTTCTCTCTCTCTCTTCCTCTTGCTCTCTCTATCTCTGTCTGCCTCTCATTGTGTCTCTCTGGTTCTATCTCTCTATCTTGCTCTCTCTCTCTTTTTGTGTCTCTCTTTCTCTTTCCCACACAATATCTCTCTCTCTCTCTCTCTCTCTCTCTGTCTTTCTCTGTCTTTCTTGCTTTTTCTCTCTGTTTCTCTCTGTTTCTCTCTGTCTCTCTCTCTTTTGGTTCACTCTCTCTGTCTTTCTCTCTATGTCTGTCAGTCTGTCTCTCTCTTTCTGTGTAAACCTCGTTTTATCACTCTGGTATTATTTTTTCAGCCATTTCCACACCAGTAGCTTTAGAGGGTTACAAAAGACCCTTACAGTAGGATGGACAAACATCAGTATCTAATGCTGCCCACTTTTCCTGAATGATTCTTTCAGCCCATCCAAATGCGTGATGTAGCCAGAGATCAAAAGCCATGAGAGCCAAACAAATATCCCCTCTTAGTGAAGTGAATGCGCCACACAAAGTGCCTCATTGGAGCCTTTTCCTTCAAATGGCTATCTACAGGTAAAGTGGCTCCCTAACAAGTCCTCAGATTAATGAATGACTCACGCATGAAGGCTCTACTGCAGCCATTGTAACACATCAGAAATCCCAGGGCGTGTGAGTGATCGGCTGAACATGCAGCAGGCAGACAGGCCTGAGCATGAGAGAGGCTTTGTGCTGAGCAGCCATAGCCCATTATTTTATGATAATGAGGAAAACTGGCAGATCACTGAATCTGTCCTGACTCTGAGCCTTACACAAGACATACGAGAGAAAAGAGGGGCTTAGGGAGATTGGCTCACTGATTAGAGCTTTAAAACAGAGACCTCCAGGATCACGGCATCATTAAAAAAAAAAAAAAACAACTGACGCAAGGTAGATCCGAGACACCCTTTGACCACAAACTTTGATGAGCGTGTAAACAGGGAAATAAGAGGTAGGGAAAAAAGTAAGAAGCTAGTGTTTCTAGGCTGTCATTAGCATTACTGAATAATAATAACTACGCTCTTAAAAATGAAAACTCTGAAAAGGTTCTTTAGAGCTTTGCCACAGAGGAACCATTTTTGGTTCCCTAAAGACCCTTTCAGTGGTGATTTCTTTTTTTTGGTGAATGAGATGCATGCAGATGAGCATAAAGAACTTAACCTCCACAAATGTAGACCTTTTATACTGTTTAACCCTTTAAAACTAAAAAATCTAAAAATGCATGGCTGGGTAACTTTATATTTTTGATAGCAAGATGGCTATACTGTACATTACACGTCATCAAGTAATAAATATGCTCTCATTTTAGCGTTTTCATTAATACCAATTATTAATATCGAAGTTCGAACCTAAATTCTGGAAATTATTTTCACTAAGAACACAATGAAAATGGATAGAACAGAAGTCAGTGGCCATCCATATTGCCTATACATGCATATCTGTGTATACTACTGGCATCAGCACTGTCAGTAGATATTTTAGTTTACATTCTTACCGGTGATATGTATTTGCCATAAAGCTGTATAGGGTCACATTACACCTGAAGTTTCTCAATTGCCTTCATCCTCCTCGTTGCCACCCTCAAAAAACATTTGTAGCTTCTCAGAAAACATCTTGAAGAAAGCCTGATGTTAAATGATGTAAAAAATGAGCTGGAGGCATTTAAACCAGCTACCACTGTGTCTGCGCTTGCGAAATGAAACCACAGAGGTGTGGGAGGGTCTCTAAAGCTAGTTTCTTGCTTTGATTGGGTATTCTATCCTCTCATTGGCTACTACTATGCGAAAATAACAAACGGCTAGAAGAAATCGGAGGTTAAAGGTTTTGATTTATACATCCATGCTAAGAATCATACAGGAACCTTTATTTTGTATTTATCCCTGCATGTCAGTTCCCATTCTTGAAAAACTCCACAAAATGCAAATGTTCATCACCAATTAAAGATGCCATAGAATGCATCTATTCTATATTAATTTGTTCACTGATGTCTACAAAGAAGATATGTCTTGCAAACATGTATGATTTAGTCAGATTTACAATCCACTGATTTGACTGTAGAATGAAAGGAGCTCTGTTTTAGCATTTTTGGTGAGCTCATGCGTTTTTGGTGAGCTAAATTGATGATCTGCTCCGATTTGCTGGCTTATAGTGAGACACCGGAATGATCACACAGTAGGAACATGTACAAACAGACACAGACAGAAACATAAAATTAACCTCCAGGTAAATAAGCTAGGTGGCCAGACTGTTTAGTTACTTGGAACTGTGTGGTACTTAATGTTACCACTTGCATTCTCTACAACAACACAAAATAAAGTTGTTAGCTTACTGTGAACCTTTCAGTTTAAGATGAGTCTGCGGGTAAGTCGATAAAATCACACAGCATGCCTACTTACAGGTTGGGGTTGTGATGTTATTAAAGGCGGAACTGGTAGTCTCTTCAGTCTCAAACTCTAAGTGGAGCTACTCAATATTGTCCAAGGTTAGAGAAACTGCTTAGTGTGCCAAGCAAACTGGCAACTTTCAATTTAAGTTATATGTTAAATATATGGATTTTGCAGTTGGCTTCCTCTTTGCCAGCTTGTTATTTGAATTTTCCATTCCACCTTAAATGGTGCTACAGTTACATTCTGACACTTGTAGAAACTGTAGCATTTAAGGTGGAAGGGAACATTCAGTTATAGAAGCTGGTGAATAGGAATCCAAATTCAGCCTCGTTTAAAGATGAACATCATCAGTGCCCATTGAGATTGGTTCCTTGGAAAGGGTATGAAAAGTGCTGACATCTCTTTCACATCATGGAATAATACCTTTCTGTACATAGTGTGCCACTTTCATTGCTTTTGTTCTGTTGTCGTTGTTTCGTTCTTCACAATACTTGCTGGTGGGCTGGTTTTATGTCCAGACTGTTACGTAACAGTTTAAGATTTTGAAATTGTTCAGTTATACAAACTTAATTTGTGGTATGTCATTCCTAGTTGAATAGGGAGAGCCTGGCAAATATGTCAATGTAAATACAGTATTCTATTCTATGGCAACCCTGTTCAAGCAAAATCCATTTAGGACTTTTCCTTTTTGAAGGGTATAAACCTGTTTATATTTCAAGACTCAATGCCATGCATACTCAAGTAGCATGTTTGTTTTTTAACAAATCTTGAAAGTTTTAACTTAGACTGACAAACAGCCAGCCTCTTCAGTGCATTCCTTTCAGTCTATTGCTTACACTTACATAATGAGCTCGTACTTGAACCGGCCATATTTAAGATTTATATTCAACGTGTCAGAAAATAAACATATTAGTCTTTGTTTTAGGAGGATGCTCTAGGCCTCTTGCACCAGGTCTTGTTGGTTCCATTTGAAGGGAGACCTATGTGTGCTTTGGTGAGATTTATAGTTGCCTTTCCCTTGCTCTTCTCTAAGCCTCGCGGTGATATGTGGCCAAATAAAACTGTAAAAGTGAGAACTTTACGAGCACGAAAGCAATAATTAAAACGGTATCTTTTTCATTTACCCCCCACCCGCAATTCAAGAGGGCTTTTTATAGAACTAGTAATCAGTTCTTAGTTGTGTTTTATTCAGCTTACACACATTCAATTAAGTAACCCCTTCAGTTTAATAGTCAGCTTTAATTGACGAAATCCACACTAAACCTTAGGCCTTAGACGCAGATTGTCTGTCTCGACACTATATAAAATGAAGCCATGAAGCTGAATTTACATACGCCTCAAGATGCTGCAGTCTAAATCATTTACCCAAAGACCTGCTCAAGTAATCATTTGAATTACAAGTTAGCCAATCTCCCAACACATCAAAAGCACATGTTAATTCAGTGTTGAAACGTCTGAGGCACTGAGGCAAGATCCGTGTTCCGAGCAGTAGATGTCAGTACATATGTATGCAGGCAGGCACAAGGGAAACCCATTATCCAAGACCAAATGAGCAGAGCAAGATTCCAAACTTGGGAAATATCAGAGGACCAAGAAACCAGCAAATGGTCAGAATTGCAGGACATACACAAGTAGACAAACCAAAGAATTTGCTGTATATACTGATGGTAATGAATCCAGAAGTAGCTGCTGGTGTGGATTCAGATAAGAGGGTGGAGACAGAGCAGACCAATCAAGTGCTTTCTGCCCAGAACATCATTGTACACAGTATAAAGGGTTGCATATTTGTGCAACATGAATAAGAAAAAGCTGGATTGAATTTACTCTTTTCAGTGCTCAGCACAGGAATGTGTTGGGTCGAATTTACAGTAAGTCAGTGGCCAGGATTTAATTAACTTCCTGTAAAAACCATTATATACAAGTTAATCATTTTACTGAGGAGACTAGATACAAGATAACACACCTGCATAAGGCAGGTGAAAGTGAGATGATAAATCTAGGCCATGGGTCTGCAAGGTTATGTGGGTGCCAAGAAGCAGTCATTGAAAAAAAAGAAACAGACCAAAAGGAAGAAAAAAGAAAATGTTCTCAGAACACAACACCTGCTTGTTGAATCACTGAATTGGTTTGGGATTACTTGGAATGTGAGAAGCAGAAAACACAACTAACTTTTTACTTTGGATGTGTGGAAGAAATGTCCCTGCAGTCTCAGAGCTAGTCTCATAATGTAATGTGGAGGGAGACAAGGAGGCAGGATGCAAGTGCAAGCCTGAAGGTTTATTGTGATCCGTGATAAAAACCAAAGCAATCCACCAAAGTAGCAAAACAAAGAAGGAACATGAGAAACACTGGAAATAAAAGAAACAAAAGACTACAGGGTGTAAAGGTAACCACAGAGACATAGCTAAACCGGCAGGGAAACAAAACAATGAGCCAAGACAAAGAGAGCAGCTAGGGGTGTTTATATACAGAGAATAAATGAGAAACACCTGGGGCTAATGAGAGGGCGGGGCTACAGACTACATACAGGTGACAAGGAGGCAGAACAGGGGAGGAGACACAGACCAAAACACCAACAAAAGCACATGGCAGGAGAGTACATCAGGGAATTTAGGCAGAAACAGACAGAACCAAAGAAAGACAGGGGTAGGGCTAGACAGCAGGTTACACATATATTGTATATTTATAGTTCAGGTCTTGGTGTCATTTCATCTGGTTCGTCAAAGACTATTGCCTTGGTTGTACAGTTCTATGAACAATGTTTCATTGATACAGAACGTTTACATTATATGGAGTTTGAATGTTAAAGATGTTCTCAACACATTGGACATCAGTTATAAAAAAACGTTAGACCTGGACTCAAATACCTAAATTTTGTATTCGGATATTCATTCATAATGTAGGTGAGTATTTCTCAGCCCTGGTCCTGGAGGGACCATATCCTGCACATTTTAGTGATTTCCGTGCTCCCAACACACCTGACTCAACTTATCAGCTCATTAACAAGCCCTATCAGAGTTCTGAGCGTGTGTTACAGCAGGGAATCCACTAAAATGTCCAGGGTGGGGTGTCTCCAGGACCTGGGTTGAGAAACAGTGATGTAGGTTTGGGGTTCTTAATTTTGTGATTCTGATATTTGCTTTTTGTATTGCTGAAGGCTAACGATAAGGGCGAACTGCACAATACTGTAACATTCAGAGAGAAACTTAGAGGACTTACGGTTACGATTCATAATGAAGCTTTATTTATACATTTGCTGAAACAGCGCCTAACACAGTGAGAAGAAACACAATCGTTTTTTTCTGTTGTGCTAAAACATCCCAACCTAAACATTTTGGGCTAGTGTGCTATTATCTTTTAGTTCGCTGCTAAGAGATGCTACCTGCTGTGGTGCCATTGTAGTACAAAAAGGGGGAACATTTGGCTTTCGCTGTGTGCAATTGGATTCCAGTGTCTGTCTACATTTTGGGTGAAACTGACCAATGGATATACAAGAAATCACTCAGGAAAAGAATTACCCATCCTGTCGGCAGCCCTTCATTCTTCATTCAGCCGAGGTGTGAAATGGTGTACAAAGAGTTAACAGGTGCTGAAGCTATGAAGGAAGTAGCGACAAAGATAACGGAGTATTTTGATATGAAACACCTCATGCTATATGCAAGTGCCTTAAAGCCCAGAAGGTTAAAATACGTCCCTTTATAGGGTTCTTTAGGCAACTATAGTATCACTCCAAAGAACCTTTTATGACATCTCTATTGTGAAGTGTAGAGTACAGTATGCACTTGATTAATGTTAGGGACACTTGCATTTATTCGATTTTCATCATGGCTCTGAGACAGGTCTTCATCTCAGGACCTACCTGTTCTCCATTTCCCAAAACGTGCAGCAAGATTAGACAGAATATCCGATACAGTATTACACAATGACTCTGACTCCCATGTTCCGTTCATTATCGCAGCTTCATGTTTGTTTTATCGCCTTTCTGCTGGAATATTCTCTTTGATACATTACAAACATTACTACCATGCCTCTCTTTGTACATATCTTTTCTCGCGCTCATCTGTAATATATAAATAATTATGACTCGGAGTCATATTATTTTACAAAGGAGCGTGTTTCCCGGGCACCCAATGAAAGGTATTGTTTACTGTCGTGGGCTAGATGATAAGAGAGCTAATTAGGAGCAAAAAAAAACCTTACTCAGCAGAGGAGGCAGGATGTAAAGTTTAATGCTTCCTGGAGCCTTCTTTGAAGATGGTTTTGGGGATGGCTGGGAGACAAGCTTCAGAATGGCAGAATTACAAATTGGATCCTGTTAAAGAAACCTTTTAATCAGCCCCCCCACCCTCCATGCGCCCACAAAGCCCTCCACCCACACTCCTCAGACATACTTGAGGAAGGGAATATCGCGAGAAAAAAAGGTAGTGTCATTTGCATACTTCCAGCAGAGTCAGTTGAGTCTCTGCACTGTGGCGGGGCTTTCATACGAGAGCCTTGAACAGATGCTTAGAGTCCAACATGCCCCCACACACTTCAGCCTGTTCTCTAATTATAATTCGAGGAAACGCCTTGGAGAACTCAGGTTTGAGTTCCCAAATCTCATCATCGCAACCTTCTTAAGGCCATTTGGAGAAGTAATACCTTTCCATGCAGTCAATCTGACACTTGAACGAATGCTTATCTCTTATGCAGGGTTGAGGTAAAGTCCCAGTCGACGCTGGTAGGTCCTGAGTGGCTCGAGCTGTTGATGAGCACAGGGCAGTAGTGACTTTGCAGCAAAATGGAGAAAAACACGTTATTGTGCTGTTGTTTATGGACTGTCAGTGCCATATAAAATTTGATTAAGGTCTGTCTTGCTACAACATCTATAACCTTTTTGTCTGGTATGACGCAATGAGTGGTAGAACACTCATCATCGTCACTGCTGAATACATTAACATATTATCTTAATGGCTAAAAATGCATTTCACCACAGTAAACAATGTGAGGTCATGCCAGTTTACCCAGAAGATATTCTTTGTGTTTGTATTCAGACAGAGCTCTTCTTTGTGGAGTGAATGAAGAGGCCTAGGAACAGTCCTATAAAGCTCTGACCCATTTTAGATACAAACAGAAGGGACTGCCCTAAATCCATGTTAAATAATTGTATTGATTATTAATATGCACAAGCTTTATGTAATGTTTGTATCATTTAAAACAGCCATTATTTACAATGGAATTCTATTCACATATATATACAGTACTGTGCAAAAGCCAGAGACCATTCTTTCATTCATTTAATATTCAGGAGTTGTAAGATAAAAGATAATCCACTTGCATAAGAAAGGAGAAAGTCAAGCAATTCAAGCAAATTTAGGAAACACCGGGACTCCTAACCTGCTAGACCACCAAAACTGTCACCCTGAGCTATACAATACTTACACCTGTTATCTTTGAGAGATAGGGGAAAATCAAGCTCCACTCAAGCTTCACATCTGCTTCCGTCCATCCTTCCACTGTAAGAAGACAGCTCAACAATATGGGTCTGAAAGAATGACTAGCTGCCAAGAAGCTCTTGCTTTAGGTTAAACAAAGGAGCTGGCCTCCACAGAATTCAGACCTCATCGTCATTGCATGTGTTCCCATACTTGAATGGTGAGCCAGTGGCTAATGTTACCACTTGACCTATTACTTAATCTTACCACAACGAACTTCTAAAACTGAGCTTGATGGTAGTTTTGACTAGAAGAATGAAGGGTGGTCTCTGACTTTTGCAAAATGCCGTATGCGTTACACGGCAGCACATACAGTTCCAGTTTATACTCTTATACTTTGGTTTGAGGCAGGTTATTCTCCCAGTTCTGTCTTCTTCACCGCTTATTAAGTTCATATCCCGTACAAATTTCCATATCAAGCCTATACTCTCTTTCGAATGATTTAACATTTCAGGCAAGCAGACTTCTTCCTTTGTAGTCACTCTTTTTGCCAGATGAATTCCGAACTTTCCGTGGCTGTCTTTAATCTAAAAAGCCTGTTTCACAGTGCGACTTAATGAATGCAACTAGTCATTACGCTCCCAGAACAAAATGGTATACTGTTTAAAACAAATTGTCTTTTTGTCATTTTGACAGCCATTTATATAAAATGCTTCCCTCTTATTAGTAGAAATAGCTGTAGTCTCAAAATGATTCGTCCCTCCAGGAAAGCGCACAGGACCTTGTCATAGTTACCATTTACATGACAAATTACAAAAGCGTTTCTATAGCCAGTGGAAACCTTGCAGGTTTGGGCGCAAACGCTCACAAAACACAGAGTTAAAATGAAAAATTGTGTGTCATGAAGCAAGGCTAAGATGATCATACATATCTGTCTTTTGAATTTGTACTCCATAAATTACCCTTGAGAATACCTTAAAAACGTGTTATTTTTCTGGATTTTCTCCTGCACTTTTGAGCGTTATCTATTATGCGATAAAATAATTGTTGCTTCATTAATTTCGGATGACGCTTCCTGCGCTGCATACATTTCCCAGACGGTTTTAATCTCTCATGCTTAAAACAGCCTCTTGCTGCTTTTTCCTTCCCTTTCTTTCTTGCTCATGTACACACAAAAACCTTCAGTATGTCCAATTTTACTTTATTTCTTTTTTAATGGCGTCTGCACTTCATCTGCTATCTTGTACAAGTAGACCACAGTTCATCCTCCACACAAGCATGTTTAACTGTATTCTGGGTTGCTCAGAACATTGTGCAAACAAAATTGCCCTTTTATTGCAGCACAGTCCAGCCTACGGGTATTTCTGGCTCCTGGTTTGCACAATTATCTGTGTGTGTATCCGCTAGTACACTTCACGCCTTCACATTGGGTAACAGAAACGCATTACTGGCCCATTACAGATGTTTCATTTGTCTTGCAAACATTATACTTGTGAATTCCGACCGTAATGAATCAGTGTAACACTGTAAAAGGTTGTTGGGTAATGCCCTGTAAAGTCAAAAATTACATGTTAATTAACTGAAATAATAACCAAAATCCTGCTCTCATTGAGCTACATGTGATTATACTGGGTTTGTATGTACACCAGCTTGAAACGAACAGGCGCTCTGCTTCGATAAATAATTGCATGTTCAGTTTAACTGCATTTTGAGAGTGAGAATAAGTGTGAGGCTGTGCCAAGAGGAAGTTTTCCCATGTAAACTGCATCATGCAAATGGCCTTGTTTGTGCAGCGTTATTTTGAAAGAATTTAAAGCCCCTAACAGGAATCTGCTGAAAAGGCATACTGGCCGCCTCAGGATTAGCTCTGAGTGTGTTAACAGAAAGCACAGTAAACTGTAAGTTTGAATAGTATTGTTACCAAAACGAGACTTACAGAACGCTTGTGGTAGTGCCGTGTTGCTGTGTTTGTTAAGAGGTAGCGTGTTATGCAGTGTTGTTTTGTCTTCCCTGGCCAGCGGAATTACTCAATTTGCAGAACAAATGAGTTTGCATGGTTTGATGAATATTTGCAGGAATATTTCAGGCTCTTTTTGGTATGCTCACGTAAGGGTGACACTTGCCAGTTGGTGGCAGATGCTGTGGGCCAGCTTGAGGTGAAGCTGAAGTGGAAGACAGGAGTAATGACTGGCCTTCTTATTGCCTCTCATAGCTTATTTTTCACATCAGGTTAACTGCAGTCATGTGCACTCAGTAAGAGAATTATGCATAATTGCAATCTTGCATACTTCAGAACAGTGATTGTTTTTCTGAGCAGTGAGTGCATGTGATTATACAGCAGAGCATGACAACAGAGCTATAGTATTTACAGTATGCAGACCATCCTTCATTTATTCAATGAAGAGCAGCCAGTATGTGTAAGCTGTTCATTTTTCAGCTTCAGAAATGTAGCAGAACACGTATATTTACCAGAGAACAACTAAATATACAGTCAAATAATATTTAAAAGTCCAGTCCTTCCCTGTAGTGGACTGGCAACCTGTCCAGGGTGTTTACTGCCTTCTGTCCAGTGAGGATAGGCTCCAGGACCCAGGAGGATAAGTGGCTTAGAGGATGAGCAAGTGTATGTAGCATATCCATTTCTTTACGTTTATTACAGCTTCTGTTCTTTTCAGGAGGCTTGCTGTCAGGTTTTGCAGGGAAACTCTGCAGGGATATTTTTCCACATCTCCAAAGTTCAGTCTTAGAGGTTGGTTGCATTTTCCGCTCATAATAAAAGTACTCCCAAACACATTCAGGTCTGGACCCTGGCGTGGTCGGTCCGCTGTTCTGAGAACACCAACAGCTTCTTTGTTTGAATTTTCCTTCTTTTTTGCACATTCCTTTTCTCAGTAACAGCTTCTTGATAGCTACACAGCCTTTCAGACCCATAGCATTGAGCTGTCTGCTCTTATGCAGGACACCTTTTGGATGGATTTTGGTCAGATCTGAAGCAAGAGTGAAGCTGTATGTTATCTGTTAGTTACAGCTTTACCAGCCCTTGCATGGTTGTTAGGATTCCCTTTTTTTTCTATACCTTTCATTCATTTTATCTCTATAGCTTATAACACTGTAACTTGTCACAGCATAGTGCCTAATACAGGATACATGGAAATACTGACTCACTCTATCCTTATTGTTCTGTTTTTGCCTGTTTAAAAGGCTGGCATATAGCAACATTTCTCCAGAGACGTTTACTAAATCCCCAATAGTACTAACATTTGGAAACCATTAAAAATGCAAGTAGAAGCTCAAATTGAATAACAATGCTCCACTCTTGGGAGCAACATGTAAACAGTTATTTGGCACTAGAGTAGAAGGGCACTGGATTGCTGCATAAGACAGAGGAGCGGTAAGCCAGAACAAGTGGTTGTTGAAATGCAGAGGTAGCTGGCGTTTGAAAGGCCCCTCATTCTGTGGCTCACCGTAGCATTGAAGTGTGCTGCGTCGTGGGATCCCCACTGAGAGGCTGTTGTGTGCCGCTGGAGCCGGCTCATCGTTATGCATGGAAGAGAAGGAACGTCTACATTGAAGAATTAGATGTCATGCAGCAAAAAAGGCCTGCTTTTAAATCTGCTGTAATCACAGCGGAAGCATTGTAGCCCAGATTGGAACTGTGTTCAGCCTGTTATGGATCTGCTTATCAGTCCATTACATTGTAGGGGTCTTTTGGAGATGAGAGCTTGGAGGCACAGAAAAAAAAGGCTCCAACAAAAGACAGACGCTGACCGCTAATAACTTGCACATCTTTCCGATGCAATTTAAATGTGAACAT
Organism: Semaprochilodus insignis; assembly: GCA_034552555.1. Lineage (NCBI taxonomy): Eukaryota > Metazoa > Chordata > Actinopteri > Characiformes > Prochilodontidae > Semaprochilodus > Semaprochilodus insignis. Next base: position 24,434,805 of record CM067476.1, on the reverse strand, counting down.
TTGTTATCAGGTGGAGAACTTTTGCACAAGACAGTGTTATTATCACGTGTTCTTTTTCAGTGGACTGAAATATGGTGATAATAATACTCTCAGGGATCATACTGTTAATTATAGTCTTAATACTGAAACCCGAGCACTGATGTACACTACCCTATTTGGTCCATTTGTGATATATTCTGTGGCTAGAACCACTTAGTGCTTAGCTATAGTTAAAAGCCCTATAATCAGAAAGCTTTCAGTGCTAAATTACATGTAAATGAATGCTGCTCTCGTCAACATCAATTAAATAAGCCCACAAAATACTAAACCCCTGAATGAATAACGGGGCATTCTGAAATGCCAGAATGTGCTGCTAATTTATTCAGTCCAGTTTGAGACATGAAAAATGGTCATGCCTATAGCAATGTGAAAACAACAAAAAATGCACCCCAAAGACCCTTTTTGTAGCTTTAGCACTTCCGGTACACTCTGTCTATATCCTCGTACATGCCACACCGCACTAGAGAGATGGGTTTTTGAGAGCCGCCCACACATCTGGTCACATGGCAGACATCAGTTGGCAGATTGTCATCATAATACAGTAATGAGACGCTTTTCCAACATCTGCTTCAGTCACGGCCGCAGGAAATGATTGACAGCACTTTCTAAAAAAAAATATGGAAATAATAGTAGGACCAGAACAAGAGCCAGAACCGAGAGAGAATGAAGATGGATTAGACAGTGGAGGTGGAGAACTATCAGTTATTTGTTTGGCATTGTAGCGAATCGCTCCATCGATATTTGAAGCCATGTATTGCAGGCTGTAGTGAACTGTGTGTATTAGTTTGTTGCAGATGTGCTCATTTGGAATAATCTAATGTAAGTGGTGTCATTTTAGTGGATATGTAATGGCATAATCCTACCAGGGAAGCTAGAATGAGGCGTATATCTTTTTAACCACAAAGTAGTTTCCTATTACTTGTTTTCATTCCTAATCTGGTTTCAATTTGTTCCATGGAAGAAAAAAAAAAGCTCATTAAAATTTAAAGTGAATACTTATTCTTCTCACTTTCCGACAATTAGTAGGCTATTCCCATAATGGATAATTTTCCTGTGCTCTCCACTCAGTCTTCATGAGATCTCTCAGCAGTCCTGATGAAGTTTTCATGGCCTTAAGGAGTCAGGAGAGTTTTTGGCTAATTGCTTGGTGTGTGTGTGTGTGTGTGTGTGTGTAGGAAAGCCAGATGAAAAACAGAGGTAGCCTACAATGTCAGGATCAACAATTTTTTGTAGAAGTCTTTTACAAAAGGCTCCAAAATGTATAATAATTTCATAATAATTTCATATTAGTAAACCATTTTAAATGCATGTATATGTATGTACAATGCATATCAGAGCAAAAACAAACCATGCGGAGGACAGAACTGCCTGTAGAGCTCAGAGACAGGATTGGATTGTGTGGAGGCACAGATTCTGGAGAAGGCTACAAAAAACATTCTGCTGCACTGAAAGTTCCACAGTGGCCTCTATAATTCTTAAATGGAAGAAGTTTGGAACAACCAGGACTCTTCATAGAGCTGGCTGCCCCACCAAACTAAGTATCGGGGGAGAAGGACCTTGGTAAGCGAGGTGACCACAAACCCATTGGTCACTCTGGCTGAGCTCCAAAGATCCTGTTTGCGGATGGGAGAAACTTCCAGAAGGTTAACCATCACTGCAGCAATCCACCAAAGTGGGCTTTATGGCAGAAGCCTATCCTCAGAACACATGAAAGCCCGCCTGGATGTTGGAAAAAAACACCTAAAGGGTTTTCTGGTCTGATATGAAACCAAGATTGAACTCTTTTTGCCGCAGTTCTAAGCGTCATGTCTGGAGGATGCCAGGCACTGCTCATTGCTTGCCTATTACCATCCTTACAGTGAAGCATGGTGGTGGCAGGATTGTGCTGTGGGGTTGTTTTTCAGTAGCTGGGACAGGGAGACTGGTCAGGGTTGAGGGAACACAGTGCTCAGGACTTCAGACGGGACTGAAGGTCTACCTTCCAACAAGACAGTGACCCTAAGCATACAGCCAGACAACACAGGATTAGCTTAGGGACAACTCTGTGAATATTCTTGAGTGAGAGCCCTGACCTGAACCCAATCCAACATCCCTGGACAGACCTGAAAATGGCTGTCCACCGACAGTCCCCATCCAACCTGACAGTACTTGAGAGGATCTGTAGAGAAGAATGGCAGAAAAATCCCCAAACCCAGGTGTGCAAACCTTGTGGCATCATACCCAAGAAGACAGAAGCTGTAATTGCTGCCAATGGTGCTTCAACTAAGTACTGAGTAAAGGGTCTGAATATTAATGTCAATGCAATATTTAGTTTTTCCTTTATGATATATTTGCTGAATTGATGAAGGGAAAGCTTGAATTTCAGCACCTCAACATAGTCAAATGTATATACAGTACATTAATAATGTATTAAATATATAAGTATATTTATAATGTTTAAAATATTTTTAATATGGTAGTACTGTGCAGCTTTACGTTTCACATCATTAGCTAGGATAATATAAAAATACGAAATTTTAAATGTGTCCAGAAAGATGAACAGCTGGATAGCAACAAATATGAAGTTATATGTCTTATAATAACACTCAGTGCCTTGTGGTGTTCAGAAGATCTCATAAGAAATTTTAACTAACTTCCATCAACCTTATTCTCAACATGACCACTGTGTATTGAGATTATGGCTGAAATATACGGTCAGGGACAGAGGTGCCGCTGCTTACTGTTTTTAGTGGAGCCAAAGAAAGCGTGCATACTGTTTTTATTTGTTTTGTCCCCTTAAATGTCTCTGAGGTGTTTCTTGGGACAACTTGCAGTTTGCTGTTGTCAGTATAGCTGAGTACAGATGAAATCACGGCATTGTCACAAGCATAAATAGCTCACAGCTTCAGCAGATATATGAATGTGATAACAGATTCTGCCCTCACTAATAGGCTGGACAGCTTACGCTAAAATATGGGCAGGGCGGATTTCACAGGAGTTTTACAAACCATGTCATATATCTTCATGTATTAACATCACACGCACAGACTCAAAAAGAAGGTCCGACTTGATGTTCAGGTGTCAAATGTAAAATCAACACGGTAGTGATGAAGATATGATGACAATATTCATTCACTCACATCTTACTTTAACAAAGACATTTTGAATTCTCTTTCAACACGCTGGCTCCTCTCTTGGGGGTCCGAAGCATAAGCCGCACACAACGTTAAAAAATGTTCTTCTACACGTTGCCATGATGGCAAGGCGCTACCTCACTGTACCTGGCTTTTTGGTTGCTAGTGAGTGGGTGTTCACCTCAGCAGATGACTGTAAAGAGGTCTACCTTCTCCCCAGACTATGCAGGCGTCCTCATCTGTTTGAAAAAGAATTTGAGGCAATAAACTCAGATCTTCTCTTCTTTTCTTTTTTCTGTAATTCAAGGCTGTTTCTATTCACTATTGCTCAATATTGGTGTGTCACGTTTAACATGAAGCTGGTGAATTAGCTTGGTTGGAGTGTTACATTGGGAAACTATAAACACAGCTTTTGTCTCAAATACTGTACTTTAATAATATTACATGCTCTAATAAACTGAAAATATGAACATTAACATAGTAGTAAAATCTTCAGCCACTCTTTAAAGTTAAAGACACCATTATGTAGTTTAGTGATGCTAAATGTTTAGAAATAATATGTATAGGACATGCTGTATGCATCTAAATCACATCTAAATCTACACCTAAATATTGCATAAAAACAAATCTGTGTGTGTGTGTGTGTGTGTGTGTATGCCTATGTGCAGATGTACATTCTGTCCTTTCTCCAGATGTTTGTGGGGACAGGAGGCCATGCTGATATGCAGTGCTGAGTGGTGGAGTGTGCTGTTGCCTCAGTGCCTGTGCTGCTGAAGCCTGTGGTGCTTGGCCCCCTCATGGCTCTATGGGAGCTGCTGCTGTCTCTCGGCCTCCACTGCTGGCTGGCTGCTTCTGCCAGTCTGGCTGAGGATGGTCCCGCTGGGCCCCTGGATTGGCTCCTCTCAGACAAGGGCCCCTTCCATCACTCCCAGGAGTACACCGACTTTGTGGAGAGGAACCGTCAAGGCTTTTCCACCCGATACAAGATATATAGGTGAGACATTGATGTATTTTATACCTGTCTGTTCCGGTCTTCAAATGCTTCTTGTCTTTCCTGGCCAGCACCAGTTGCTTTGTAGAACATGATTTTCACAGTTTGATGAATATTTACAGGAATATTTCAGGCTCTTTTTGGTATTCCTATAGATGTATGAGCCTAATCAGTTGGTGTCACATGCTGCGGGCCAGCTTGAGGTGAAGCAGGAGCAGAAAACCGGAGTAATGACTGCTTTTCCTATCGCCTCTCATAGTTGATTTTTCTCATGAGGTTAACTATGGCTTTGTGTATTCAATAAAAGTCAAGACAATTATGCAAACCGCATAATCACAGTCTCGCATACTTCAGAAATGGTGATTTGCAGAACAGTTAAGGCTAAGGTGTTTATATAACTTGTGGTATCATGTTTTTTTCATGGGTGTGTGCTTAGGCACAACGCAAAGCATGCTATTACTATTATAAAACAGCGACAACATAAGGTATAAGAAAATATAAAACATGTACATTAATAAAAAACATTTTATGGTGGACATCTGGGGAATTTCATGTAGATATATCGTTGAGTGTTGTAATATAAGGATGTACAGACTCACCAAGCATTTTAGTAGGTACACATACTCTGTATCTACACGCATTGTTTATTTCACCAGCTCCATTTATCCTATAAGCTCACCGGACACAAAATTAACCACATCTGACTAAAACGCACCGAATAGTGTATAATATCTCCACAAGCACGAATAACAGCTATGATTTGATTTGGCATGGACTGGACAAGTTTCTGGATTCAGCCACTCTTGCATCAAAGAATTCCCTGGCACAATTCTAATGAGAATTTCCTGTAGACTGGGATTTTTGCCACTGCTGGTAGACCCACATGACTGTACGCTTCCATACACCTGTAAATTCAGCTACTTCCTTCACACTATGGCCTTTGGCACACCCAAATACAATCACCTCTTTCTGCCAGTCATTAACCTTTGCTTTACGACCCATTTTCCACACGTCGAACAAGATTCGCTGCATTGTACCACCACTTCTCAACCTATGAATTCTGTCACACACCCGCAGGTATTTATATCCTGATCATCCTTGTGCAATGCAATCTGCAGGAGCCTGAAATTATTACCACCATTACCATTACCACTATTTAAGTACACAGAGAAACTTGGATTACAGTCTCTAATGGTAGAGCTACAAAGTGCACCTATAAGGTAACTGAAGCCAATAAAATGGACAATGACTGTAAATACAAGGTATGTATATGTATATCAAACATGATACTATAATGTGAATTAAGTTGATATGCTCAGCAGAACTATCTAAGGATGTACCATATGAGAATTGTGGACTGTTGCCCAGATCTCTGATATTATCATATACATAGTTGTCCAGTGCAGTACATGACGATTAGCATCAAATATCAATTTGAAATATTAGTCAAAAATGAATAAAATTAAAACTATCAGTGGCTAAATGTACTTGTAAATAGCTGAAAAAAAGAAGAAAAAAAAAACAAATAACTGATACTTTCACTATAAATCAAAGTACAGTAAAATAATATTGCTGAGAAAAAATTCTATTTTTTTATTTTTCAGTGTGTAAATTTAGAAGTGGAACTTCTGTGTTTTGGTTGTCTTTAAAGAAAACTCATGCTAACCCGAGATCAGCACTGTTATCCTACCCTAATGAAATACTGTATACCCTAACACCTACTGTCACAGCGTTGAGCCAAATACTAAAACTAAATATAAAACTGGAGCTACATAAAACTACATTAAAGTATTTTCAGACAATAAAAACAAAACTGAAACTATGAATACACCAGTAAAACTAACATGAAACATACATTAAAAAAAAAAAAAAAACTAAAGAAAATAAAGACCCTGTCCAATAACTCCAATATTGTTTTAACGATTATCAACTGCTGATGATGTAACAGTGGTATCATAATGCATCCCTAAATCTAACATTAAAGTAGAATCTAATATAAAAGTAGAAATTGAAGCTGAAAAGAACAACATTGAACTCATGGAAGCAACATGTAAACGATTCTAGTTTAAAGTGATTTTAAACTAGAGCACAGGAACAGTAGATTGCTACATAAGTAATGTACATAGGAAATGCGATCCAATCCTAAAGGAATCCAGTCCAGCAGAGGTAGGTCTTTGAGGAACTTTGGCCATTAGTTGTATTTCTGTATGTACATGATAAATCAGTTGACCAAAGCGTGCTGTGGGACATGCAGCTTGTACACTGATTTAATTCGGATTCAAATGTATACATGTACTGTGTATGTGTGTGTGTGTTTGTGTGTGAGAGAGAGAGAGAGAGAGAGAGAGAGAGAGAGAGAGAGAAAGTGTTCTAAACTGAAACAAATCTGTGACTTTTTTGTACAAAAAAATTGGCTTAATTTGGATTCAGACATTATGTTCCATACTGAGACACAATCATCTCCCGCACCACAGTCTAGTTAATTATTATATGGGTAGTTTAATGTTTCCCCCGAAGTTATTTGTTCAGTGGAAGCAGCATGTTTGACAGTTGTGTTGGCAGATAATCACCCGGACCCCTGAGAAGAGTTGTTTATGGCAGTCAGATGTGATCAAGGCACAATCCACTAGAACAGTGCTTTTCTAGTCCTGCTCCTGGAGTTCTCCCACACTACACATTTTTTGTGTTTTCCCTGCTCCCCACACTCACTTAACCTCATAAAGGGCTTGTTAATTAGCTGAAGAGTTAAGGCAGGTGTGTTGGGAGCAGAGAAGCCACTGCGATGTGCAGAGCAGTACTACTTAAGGACCAGTAGTTTTAACTTGAACTTTCACCTACAATCCTAACAACAGCGGTGCCAAAAAAGGAGTCTTTGGAATGATGCTGTAGGAGAACCATACTTGTTTGTCTGAAGAACATTCCATTGAATATTGTTTTTGCAAATAAGATGTGTGAAGCCTAGTGCCATTTAGGAATGCTCAGTTGTCAGTCATGATCAGCTAAAATGTGCAGAAGTACAGTCACATGAGTTTTTTGCTGACATAAGTGAATGGTTACCTTTGATTACCAATGATTACATAAATGCTTCACTATTAATAATTAGTCCAAGTAAGTAATACAATACAATAAGATACAAAAATATGCATACTGACCACTTTATTAACAACACTGGTACACTGACACAATCATACAGTATCTAATCAGTTAATCCTGTAGCAGGACTGCATGCATAATGTCTTGCAGATACGGGCAGCATCCTCTGGTAATATTCACATCAGCCACCAGAATGAGGACAAAATACAAGCTCAGATTTTGATCTTAGTATGTTGAACCAGATCTCCTGGGATTTACTCTACAAGTAAAACAAAAAAAGTGTGATATGGAGAAAAGCTTCTCAGAATGCACAGCTGGCCCTACCTTGAGGCGAATGGGCTACAACAACATAAGACCACGCTGGGGTCCACTTCTGTCAGCCAAGAACAGAAAGCTGAGGCTGCAATGGGCACATAGTCACTAAATCTGGACAGCTGAAGAAAAAACATAGGCTGGTCTGATGAATCTCAATTTCTGTTGAGGTACACAGATGGTGGAGTCAGAATTTGGCACCAACAGCATGAATCCATTGACCCAACCTGCCTTGTGTCAACAGGCCATGTTGCTGGAGGTGGTGTAATAGTGTGGAAAAACGTTTTCCCGGCACACTTTGGGCTGGTAATACCAATTAATCCTGTTTTAATGCCAAAGCCTGTTTGAGTTGCTGATGATGTGCCTCCCAACTTTCAGCATCATAATGCACCATGTCACAAAGCAAAAGTCGTCTCAAACTGGTTTCAAGAACATGACTATGAGTTCAGTGTTCCTCAGCTGCCTTCCCAGTCTTTGGATCTGAATCCAATAGAACTGCTTTGGGATGTGGTAATATAGAGGGGATTTGCAGCATGAAAGAGCACCTGAAAGAATGCAGGAACTGCATGATGCAATCATGTCAACATGGACCAGAATCTCAAAGTAATGTTTCCACCACCTTGTGGAATCCATGCTGTGAAGAACTGTGGCGGTTCTGAGGGCAAATGGAGGCCCTACCCAGTATTAGTATAATAAAGTACTTGGTGAGTGAATTTGGATAAACTGCTGTATTTTGAACATATTTTTATAATCTAACGATCATTTTAACTGTACAGTTGTGTGACAGATATAGTTTTAAAAGAAAAACACTCTTAAAACCTTTAAAAATGGTTGAATACAGAATAAAAATGAATACAATAAATTAAATGCCCTGTCAGCACTCTGGAGGACCCTGCTAGTTTGGGTTTGTTTTTTGGTCTTCAGAATTTTAAGGATAGGTTAATTTGAAGTGATTTGTCTTGCAGTGCGGCTTAATGTTTTCACTTTTGACCAGTGGCACAAGCTCTAAACAGAAGAGACACATTGGTTTCATACTTGATAAACAGATAGAGAAACACAGTTCGTAGTTCACAACACAACATAGTTCTCTGTTTATTTATTTTTCACTATTCAAAAACTACAAAAAAAGTGAAATGATATCTAACTCTGTTGCCAATCTCTGTCCTGATGAGATATTTACATAAATGCATGTGACTGGATAAACTGTAGGAATGCTACAGAAGCTCTGCTGGTTCATGTTAATGTTTATGTATGTCGCTAAAAACATACCCCAGCAAATTTAGAAGTACCAAATTAATGTTACCATGAGATATTTCACATTAATTCGCTCTACGCATGACATATAACAGGAATTATTAAACATGTAAAAATTCCCTCACATTCTTGCATGTACCTTGTAGCAATGGCACCACATCGATAACCTCACTCTAACAACCCAGGGTCAAATTCACTGGAGTTCATTAAAGTTCAATTAAGTACTACACAGAACTGCAGGATCTAATATCCCTAGCCTTCCATCGCAGTCTGCTCGGGTGCCCTTGTGCAAAGAACAAGTCGTGAGTCGTAATGAAACGATAACATAGAATGCCAGGTATGGTTTCAGAAGTGTTTTGAAGAGCTCTGCCTAATAGACAAGCACAATCCAATTTTTATTTGCTTCATAAGCTTCTTGTGTGCATGTTGCCATAGGCCAAGAGTAGAATTAATGCAAGCATTTGAACACTTCCTTCTTATTTGTGCCCCTATATTCTCCTTTTGTCAATATATTATTTGTAAACTAATTTGTGAACTAATGGTTTGTTTAAATGCGGTGACTAATCACCGTTTTCCCTGAAGGATAAATACAGAAATCAAGCAGTCGCTCAATTATTAAATTCTTATTTATTTTTGGAAAGCTGTTTTATGCTTTAAGGGGCTGCGGGTGATTATGTTGTAACACTGCTACAGCATGCTTAGTTCAAAAAGTGGTAATGTGGACAAACGAGTACATTTAAATGCTTTGTATGCTCTATTTATTTCCAAGTATATTTTGGTGCGGTAATGCGTCATATCCATCATGGTTCTTTTAGTGGCCACTTTTAGTCTTCTTTCACCACATTAACAGCAGCACAAATCATCACACTATTTCTGTTTAAACTGTATACAGAGTATACGTATGTTATATTTGTGTATATATACATGTAACATGTAATATGATGTCATACAATGACTTATTCTTTATATGTAACATGATAATTATAAGACAGAAGATGGTTGTGGTCCTAAAATTTGACTGGATGAGCCATATTTGAAGCTGTTATACAATAATTCCTATATGCACATCACAACTATATTCTATATTCTGTGAGTCACTAAAAGGATTGTGGTATAAATGAACACTTATGCTGCTATTGTTATTGGCAGATGACGTAAGAACCTGATTGTGCTTAACTCAGTGACTGACAACTTATTATTTTTTACAACTTGGCTAAATAATAGCAAGCTATACAGCCTACAAGATAGATAATAGGGTAAACTACCCCCCCCCCCCCCCCCGT